>JBAMBL010000169.1:0-58859 GCA_037043405.1 Drosophila subquinaria | reverse complement strand
AATGAATTCTTTGCATTTGTTCTATGTAGGGTATTCAGATCGATGTAAGTTTTTAGCCACGGTCTCTGTCTGAAGCATATACCTCTGTGAATTTTTTTCAACTGTAAGCCATAATGCAAACATTGCTGTAATGTTCGGTAATGGATAATATAATTTCTTTTATTACCAAGGTCAGCAACTAACTTTTTTACTTTTGCTGTCTTGGTTGGCAGTTTGATACTCGGACAAAACGGAAGGTCATTGTGCTGATCATGGATTTTGTAAGGGTAATCTAAGTCTACCTCTAAAATGTATCCATAATCAGTATCTTCAGGTATATTTGTAACATTAAGGCATTCTATGTCTGTTGAAGACATCCACTTAAAACCATTATATGGTAGGGCTTGTGACATTGCCCAACCATATAAATTGTTTGCATCCAGGTACATTAAAAATGTTGGTTCTTTGGTTTTATCAAATGTCGACAAATACATATTGTTTGCCTTCGTATATCTATGACAGCATTGTACTAGACCGCCACGAATACCAGATTGAATAAACCTATACATATCTATGTCAGTTAAAAGTTCTAATTCAATCTTTGTGGTCTTTAACATGGCCTCCCAAGATAAGCCGGGAGTTGTGTAAAAATGGGCAGGGTCAAGTGAATAAATTTTCATACAAATTGAACGGAAATTTTCAAAAACGTCTGTTAACAATAAAACATCAGTTTTTAAATACAATTCTAGGTAATCTTTCAATGTTGAACATGAAAAATCAGACCAAACTTTAAGTGCGTGTGCGTAATCTTCTTCAGAACAATTAGTCTCTGTCAGATTGCTATAAAATGCTTCTCTTGGAGGTAGAGAAGTTTCTTGTAATCTATTTTCAGAATCTAAATATTCATAGGGGAAAACACCCTTTTTACGCATCAGTCTAAACTCATGTTCTAGATTGAAGTGTGATTTAATTGTTATTAATTGATCATCAACTAAATTAGATGCAAGAGCATCTAGACTTGACGACATAAAACGAAATGTGTCTAGAAAACGAATTTCAAAATTATTTCCGCTCTCACACTCTATTATTTTTGAAAGAGATATATAGTGTTCTTTATTTATGGGAATAACTTTGATTTCTCCAGGTACATGTACAAGTTCTTTTACAAACAAATGTGAATCATATTTGGTGAAATTATGGAAGAAAACAGGTATAAAATTGCTCGTCTTATATGCTAAATTGCATTTTGAATGAGCAGCTCCCCGGAATTTTCCAGTGAAATGGCAATGATCTCTCACTCTATCTGTTAATAAGGTACCCTCACAAATATGGCAATTTACTGATTCTTGAAAAACAATCTCATCTTCCGGACTCATATTAAGAGGAACTATCTCGGTTAAATATTTATTATTTATTTGTTTAAGATTTTCTACTAATGATGTAATAAAACTTAAACCAGCATTTTTGCTAGTTTCTAAGACAAACTTATCTAGTCCATTATCAAATGCACACTTTATGTAGTATGCATAAGATATTGGAACATGTTCATTAATGTTAATTAATCTTGAACTTACTTCTATATTCTTCGGTTTAAGAATGCATTCAAAATCTGCATACACAACAAATGGCACCTGTAGTTGGTGGTGATGTTGCGTAAACTTCAAAGTCGCTTCATGGGGGTTGGGAAGCGCTGAGACTGTTCCGTTGCATAGTTCCTTGTGTCTCAATGCAGCTCCCTCACTGGACGAAAAGTTGAGGCATACGTTGCAGAACCATTGCTTCCTTCTCGGATCCCCAGTTTGTGATGCAATCAGTCTATAATTGAAAAATAAGTACAAATAATTAGTATTTAATAAATCACATTTTAATTAAGTGAAATACTTACGCAGATATGTTTTTTATCCACATGTAGTGAGCATATTCCTCCTCTTCTAGGAAAAGCATATTTACATGCATTCGTTGCTCATATCCTGAATGGAATAGGGGTCCAATTATATTCCCACTCTCTTCATCATACCCAAAAACGTTTATGCTGACTTGGGGGTTGTTTTCGGTGAATATCTTAATATCCTTTATTTTGAGGGGGAATGACAACCCAGTGAAATCCAATGTCACATCATTGTGTACTTTAATTTTCGTGTCAGTTATAATGACTTTATAATTGTAACTTCTTTGAGGATTCTTGACTACTGGCATCAATGCCGAGATTAGTGTCCATTTAAAGCAGAAGTTATCATTATTGTGTACATTAATGATTGCTCGCTTCTTTCTCAATTTGGTTGGTAATACCATAAATGAAGAGCCACGTATGGGTGTATACTGATTCACATTCATTTCCAGTCGGACTATGCCAATCAAAGTCCAACCACTGTCCTTTTCCTGGAACTCTTCCATTTTTGTTATTATCTGGCGTGTATGTTCATTAAATGATTGCACCAAATCAGAATCTGCGCTTACAATAGTCATTTTACTTTGAAACGACTTTGTTTCCAAAAGTTCTGATTTTTCCTTCAAAAGCACATACTCAGCGAATAGCTCAAAATTCACTTTCGCTGAGACATGCTCTTGGAGAACGTTGAATAAATGTGGATTGAATGCAGTTCCGGCTTCAATCATAAATTCCTCAGGGAATCTGAGTGCCACCCCCTCGTTTACATACATGTAGTGTAGTATTCTTCCCTTGAATCCATCCGAAATCATTTTGATTTGACCGTCCACCGGTTTCATTGCATTTCTTTTATGATCCTCAGTACGAACGTGAGTCTTCCATTGAGTACCCAATGGTAGGACGATACCACATGATTCACAACGTTTTTTGTTCTGGTTATTCATTTTACTAGTGTTGTTGTTGTTGTTTCCGTTTATCTGTTGCTGTTTAAACTGCTGTTGTTGTTGTATCCGTTTAGCTGTTGCTGTTTAAACTGTTGTTGTTGTATCCGTTTAGCTGTTGCTGTTTGAGCTGTTGTTGTTGTTACTGTTTTTTAGCAGTTCTTGTTGTTACTGTTTTGTAAGCAGTTCTTGTTGTTTTTTGTATATTTGTTGCAGCTGATGTTGATATTTGTTATTAACTTTTTGGTTTTAACTTTTTTTAAATTTCCACTCACGAAAAAACAGTTGACAAAAAACAAACGTTTTCACTTGGATGATATGCTTATACTGAACTTTCTAACGAGGAGCCTTTGCATTTTATCAAAGTAGGCCTAAATTAGAGGGCCAAAATATTCAAAATATTCAAAAATGTATAAAGTAAATAACCATAAAATGGCCTTAAGCATAAGACCTAAAAAACCGTTACATATTTACCCTCGCACATTTCTAGACACTTTCTAGCAGTCAATCTCATTGTGGGAATCCTCATCGGAATCCCCTCTCAAATAATCCCAGTGCAAGCCCCGTGCTAGCACTTGCCAACGCATGCCATAATTCTAAGCATTAAGAACCCTCACATAAATTAACACGTTTAACAACATGTATAACAAGCCACATCCCAATAATTGTATCTCCTATGTTAGTGGTTAACTTTCAAAGATCGCGCAAGTGTTCACTAGGGGTGTGAAATACTCGGAGCAGGTTTTCTTATAATCGGGACGCGAGGGTAGACTTTGTGTCTTTCAAAACAAAACAAAACAAAACAAAACAATACTTACCTGACCCTTGACCCTTGTCCCTTGTCCCATTCGCTGACTTCATCAACAGGTTTACAGGTTTTCTTCACTATCGGCATGCGAGGGTGAGTACAAGCCGCGGCGCGCACAGCTCGATGCATGCCCATAATCCTCGTGCAACCCCAGTGTGCTCACACTTTGACATTCTCACGCTCACGCTTAAACACACACACACCGCGATCGCACGTGGATCGCACACACCCCCCTTATTCTCACCCCCTAACATAATTGGCACATTAATTAACTCTCACCTGTCAAGCTGTCAAACACTAACACTTGTTTACGATCGACACACTCCCCTCTCATCCACACTTGCCCACGCAGGCACACATAAACACCCCCCTTTACACGATCAACATACCCCCTACCCCTAACACCTGACGACCCTTTATGCTAATTAGCATCTCTAATCCCCTCTCCCACACACCCCTTGACCCTTTGTGCAACCATGCGTCACTAATCCCCCGACCCTAAAATCACTAAACCGTTACCCCCACCTCCAAAACCGTGCTGAAACCCGCATTTTACAACTACTAACGTCAAAGCTAATATTTTATTGTTGTTTATCGGGACTTTAGAATTGCTTTTGATTTTTCTGAAAGACATGGATTCACAAGATGAAACAGAGCTTGCTGCTTTGGCGGTCATTGGGCTGTGGCTTTTAGAGGACGACGATGATGAACCCAAGGCAAAGCGCAGGTGCTGGATCGACGAAATAAATTTGACTCGTGGAATAGAGGGACTGTATGCAAAGCTAACGGGAGAGCTGCGAAGTCTCCCGTTCAAATTCAAAAATTATTTGCGGATGGACGAAGCAACATTCGACCAGCTTACTTTTTGGGTAACTCCACTAATCAAGAAAACAACTACAAATTTTCGCGAGCCAATTTCACCAGGCGAGCGACTTGCGGTGACTCTACGATATATAGCCTCCGGATCAAGCATGACGAGCCTCTCTTACGAGTTTAGAATGTCTAAGGCCGTTATATCATCAATTATTCCTGAAACTTGCGATGCTATTTACGAAGTATTAAAGGACAACTACTTAAAGGTTCTTATGTTTATTTATTACAAATGTGTAATTAGGGGGTTCACTTGACCCCAGCAGCGATGCAGGTTGCAAACGTTGTAAGGTTGCTGGGTAAACAGAGATTGACTTGCAACGCGTTACACATATTTAACAAAATGTAAATATGTATTACGCGTTGCAGGTAATCCGCTGTTTACCCAGCAACCTTACAACGTTTGCAACCTGCATCGCTGCTGGGGTCAAGTGAGCACCCTAAATGTTTATAGACAATAACTATCACAGTTTGGCTCAAACTCTATAATGTCGTCCTCACTTATGCGGGTGGCGGCAGTAGTTCGGGACAACACCTTCTTTTGTACTTCGCTTAACACTTTGTTGACGCCAATTTGCAACTCCAATGCCAGATCCGGATGATCAATCTCCAATTTTCGATGATTTGATGCGATGTAGTAACCGAACTGGCTGCTTAGGTCATGCTTTCTTTCTTTAATGGAAGTAACAGCATCTGTGACGCTCTTCACAAGCGCTTGCTTGCGCGCAGCTTCGTCTGATTTTCGCTGTTTCTGTGTTAAAGGGAATGACAGCATTGTATCGCAGGAGTCCTCTAAGTCTGCAGAGCAAATCAAACTGGGGTCATCCACATCTGGTGTTGAGTATGTCACAGATGGGCCCTGAAAATAATTAAAAAATATATTAATTTTGTAACAGGTTCCGAACACAGCTGCTGAATGGCTTCATATTGCTAAGGGGTACGAAGAGACGTGGAACTTTCCCAATTGCATTGGTGCTTTAGACGGAAAACACATAACTATCCAAGCGCCACATAAGTCGGGATCTGAGTATTTCAATTATAAGAAATCAAATAGCATAGTCTTAATGGCCTTGGCAGATTCGGACTACAAATTTACATATGTTGATATAGGAGCTTATGGTAGGGACTCCGATGGTGGAGTATTTTCAAGGTAATAACAGTTGAATTATTTATCATCATAAAGTTGCTAAATTTTTTCTTAATTTTCAGTTGCACTCTTTCAAAAGCACTGTCCGAAAACAAAATAAATGTGCCAACACCAAAGCCCCTACCAAACGAGCAAGATCCGACACCTTATGTCATTGTGGCCGATGATGCGTTTGCCTTAAAGCCATATATTATGAAGCCATTCCCATTCCGTAATTTAAATAGGGAACAGCGAATTTATAATTATAGGCTTTCAAGAGCTAGGCGCGTAATTGAAAATACTTTTGGGATATGCGCTGCTCGATTTAAAATTTTGAGGAAGCCAATTGATGTTGAGCCTCCAAAAGTTATTAAAATTGTGTTGGCCATTTGCGCTTTACATAATTTTCTCATGGAAAAAAATGTGCTGCAGGTGAACTACACTGGCGCACATATTTATTGGCACAGCAAACATTTTGAGATTTGGGGGCTTTATTGTTCCCCTATCGTTAACATATTGGTATCAATGGAAAGGTCACTTAAATTCCGTTTGAATGATATAAAACTTTCCTTAACCCATCAAGTACCCTTCGAAAATTTCGAATTTATGTAAAAGTCAATTTTCGAAACTTTTTTCCTCGATTTTTTACCAAAAATATTTTGATGCAAAAAAATTCTTTAAACAATTTAAGGAGTGACTGCAAAAAAAAATTTTCAAACATATTTTTGCTAGTATTTTTTATAATTTTTTGAAAATCCTAAAAATGACCATTTTAACCCCTTTTTCCCTACTTTTTACATAAAAAGTGCCTTTTTAGCAATTTTCAAAAAATTATAAAAAATACTAGCAAAAATATGTTTGAAAATTTTTTTTTGCAGTCACTCCTTAAATTGTTTAAAGAATTTTTTTGCATCAAAATATTTTTGGTAAAAAATCGAGGAAAAAAGTTTCGAAAATTGACTTTTACATAAATTCGAAATTTTCGAAGGGTACTTAATGGGTTAAGGAAAGTTTTATATCATTCAAACGGAATTTAAGTGACCTTTCCATTGATACCAATATGTTAACGATAGGGGAACAATTAAGCCCCCAAATCTCAAAATGTTTGCTGTGCCAATAAATATGTGCGCCAGTGTATGTCGACCACGAGGTAAATGGAAACATAATACCGGGCAGATGGCGAGCTGATAATGAACTGATAGATCTCTCGCTACCAAGAATAAATGCTGGCCGACCCAGCGACACTGCGAGCAATATTCGTTTGCAGTTCATGAAATACTTTAATTCCGAAAATGGTGCTGTCCCATGGCAGCATGAAAATATTTTTTAATAAACAATTTCAAATATTGCCAAAGATGATGTTCTCTCCTTGTTGTCAATATTAATTATTGGCTGTAAGAATGCCATCGCTTCATAAAAAGCAAATCTGGGCTTTTTTGTCGAGCCACTCTGTCCGCTGGTTGTGGCCGAATTTGCTTTTAATGCAGCCTGAAATAAATACTTATTATTTATAAAATGTCAGTTGTCTTTGTCCTGAATTTAGTACTTACACGATATGTGTTACGCAAGCTGTTCCACTTATCCAGTGCGTCCTTCTTGCTCACCTCCAATTTACAAGCGATTGAGCCCCAACTTGCTTCCTTGGCCTCCCGGTTCTTGTAGTTTTCACTACATACAATTCAGAGGCATTCTGACTCCTCCACAGCTTCAATTAGCTTGTGGATTGAATCAGAATGCCACTGGATTGTCACACGACGTCCACGGCTGATTATTTGCTCCATGTTAATATTTTTGTTATAAATGAAACCTTTCCAATTAAAGGACACGTGCAAAGTGACATTACTTTGTTTTTATTCATTTTGTGGAACTTGTTATTGTTCAATTGCGAGCATTTTGTGAACATTTTGATTCCTTTTGAGTTTTTGCGATGCTCTTTACATTGACTGGCAGTGTTTACATTGAAGTCTTTCACAATTCTTTTCACAAGGCTTTCCACAATTTTGTGAAGTACAAATTTTGTGTTGCCAATGTAAACACTTTGACGTATTCTGCAAATCATCACAAAGCATGACAAAATGTGATTTCACATTGTGCAGCAGTGAGAACGCAGCTTTACTTGCCGACAGTTTATCGCATCTGAATATCGATTGACAGCTAGCTCACGGCATTTCCAGGGATGATAAGACCCTCGATAGACGGATAGTCGGGTAACATCAATTTATTTATTTTCTGAATTTCATCGGTCATCTGTTCTGGCGTTCCTGTTTGAAAATAAGGGAAATTATGGCACTGACAAACTGCCAGCACCTGCGTCGCCCACCCTTCCATTAGTTGATCATGGTGAAATGAGATCAACTCCCTACTCCGGTCACTCCAGCCGTGTGTTAGCCCGTCTCACCCCATATTAAGGTAATTACTCCACTTTTTGCATTATCACTTATTACAAGACATTTATTTATTTAATCCTAACATTTCGTTTTATGTTTCTATTATTTCAGTTCATTTCGATATTCTACTCAACCTGGCTGAGACACCCTAAACATCACCTAATAGGCTAATTACACTGAGCACATCTACGGGGAACGCATGGGAATAATGGTAGATGTGAAACACCGATTCACATAGCCAACATCTAACATCTAACATCAATTTGTCACTTCACGTCAAAACTTTGTAAACAAAATTGTAAAATTTTTCTCTTCATATAAAATGAGTTTTGATGTGGAATTGGCTGGGTTTGATGGCATTGGACACATCTAACGAAATGAATAGTCAAGATTGAGAAGAAGGGAGACTATTACCAAGAAGTCGACTTGTCGCGTACTGCCAATTTAAATAACATACACCAACTGCAAATCTACTAATTAAGAAATAAATTAAAAATTCAACAAAATTAAATATTTTTAAGTTATTTATTTATTTAAAGTGAGTTCGAGCCCTTGATGCTCCTCGCGAGATTTGCGCTGCTCTTTCTTCACGTGCAGCCTCTTCCGAACTATTTTAATCTGCTAGGCTTGGTGCGCTTTGCTGCATATACTCTGGTTTTGAGTTGGCTGGTTTTGGTACTGGTACTGGTAAGATCAAACTTGATCGAGTCTTCCATATATTCCATGAAAAACTGCAATAAGGGCATGACTTTTACATTATTTACGTGCTAATATAATCAACTACAAAAACTTACTGCAGATTTTCATAGTCGGCAAGTTTATTTCTGTGCGGACATCTATCTAACCATCTGGTTTTCGAGCTTAACCGCCATTAATGTGGGACCTTTTGAGCGCTCCTCTTTGGTTTCCAATATTTGGCTAGCAATTCTTTTCTTGAGCTTCTTAGTTAAAGAAAAAAGGTTAAATATTAGCGAAAATAATTTAAAAACCATTTTTACTTACATGATTTAGACAATTCCCATTGTTTTGTTTGTTTTCCATTTGTTTTTGCCATTCATTTTAGATGACATTGTTTACATTTTCGTACCGAATGGCAAAATTTCTAGTGTTGCATTCGAAAAAAATCGGCTCCAAACCGATTAGAAACGTTTGAAATAGGAACATCAGTAGGAGATGGTGGAACGGATGGGGAAATTTCGGCACGGGTAAAACTATAGGCACATCAAAAAATTTGATGGCAGATGTTAGATGTTGCTCAGTGTGAAAAGGCTATAACGCTCGAGCAGTCAGAGAAGCTATAAAGCAGCTATCGGCGAGATAGGGCCCCTATCTCGTGCGCATAGGAAATTTTCGTGGCGACTGCGCTGCCGCTCACGTACACGTCGCGACTCGTCGCTGCTACGATTTGTTTCTGTTACGTCACTGTTATTCCGCTGTTAGACGAACAAAAATGCACACTAACGCAATACAAACATATGAATGTGTAGGTGCCGACCACTGCTATAAAGGGACCCAGGGGCTGCTGACAATTAATTATTAAGTTGGCAAATATGTATAATAATAAGTTAAACAATTAAACAAACAAATAAATTAACAATTAGATAAATAAATAAATAATAAATAAACAAATATATAAGTTAACTAGGGGGCTCCGCCCCCTGCTCGCTTCGCTCGCCAACCCCAGCTCGCTTCGCTCGCAAAATTGAAAAGAAGGTCTTTTGTTGTCCAGCTTAACAAACTTAATCTGGTCGCTTCGCTCGCCAACCCGCAGCTCGCTTCGCTCGCACAAATGTAATATAACTTCTTTAGTTGTCCGGCTTAACATATTGATACAATATAAAAGGGTCCGTCCCCTGCTCGCATCGCTCGCAAAATTGAAAAGAAGGTCCTTAGTAGCCCGCTTTAACAAATTTATATAATATAGCATTTTTTGTAAAAAAACGGAAATATTCAACATCCGCTGTCCGCGGTTTTAATCTTTCTTCTTTGCAATTGAACTTTGGCCAAAAGTCAGATTTAGTATTAGGTGCGCAACTAAGTTCTCGCTGTTTTTTTGATGAAAATACAACTTTATTCTGAAAAAATGGTTACATTTGAATCATTGAATGTATTGCCCATCGCTGGCTACTACATTTGCCCATCTTTCTGGCAGATCTCGTATACCGTCGCGGTTAAACTGTCCATCTTTTGAGGCTATCCACGAATCAAGCCATTTTTGGATGTCTTCATATGTATGGAACTGCTGGTTAGCTAGTCCATGTGCCATCGATCGGAACAGGTGATAATCGGACGGCGCAATATCTGAAGAATATGGCGGGTGGGTTAAGATTTCCCATTTCAGCGTTTCAAGGTAGTATTTAACGGATTTGGCAACGTGAGGCCAAATCAGAATCACTTTTTCATGCCTCTCCGCGTATTGCGGCCGCTTCTCGGGCAGTGCTCGGCTCAATCGCATCAATTGAAGTCGATACCGATCCCCAGTGATGGTTTCGCTTGGTTTTAGCAGTTCATAAAAAAAATTTTTTTTCGAATGAAAGAGGAAAATTAACACTTCCCGCAAATGACGATTATTCAGCACAAAATCAGACATTTTCACAAAACGAAAAGTATATGATACAAAAACAAAATCACTAATGTGTCAAAGCAGTTTGTTTACCATATGTCTAAGCTTGGTTAATAACGTTTACGGTATGTTAGAATCGACTAGCACACACTGCTGGCAGCGTCTATTGACAAACAGCGGGAACTTAGTTGCGCACCTAATAATTTGGCGGGAAAAATCCAGATTTGGCGGGAAAAAGCAAAGTTTTCTAAGAATATCTCATACAACAACAGAGTTTTTGATTCTAAAGGTTAACTTGCATCCGATTAATCCTATGGCAGCTATATGATATAGTCATCTGACTTTGACCATTTTTAGTAAGAATGTAAAGACAGTCCCAAACATATAATTTGTAGTTCGGTTGAGATGTCTTAAGAAACAAAAAAGTTTTTCATACTAAAGGTTATTTTGCATCCAATTGATCCTATGGCAGCCATATGATATAGTAACCCGACTTTGACCAAATTTGGCCAGAATGTTAGAGACAGCCCCAGACATACAATCATTGAGTTTGGTTGAGATATCTTAAGAAACAAAAAAGTTGTTGATACTAAAGGTTATTTTCATCCGATTGTTCCTATGGCAGCTATATGATATAGTAACCCGACTTCGCAAATTTGGCCAGAATGTTAGAGACAGCCCCAAACATACAATCATTGAGTTTGGTTGAGATATCTTAAGAAACAAAAAAGTTGTTCATACTAAAGGTTATTTTCATCCGATTGTTCCTATCGCAGCTATATGATATAGTCACCCGACTTTGACCAAATTTGGTCAGAATGTAAAAGACAGTCCCAAACATACAATCTGTGAGTTTGGTTGATATATCTTAAAAAACAAAAAAGTTTTTCATACTAAGCAATTCTGTGACCTTTGACCTCGATTTTGACCCACTTAGAGGTCGAATTTCGCAAAACGCCGTCTTATTGCACGATGAAATTATCTCATCTATGTTGTGTGCAAATTTCAGCTTTCTATATTTTACCGTTTGGGCTGCGCGTTGATTCTCAGTGAGTCAGTCAGTCAGTCAGTGAGTCAGTCAGGACAAAGAGTTTTATATATATAGATAACTAAATAATAAATAAATAAATTAACAATCCATCCTTGTGTTGTTTCAGTCGACAATATGTGTGGATGATGTGTATGTGTGTAAGTTGTCGTTAAATAAGCATGCTGATATTGCCGCAAATGTCTAATAAATAGTCTGGTGCTTATTTATATATGTGGGTGTGTGTCGTTATTTGATTATTTAGTGTTATGGTTGTATTTATGTTATGTTTCCGCGAATTGTAGTGGGATTTTCCCTACTTGCCACGGCAAGCGTAAAGAAGGGGTGTTTAAAACATGCAAAAAGGGCTATGCTTCTTCTTCCTGACTTTGATATTAAAAGTGGGTGAAAAATTGCATAAAAACCTTGTGGCCACCCAGAGACGGTGGCCAGTCCATTCTCTGGTGGCGCCCTCCTGCATATTCGCTTGACCAAAATAGTGCTCTGCCGGCTGTTGGTTGCTGCACAATCTGCTGCCTGCTGCTATAAAACAAAAACAGTGTTCCTGGGATTACCTGTAGTTTTAGATATTAGTAATGAATAATGCCAATCCGGCTCGCGCTTCTTAATATCTTCCTGTGCTTCGTCGATGATCCCACAAGTAAATCTCGTCTGTATATCGTTTTTAAATTTATTTATTCTTAACAAATAAAAATACAATATACATATTTCGCGACTGTCGATGTCGCTAGTTTTTTTTGATGTTTTCTCTTCAAGATTTTGACAATAAGAGCGGCAATATTCATAGGGCTGCCAACTTGTTACAAAATAAAAATATACTAATTCTTGCCGAGTAATAGTGTTTTACAGCACTGTGATTATCGATTAATATTCAAATAATGATTTTAAACGTATAAAGTAATTTCTTACGCAACATCCTCCTCCCAAGTATTGCAGTCGGCAATATTAGTCAGACGGCAATACTTAAAGTTTTACAAATTGTTCTTAACATCTAATTTGATAAGTTTGACTATAGGTCTCTTATAGATATTATCTTTTATCTTAACATCTACAATTCTAACAGTATTGTCTTTAGCTGGATAAGTTTTAACAATAATGCCTTTTGGCCAAGTATTTCTAGGTAGATCTGAATCCATTATTAAAACAATATCACCTTCTTTTAAATTATTTTGAGTCTTTGACCATTTGCGACTATACAAAAGATATTGTCTATATTCTTTTTTCCATTTTAGCCAGAATATATCAGCCAGTCTTTGAGACGCTTTCCACATATTTAACAGTTTCAAATCGCTATCTGTTGCTACAGAGTAGAATGATTCTCTGAAATTTGGACCAATTAGTAGGTCGTTAGGTGTGAATGGCTCAATTGATTCAATGTAATCAGATGGTATAAACAAAAGTGGGCGACTATTCATCATGAACTCAATTTAACAAAACAAAGTTTTTAAAGTATACTCTTTGGGATAACGCTCCTTAAGTAAAACATATAAATACCTTTTCACTGATTGTATTAATCTTTCCCATGCTCCTCCCATGTGGGGTGACAAAGGGGGGTTAAATGTCCAAGTACAATTTTTTGTTGTCAAAAATTGTGTCAGTTCGTCTTCTTGCCAGTTGTCTATGATTAGTTTAAGGTCTTTACTTGCTCGTTTAAAATTGGTACCATTGTCTGAGTAAAGTTCAATGGGAAAGCCACGTCGACAACCAAATTGACGAAAGACGTGCATAAATGCATTACAGGACAAGTCTTCGGCTATTTCTAAATGAACTGCACGGGTTGACATGCAGGTAAATATTACACCATAACGTTTAACATGGCTTCTGTTTATTAATATCTCGATTGGACCGAAGTAATCTAAGCCAACTTTTAAGAAAGCTCTTTCTGTCGGTTCAATTCTACACTTCGGTAACTGTCCCATTACAGCAGTCTGTGGCATGGCACGTTTGTTTTTGCAATACTGACAGTTCTGAATTACTTTCTTCACTGTGTTACGACATTTTACAATCCAATATTTCTGCCGGAGATTCGAAATAACAGTTTCTGTGAAAAGGTGACAATTTTGTCGATGATAGAAATTAATCAACAACATGGTGATCGGATGATCTTTACCAAGGAGAATTGGATTTTTTGCATTAGTGTCATACTCGTCGTCATTTATATTTTCCAATCTACCTTTTAGTCTCAGTAATCCGTCACTGGTTAATTTTATTGGCAATGATTTTAAACTGCTTGAATTTTTTATCATTTCACCATTCTGTAAGTTTTCAATTTCGGATTGAAAACTGTCTGATTGGGACTTTCTGTAAATTAATATTTCAGCTTTAATTATTTCATTAGCTGTTAGTTCCGTGTAAAATCTATGTTCTTGACTTGATTTACAATTTGTCACAAATCGTATTACCCAAGCGGTTGTTCTTAAAAATCGTGTCCAGTTGGAAAATCTTGTTACGTCCGGTATAATTATTTCGTCTTTCGGGGAAGAAATTATATTTACATACTCATTTGTAAACATTTCTTTATCCTCTTCTGCTAAAGATATTTTGCACGTTGGCCACTGACAAGTATCTTCATGCAAAAACTTAGGACCTTTTATCCAGGGGTTATTGCAATCAAATGTAATTTTAGTTATCTTTGTTGCTTCATCAGCAGGGTTTAATTTAGAAGGCACATACCTCCAGTTACACACATTTGTCGTCTTTTGTATTTCCCCTAAACGCTGAGATACAAAAACCTTAAAGCGTTTACTGCTTGACTTTAGCCAGTATAAAACAATTTGAGAGTCAGTCCATAAGTATGTTTTGTTGATTTGCAAATTCAGTGTCTCTTTTATCATTTTGCTAATTCTAGCTCCCAATAAGGCTCCTTGTAATTCTAACCGTGGTATCGACATGGGTTTAAGGGGAGCTACACGTGATTTAGCTGCTACTAACATACATTCAATTGACCTGTCCTTTTCAAAACGTACGTATGCACATGCTGCATAAGCATATTTTGATGCGTCGGTAAAAATATGTAATTGAATGTCACAGTCTTTGATCGGTAATCTTGTCATAAGTCTTGGTATGTTAAAATTGCTAATTTGAAGCAATGAATTACAAAGTACTTTCCAAATTTCAAAATGCTCGTCTGTTATCTGGTCGTCCCAGTTAATACCACTATCCCAAATGGCTTGGAGAAGTATCTTATTTGCTATAAGCAAATTTGAAAGATACCCCAATGGGTCAAATATCGACATAGTTATTTTTAAAACCTCTCGCTTTGTCGGTCTTCTCAAATTTTCAAGAAGTTCTCGGTGTGACTTTGTAAATTGTAAGTTATAGCCAAATGTATCTTTCTCGTAGTTCCAAATTAGTCCTAAGACCCTTTCTTCAGTTAAGTTTTTAATTTTAAGAGAAGTTTCTGTTTTGTTTTGACATTTTGCTAGTTTTATTTTACTGAGAACGTCTGCTGAATTGGATATCCAATTGCACATCTGAAATCCACCTTTCTGATGCACATATGTGACATCCTTGATAAGCTGAACAGCGCTGTCGATGTCATCTGCTCCGCCTAAGTAATCGTCCATATAGTGTTTGAATTTTATGTCTTGACAAGCTTGCGGATATTCGTTTTCGAATTCGCATGCATTACGATTTCTAACTTGTTGTGCAATACTTGGACTACATTTAGCTCCAAAAAATAAAACTTGAATTTCATAGACATCAGGAGTTTTTTGTTGTTTACTCTCTCTCCACAAAATTCTCTGTGCATGTCTGTCAGTCTGTTTTACCCTTATTTGTAAACACATCTCTTTAATGTCTCCCACAAAAACAATTTTATGCTCTCTAAAATTCATCAGAACAGAAGACAATTGATTGTATAAGTCAGGTCCAGTAAGTAAGAAGTCGTTTAGACAATAGTTATGACTTTTAGCAGCTGCGTCAAAAACAACTCGCAATTTGTCTGGCTTATTTATATTTTGTACTGCAAAATGTGGGAGGTAGTATGTCAATGGTGATTTTATGTCGATTTCGGATGGGCTTAGTTTTCTTAGATACCCTTTCGAGATGTGAGACTCGAACATGTCTTTATATTTCTGTCCATAGTCAGGATTCTTGTCAATTTTGCGTTCACACATCAGCAGTCTAGAATATGCGTTATTGTAGCTTTCTGGGAGTTGTATGTCGTCGTTCTTCCAGAAAAGACCACATTCAAATCTGTCTCCTACACGTTTCAGTGTATTTTCAACAATAGTCATACACCTTTTATCGTCCAATGATATTGGAAAATCATTTTGAGTAGTGAGCTCATTTTCTATTGACCAATATGATTTTACAAGATTGTGTAATACGTCCAAATCGTCATCAGAATTTTCTGAATTATTGTTGCTTATATGAAATGCATAATTTGTCTCAATAGGATGTCTGTCTGGTTCTGTTACACCATGCACAACCCAACCTAACAAAGTTTTGCTGGCAACTGGGCCATTGAAACCTTCGTATTTCAGTTTTCGTGACACAATCAGAGACCAGTTGTCTTGTCCAATTAGAATTTTTGGATGAGCCTTCTCGTACGAACAGTGTTTGAAATTCTCCAAAAAGTTAAATTTGTCTGTCATTTAGTCTATGCTCAAAGTTTGAAGGGGTAAATTGAGATTGGCTACAGTTTTAACTTTTCTCATCATGAACGTCTTATCATTTACACCTTCACCTTTGATACGTACGCTAACTACTTTAGAATCGTCCTGTTCGTATATTTCATTGTTTGTCCATTGCATTTTTAATGGTCTGGTGGGTCCGTCAAGACCTAGATCATTGGCTAAAGTTTCGTCAATCAATGATATTGTCGATGCCTCGTCAAGTAAGGCGTATGTGTCTATAGCGTTTTTGGGTCCAATCAGAGTTACATGTATGACTTTTAACAAAACCTTGTTCTTGTGACTATTTACGTTACAGTTTTTATCAGTGTTTGCTGTTGATTGATCATTATTGTCAGACTTGAATGTGGGGCTATTTTGAGCTTTATCTTTATGCAGAAGGCTGTTATGACTGTAGCTGCAGTTATTCATGGTACACTGCTTTTTGCGTTTACAATCCTTCATGACGTGATTTTTGCCAAGGCAAGAAATACACAAGTTATTTTGAGTAACATGCTCCCAACGCTTGTCTACATGTAAGTCCTTAAATTTGCTACAAGTGGTGACACAATGATCAGTCAACTTGCAATAATTACAATATGATTTCGCTTGAATCTTGTTTGTGACGTTTTGCTGACCTGAAACTGTTAATGTGCTGTCTTTTGACTTGCTAATGCTCTGGCCAAATCCTAACAGTGTTGCAGCCTTAATGGTTTCACCTAACCATGCTTGCAAAGCAATTATTTTTGGCTCAAGTAATTTTGATTTATTGTAGTGCTTTATAAATGACATTCTCTGCGTTATAGGTAATTTTTCTAATATTTCGTCAAAAATTAACGAGTTTCTTATCTGGTCAATATCTCCTACATTTAACAAAGTGTGTATCAGATTGGTAATTATGTCGTAAAATGCAAATAGCTTGTCATATTTATCGTCTTTGACAGTAGGGAAATTCCTTATTTTTTCTATTAACAATCTTATTATGTGACAAGGATCGCCGAAACGTTCTTTCAGAATTTCGATAATTTTTTCTACGTTTTCTGGTAAGATTAAAAGTGAATGTACACATTCTTTGGCACGACCTGTCAGAGCCTTTCGGAGTCTACTTAAATTCTCATACGGTGTAAAATGACAAATTTCTGTACTATTTTCAAATTCGGCCAAAAATATGGGCCACTCTAATGGGTCCCCTGAGAATGTCGGCAACTCTTGTTTAATAGATTGTCTGGCCATGAATGATTCCATATTAATAATGTTATTATTATGGTACATATTGTCAGTTTCAAATTCTAGCTTACGCTGTGCAGTATTCACCCATTCACGTGTGCGGTCGTCTGGATATCCATCGTTGTCTACATTGTTCATATCGTCTGCCATGCTAGCTTTGTCCGACCCCAATTGGACTATGCGTAGCTTTTGCTCCAATTCCAACTGTTTCTGTTGAAATTCCAGTCGTTCTCGCTCCTGCTCCTGTTTCGCCATTTGTTCGCGAAGATGCTCCTGTTTTTTCAGATAATCAAGTTGTACCTGAAGTCTTTGCACCTTAGAAGAGGTGCGCGAGAATTGACTTCCTTCCGAAGTCACCGATCTTTTGGTTGATCCTAATATTGCCGGGGTTGATGCAGCAATATTACCAGGTTTTCTCCCGACGAGGGTTACGTCTTGCTTCACTTCAGGTCGGTGTGTGTCAACAACTTGTTCGTCTTTGGTCGTCATCTTTTTTGTATTTGGCTGCTGCTTGGTAGCACTTGTGTTCTTCTTTTGTAATTTCTTTTTATTTCCTGATGGTGCCATGATCTTTGTCTTAGATGCTTTCACCGTCTCAGAAAAGTTGTGAAATAATTTGTCTTTTGTCTTTTTTGCGTGTCTTTTTACGCAGACATCAGTAGTTGTCTCTTTCTCACACGTAGAACACAGGCGTCACTAATACACATACATAATTCGGCGTCATTGAAAGTGTATGCATATGTGTGTCTACTACGCAGTTTTTCTGATGAAATTATTAAAATAATTTCACCATCCATATGCCGTCCTGTTGGCTTCGAAGGACCATGTTCCTGGGATTACCTGTAGTTTTAGATATTAGTAATGAATAATGCCAATCCGGCTCGCGCTTCTTAATATCTTCCTGTGCTTAGTCGATGATCCCACAAGTAAATCTCGTCTGTATATCGTTTTTAAATTTATTTATTCTTAACAAATAAAAATACAATATACATATTTTGCGACTGTCGATGTCGCTAGTTTTTTTTGATGTTTTCTCTTCAAGATTTTGACAATAAGAGCGGCAATATTCATAGGGCTGCCAACTTGTTACAAAATAAAAATATACTAATTCTTGCCGAGTAATAGTGTTTTACAGCACTGTGATTATCGATTAATATTCAAATAATGATTTTAAACGTATAAAGTAATTTCTTACGCAACAAACAGTATTCGTTTATTTCCCCACGTACAAATTACCACTAATTCAAATAGACAAAAATACTAACCCAACTACGGTGAGTTTCAATTAAAATTGGTTTGGGCTATCCCTCCGAATTGTCCACAAAAAAATATGTCTTCTGTTGCTTTTTAATTATTTCCTTGCACATCCACGTTTTTAGAGAAAAAAACACTTCTTCTTCCTCGCAAAATTCTTCAATTCAAAGGAAAACAGGAGAAAACCAAAAAATACTGAGAAAGGGAAATTTCCCTGCAGCAATCCGCCCTCAGCCCTGGAAACAACATTAACAGCTCTGCTCCTCTCAATGTTGTGCTCCTCACGAGAACAGCTGTGGTTGTCAGATGCAAATCGCCATTGCGCATTTTTCTTTTCATTTGTTTTGTTTCGTGAGTGCATAAATGTACGAAATAATAATAATCATTTCGTAACAATGTTGTAATAACAACAAACACACAGAAAAAATGAAATTTTTTTTTAAATTAGTAAATTGATTTTTTACAGTGGCAAAAGCATTAAAAAAAAAGAGTAAGAGAGGGTGAAACCAAACGCATGAGCTAAAACGAAATAAAGAGAATGCTTGCTTTATACAAAACAGCTGTTTATTGAAATTTAACTCAATGATATCATAAATACGACAACAGAAACTTAAAAAGGTCACTCATTAGCTACAGTGCTATCACTTTGCCACATAACACAAATATCATAGTTTCTAAATACCCTAATTAAGTTTTACATATAAATTATTTAAAACAAAATTTTGGCAAAAAAAAAAATTGGATATCAGAAATTTTGGGGCATGAAAATGTTATCGTCACTAGACTTTTACCTCGTAAAGAGGTTTTTTTATGGGATATCAGAAATTTTTGAATAAGACATCAGAAATTTTGAAATTGCAATATTTTTTGACAGTATAGCTTTGTCAACTTTGTTTATTGTTTGAAAAAGCTAGAACAAACTGTCTGGCAACACTGGTCCCCTTTTCAAACACACATACCCAGCGCAAAAGAAATTAGCACTCTTAAACTCTGGCTGCTATGACACTTTGCTGCTGCTGTCCTATTCCCATTCTAAGTAAAATGTACCATAAAAAAACCTCTTTACGAGGTAAAAGTCTAGTGACGAAAACATTTTCATGCCCCAAAATTTCTGATATCCAATTTTGTGACGAATAATATTAAGTTTTACATATAAATTATTTTAAGCAAAATTTTGGCACTCGGCACATTGCGCTAAAATGCCTCAATTCTAATACCAAATAAAACTCACTGTTTTGCGCAGTGCCGAATGCAAAAATTTTGCTTAAAATAATTTATATGTAAAACTTAATATTATTCGTCACAAAATTGGATATCAGAAATTTTGGGGCATGAAAATGTTTTCGTCACTAGACTTTTACCTCGTAAAGAGGTTTTTTTATGGGATATCAGAAATTTTTGAATAAGACATCAGAAATTTTGAAATTGCAATATTTTTTGACAGTATAGCTTTGTAAATTTTGTTTATTGTTTGTACATCTAAAACAAACTGTCTGGCAACACTGGTCCCCTTTACAAACACACATGCCCAGCACAAAAGCTAACAGCACTCTTCAACTCTGACTGCTATGACACTTTGCAGCTGCTGTCCTATTCCCATTCTAACTTTTTAAATAAAAAATAAACGTTGAAGGTATGCCTAAGAGCCCTTTGAAATACCTTTTCAACGAAATATAGATCATATCTGTAGCTTCTATCGTTTGGACGCTATGAGGGTTTCAATTTTAGCGGTTTTTAGCGATTTCCCGCAAAACTAGCGATTTTTCGAAAAAGTCGTAGAACAAACGATTCTATATTTTTGATTATAAAATGATTTATCTGCCGCAAAAAGAATTCACCACTTGCAAGCAGTTTATTTCCGCATTACGCTGCAAGCAGTGTATATACTGCATATTTACATGCAGTGGTGTAAAGGTAAAAGGTATATTCAGTTAAAAGGTAATATCTTGTCCAAACGAATTTTGACAGATATGTGTTATATGTCAAAAAAACGCGGAATCAAATTGCCTATAACATATAACATATTTTAAAGTGATTTCATGTGTAGATTTTTCTTAAATCGCCAAAATGTGGAAAAAAATACCTTATTTCACCTGTAGCTGTTTACCTTTTTACTTAAAAAAAAAACGTTGAAGGTATGCCTAAGAGCCCTTCGAAATACCTTTTCAACGATATATAGATCGCATCTGTAGCTTATATAGTTTTTTTCAATTTTAGCGGTTTTTAGCGATTTCCCGCTAAACTAGATATTTTTCGAAAAAGTCGTAGAACAAACGTTTCTAGATTTTTGAGCGGGAACAAGTCCTCATTCAAACTTTTAAGCTAAATCAACGATTTGATCCAAACAAACAAACAGACAAACAAACAGACAAACAAACAGACAAACAAACAGACTGACTTTTCATCTCGTTTTGAGAAGGGCACCAAAAATTTCAAAATTAATTATCTTCTGAACCAGTGATCGGATTTTGATGATCAAGGTGTTATTCGACGCGTATTTTGATTAAAATTAAAAAAAAAATCAAAAAGGCTCCAACGGCCCCATTAGCTCCAATCATTTAAATTTTGCCCCTCCCACTTACACCTGTTTATCTCACGAACCAGGTGAGTTTTCAAAAGTCTTAGTATGCACATTTGTAAGTTTAATTGATACCTTTTGATCGGTATATAGCTCGACCTTATCGGGCAGTCATAGCAAATTTTCCATTCTTCCTGTGTATATATGCCAGTCGCTTTCGCACACTTCGTGCTGCTTTCGTCACTAGCGCGGACTGCCGTCCGCAGTGATTGATACCTTTCGATCGGTATATAGCTCGACCTGATCGGGCAGTCATAGCAAATTTTCCATTCTTCCTGTGTATATACAGTTTGTCAAGTAATTGTTTGCAAAGCCTTAAAAATGTAATATTTCGACTTTAAATAAGAAAATAATAGCTTATTATATATATTTGGAAAGGTCATTTAGTTTTCGTTCAAATGATGCAAAAATTTCCTTAACCCATTAAGTACCCATTAAAATATTCGAATTTTAAAAAGGGTCTACTTTTTCAACTTTTTTCCTCGATTTTTTCCAAAAAATGTTGGGATGCAAAAAAATTCTGGAAACAATTCTAAGAGTAACTGCAAAAAAAAATTTTCAAAAATATTTTTGCTAGTATTTTTTAAAATTGTTTGAAAATCCTAAAAATGACCATTTTAACCCATTTTTCCTCATTTTCATGCAAAAAGTGCCTTTTTTTCAGTTTTCAAAAAATTCTAAAAAATACTAGCAAAAATATTTTTGAAAATTTTTTTTTGCAGTTACTCTTAGAATTGTTTCCAGAATTTTTTTGCATCCCAACATTTTTTGGAAAAAATCGAGGAAAAAAGTTGAAAAAGTAGACCTTTTTTAAAATTCGAATATTTTAATGGGTACTTAATGGGTTAAGGAAATTTTTGCCGTCATTTGAACGAAAATTAAATGACCTTTCCAAATATATATAATAAGCTATTATTTTCTTATTTAAAGTCGAAATATTACATTTTTAAGGCTTTGCAAACAATTACTTGACAAACTGTATGCTAGTCGCTTTCGCACACTTTGTGTTGCTTTCGTCACTAGCGCGGACTGCCGTCCGCAGTGATAGTTGACGTTATGTTGAAATATTTAAATTTCTTATTTAACTAATGCACATTGGGCCAGCGAGTCGATTTTTCGACGAAAATTCAAGTTTTTTATAGAAAGTAAACCTATTTTAATAATAAAATTGGAAAAGTATATACCTTGACTAAAATGAATCAAAAGATTTTAATTGTTTTGATGCATCCCTTGAATTTTGGCAGCCCTTCAAAGTCAGCTGTTTGATTGCATGCGTGCGAAACTAAAAAGCGAGGGAAAGTTTTTGTTTACTTGCGACCGTCCCAAAATTATTGTGGTCTAAACAATTTTCACTAAAATAATGGAAAAGAAAGACCAAGGATTGTAGAAAATTGTATTAAAAAAGATTTTGTTCATGTTTGTGAATGTGTTTTTTGTGTGCGTTTATTTGTGTTGTCCAAAAGTAGAAAAAAGCTAAAATGCTAACCCGTCTGTTGTAGATTATAACTAATTTTGTGCCAAAAAGTAATAATGTGTCATTATAGTGCAAAGTGTATAAAAACTAAATTTAAAAATCTTTTTTGCTCCATTTTGCTCAGATGTGTATAAATCCATAACATTGTAGCTGTGGTTGAGTTCGCCTATGAGCAACTGCTTGATAACAATGTACATACAAAGCAATCGTAGCGCATCTGCCGTTTCGAGTTGGATTTATGATGAACTGAAAGAATTCGACTTAAGCACGGAGAAAAGGGATGAAATCAACACCAAAGTAAGAAGCTTTCACCTTTACATATACGTACAAAAGAACTAGGCAAAATGTAATAGAAGTATGGCCAGTATGGCTATATGTCCTTGTATCCATGGTTTCAATGTCGGCAACAGTCCATAAAGTGTTAATGCACGGCTACCAAATAATAGAAGCATCAATTCTTCCATTAGGTGTTCTTGGCGAGAACGCCTCAGAGGCTCGCAACAAATATTATAAGAGTGACAGGAGGTTACATGCTCGAAAGAGTATACGGCAGAACAACATGGCAGACGTTTTCAACAGAGCAATGGATTCCTCAGATCGTCTTGTGTCGAGCATCTATCTAACAAAAAGATTGGGTCATCTAAGTAAGCTACTCCTACCAGCAGACGTAATCGAGCTTTTGGAATCACCAAACTTGCTATACTTTTGTAACATGAACAATAATCACAATGTTCCCGTTTTTGATGCTAACAATAGTGATAGTTATTCATATTCTGACTCTGAAAATCCGTTTTCAATAGAAATTGATGTAGAAGACGACTTTTAGGAACATTTTCAGATGTAAGATACTTATATATAGTAATTTTGAATGCATTGTTATTTTTAAGGTAAAGTGTTAAAAAAATGAATTAAAAACATTTATTGAATTTAACGAGTGCTTGCATTATTAATTACCGTACAAGTATCAATAAGAGGAAACCTATCTCATATGGGCGGCTAATCTGAAACTATCTGAAACTTAGATATATTTTTTTGTGCATCGACACTATCATATGTACCAAAATTTCAAGAACCTAGCTTTAAAACTTTAATTTTCGTCGAAAAATCAACTTGCTGGCCCAATGTGTACTGGCGTGTTGTATATCGCACGCCAGTCACACAATTGACGTTCTCCTAATAGAGTATCACAGTTAATAACTTAAAATTTCTAAACTTAACAGCTCTATCTTTATAGTCAAGTTTCACATTATACGCAAGAAAATTAAATCATGTCTTGAAAAAGCAGGTACTGATAGTTGATCATATAACATAATATTATTTCTACTACTGACCAGGGATATATCTAAGAGTGTGCTACTTGTTCTAGAAAAATGAGTGGGTACCTCAGTATTAACCAACTACAGGCCAAGCGATAACATTTCATTCGATAAATTATTTTCAGCTTAAATATTGCTGTTTAGGTCCCCAGTCATAATGATATCCGTATATCCTAGAAAAAGATTACTTAGAGCATCTACTAAGCAAGTGATGTCAGTATTTTTATTGGGCCTATAAATGCAACCAACTAGCGATTTACATTCATGCCCTAAATTTGAAATTTCAAGGAAAATACAAGCTTGCATTTAAGACTTGTTCTGACATAAATTGCAACATCACCTGCATGACTAATACGATCAGAACGAAAAATATTATAACCACCACAAACAATTAACGTTTCACATAAATCATGATCAAACCATGTTTCCACGCATATTATATCAATATTTGACTTAACAAACAGGTATCTAAATTCTTCCATTTTATTTAAGAGACTTTGAGCATTTATATGACATATATTGAGACCAGCATTTTGCTTTGCAAGTATTCTGATTAGATTAGCATGGGCCGTGCCGTGCCAATTTGAAAAAATTCCGTGTTGGGCTCCTTATAAAAAATAGCCTTGTTTTACCGTGCCAAAGTCGGTAGGCACGGAAAGCACGGTAGGATTCATCAATGTATCGCACAATTTGCGAACACTTACAACATCGATGGCACGATTGATGCCATTACAACAAGTGACGCCACGAAGTGACAAAAATGAATAAGGATAATTTACAAGCGAGGGAAAGTTTTTGTTTACTTGCGAGCGTCCCAAAATTATTGTGGTCTAAACAATTTTCACTAAAATAATGGAAAAGAAAGACCAAGGATTGTAGAAAATTGTATTAAAAAAGATTTTGTTCTTGTTTGTGAATGTGTTTTTTGTGTGCGTTTATTTGTGTTGTCCAAAAGTAGAAAAAGCTAAAATGCTAACCCGTCTGTTGTAGATTATAACTAATTTTGTGCCAAAAAGTAATAATGTGTCATTATAGTGCAAAGTGTATAAAAACTAAATTTAAAAATCTTTTTTGCTCCATTTTGCTCAGATGTGTATAAATCCATAACATTGTAGCTGTGGTTGAGTTCGCCTATGAGCAACTGCTTGATAACAATGTACATACAAAGCAATCGTAGCGCATCTGCCGTTTCGAGTTGGATTTATGATGAACTGAAAGAATTCGACTTAAGCACGGAGAAAAGGGATGAAATCAACACCAAAGTAAGAAGCTTTCACCTTTACATATACGTACAAAAGAACTAGGCAAAATGTAATAGAAGTATGGCCAGTATGGCTATATGTCCTTGTATCCATGGTTTCAATGTCGGCAACAGTCCATAAAGTGTTAATGCACGGCTACCAAATAATAGAAGCATCAATTCTTCCATTAGGTGTTCTTGGCGAGAACGCCTCAGAGGCTCGCAACAAATATTATAAGAGTGACAGGAGGTTACATGCTCGAAAGAGTATACGGCAGAACAACATGGCAGACGTTTTCAACAGAGCAATGGATTCCTCAGATCGTCTTGTGTCGAGCATCTATCTAACAAAAAGATTGGGTCATCTAAGTAAGCTACTCCTACCAGCAGACGTAATCGAGCTTTTGGAATCACCAAACTTGCTATACTTTTGTAACATGAACAATAATCACAATGTTCCCGTTTTTGATGCTAACAATAGTGATAGTTATTCATATTCTGACTCTGAAAATCCGTTTTCAATAGAAATTGATGTAGAAGACGACTTTTAGGAACATTTTCAGATGTAAGATACTTATATATAGTAATTTTGAATGCATTGTTATTTTTAAGGTAAAGTGTTAAAAAAATGAATTAAAAACATTTATTGAATTTAACGAGTGCTTGCATTATTAATTACCGTACAAGTATCAATAAGAGGAAACCTATCTCATATGGGCGGCTAATCTGAAACTATCTGAAACTTAGATATATTTTTTTGTGCATCGACACTATCATATGTACCAAAATTTCAAGAACCTAGCTTTAAAACTTTAATTTTCGTCGAAAAATCAACTTGCTGGCCCAATGTGTACTGGCGTGTTGTATATCGCACGCCAGTCACACAATTGACGTTCTCCTAATAGAGTATCACAGTTAATAACTTAAAATTTCTAAACTTAACAGCTCTATCTTTATAGTCAAGTTTCACATTATACGCTAGAAAATTAAATCATGTCTTGAAAAAGCAGGTACTGATAGTTGATCATATAACATAATATTATTTCTACTACTGACCAGGGATATATCTAAGAGTGTGCTACTTGTTCTAGAAAAATGAGTGGGTACCTCAGTATTAACCAACTACAGGCCAAGCGATAACATTTCATTCGATAAATTATTTTCAGCTTAAATATTGCTGTTTAGGTCCCCAGTCATAATGATATCCGTATATCCTAGAAAAAGATTACTTAGAGCATCTACTAAGCAAGTGATGTCAGTATTTTTATTGGGCCTATAAATGCAACCAACTAGCGATTTACATTCATGCCCTAAATTTGAAATTTCAAGGAAAATACAAGCTTGCATTTAAGACTTGTTCTGACATAAATCGCAACATCACCTGCATGACTAATACGATCTGAACGAAAAATATTATAACCACCACAAACAATTAACGTTTCACATAAATCATGATCAAACCATGTTTCCACGCATATTATATCAATATTTGACTTAACAAACAGGTATCTAAATTCTTCCATTTTATTTAAGAGACTTTGAGCATTTATATGACATATATTGAGACCAGAATTTTGCTTTGCAAGTATTCTGATTAGATTAGCATGGGCCGTGCCGTGCCAATTTGAAAAAATTCCGTGTTGGGCCCCTTATAAAAAATAGCCTTGTTTTACCGTGCCAAAGTCGGTAGGCACGGTAGGCACGGAAAGCACGGTAGGATTCATCAATGTGTCGCACAATTTGCGAACACTTACAACATCGATGGCACGATTGATGCCATTACAATAAGTGACGCCACGAAGTGACAAAAATGAATAAGGATAATTTACAAAAAGCTTTAAAGGCAAAGGATCAGAAAATAAACTTACTAAAGAAAAACGATGGAAAAAGCAGTGTTTGGAATAAATTTCAATTAATTGAGTACGACATGGAAAAACAAGACTTTGTGTGTTGCAATTAGAGATGGGCATGGGCCATGCCGTGCCTATTTAAAACTAGTCGGCGGTGCTACAGTCGAGCATACTCGACTGTCGGAGACCCCGTTCTTACTATGCAAAAGAAAACACTGCTTAAAATAAAATATTAGAAGTCGCTACATAACTAAAATATTTTAGTATATATATTTCACCTAAATATATTGATGATACATTTACATTAAAGATATTTTAAATGATTTATTAAAGCACATCATCAGATTTAACAGACGCTTAAAATAAATGCACGAAATAAATTGATTTAAGTATTAGAGAATGCGAGACAGCGATAAGTGCATTTCCCACACCTCTTCATAATAAACCAAAAAAATAACCAAATATTAACATTGAATTGATGTAAAAATGGAAAATATTAATGAATCTTAAAACAAAATAAAACGTCTGTCCAAGCCGGGAGTTAAGCCCACGACTAATGCTCTACTAGTCCGCTAATAAAAAACAATTTTTAAAAAAAGTTATTTCGTTGGGAGTTGAACCCGCGACCCCCTGAAAATTGCAAACGGAAGCTTATCACACTAGGCCACCAAATACTACCATTAGAATATGACAAAATGCACATGTGCTAAGGCTACAGCGACTCTTTATTTTGCAGTTAAGATTTCTGCCTACACCTTTTTAAAATTGAATAACATAAAAAAAAAACCTTTAAAGACCTTTAAATTTAAAATATTAAAAAAAAAAAACCCGAACTGAGAATTTATTCAAAAAATGGACGCTCAGCACATTGCGCCACTGACGCTCTTGAATAACAACTGTCGAATTATAGATTTCATTGTTACCGGACTGTAAGTCAAATGTAATTGTTATCTAGTTGTGATTGTTGTTGTTGTTATTGTTGCTGATAAGGTATGGCAAATAAAGGAAAATTTAGTTGTTCAATATCTTCGCTGTTTATTATCCGATCGCTATGAAATTTTCAGTAAATGTGGAGAGTAATATTATCTTCGTATATGCTTGTTTAGGAATGTCTATCTTCAAAATTGTTCTTATAATTTAAGATTTTCTAATTTGTGGGCGTTTAAGGGGGCGTGGCCAAAATCTAAAACAAACTCGATCTGCTTACAATATAGGCGCACCTACATACCAACTTTGAAGTCTTTAGCTCTTATAGTGTCTGAGATCTAGGCGCTCTTACAGACGGACAGACGGACAGACAGGCAGACGGACATGGCTATTTCAACTCGGCTGTTGATGCTGATCAAGAATATATATACTTTATGGGGTCTGCCACGCCTCCTTCTGCCTGTTACGCACATTTTTTTTTGTGACAAAGTTAATAGACCACTTTACTTTTTTAAAGTACGTGGTCTAAAAATTCCGTGCTGGATGGCCCATGCACATCTCTAATTCTGATCATTGAATGACTGTTCGCTTTGGATTGATTAAGAAAAGTTTGCATTATATTTTTTAAAAAACAGATTAGGAAGTGTAACCATCAGTCGCACAGCAGAGAACTGCAAGGGTGTCACTATTTGCCACCCTACTCACACCCAAATAAATGTGTGTCCCGATGCCACTCAACACCGGCTAAGCAATGCAAGGACACACACTTATAAAAAATTGTGTGTGTGCTGCGAGTGCCGGACTATCACGCACTCGCTCATTCAATGTTGCGTTTTTTTTTTTTGCATTCACCATGGTATTTTTCGGCGACGGGTGCCGGTCGCACTCATGCTCATAACGAATGTAGGAATAAGCAAAAGTTAAAAAAAAGACAATGCGCAATTAAAAGAAGTAGGCAAAACACTTGTGTATCACCCGGGTATTTTGTGCACACCATGGTGTCTGTCTACATTCTTATTATTAAAATTTGACATTAAAATTGAATTAAATTAATATTTAAGTATTTATTCTTTTTTAAATATATTTTTTTAGTTTGTTTGATGTTATTAAATGAATAAAAAATTATAATTTTTTAAGTTACTGTTAAGTTTTTGCATTGCGCGTATTTGCAGCATCAGGTACTTAAAAAACAACACAAGCGAAGGCATGCACAAAACAAACCTAAACACCCAAGACACTCCATACATTTTGCGTCTCAATTTTTGCGCGTTTCTTTTTACCCACCCTTCTTTCGATGCCGATGCGTCGACAAATACCATACGTACATATGCAAAAAAAATACCTACTCACTTTTGTTGCTTGTGTGCCCAAACACTCATGCATTATTGTAAGGCAAGCGCTCACACTCAGTTGTCCGGTGGTTAAAAACACCCGGGTGTCAAAAACACCCTACATTTACCCGGTGCACCTTAAGTGCCGGTGGCTTGTTGCAGTTCTCTGTCGCACACCAATTTGAATAAAAGCTTTCAAAAAACACACACTAAGAGAAAGACATTGATATAAAAGAGTAGTCTTAAAACTTAACACTAAGAGAACAAAGACCTTAAAAGTTTTAACATTCACTATGTAGCTTAAGTTACTTAGCGCAAAAAAGACCAGTCTCACATTCGGGGCAGCTTTCAGTGCGTAGGCAAGAAATCTTTTGAGCAGTGTCTATGCAGATAAGTTCAACTGTCTCTCTTCTCTTCACATGCACGAGCCCACGACGACAGAAAACAGCTGTAAGCAACTTGCTTCTCTTCATTTGCATTGCCTGCTTAAATATTGAGTAATTGTCTTTCGTAAGCTGCTAGTTCAGATAAATTGGAACTTTAGCACATGTGTCAAAGCCCAACAGCTCTAAGAGTACTTGACTTTTATGTGCACGCCGGTACACAGCAGCCGCTCGCTGAATAGTGACTTTATCACTCAGGCAATCAAATTTGATTTATTTTACAGGGTCAGCAACAGTGCTAGCTGTCGGTGATTGTCTGACCCTATATATTTTCTTTAACCTGGGCGCTGGGGTCACCCCCAAGGAGAGCGAAAGTGTGTTAAAAATCGTTCGCAGCTGCTCACCCTCAACATACGGCACACCATGCAGCCGCATGTCATTTGCTGTGCTGGCATTGGCTTGCGCAGCAAGCTTCGCCTCCAACTTTGCTATCTGAGCTTGCTGTACACGAGATTCCCCAGCCGATTGTTCAAGTTTCTGGACCCGGGGTAGGAGGTTTTGGAATTCACCATTCAAACTATCCAGTCTATCGTGAAGAAGCGACATCATGTGCTCCTCAGACTCCTTCATCTTGGTGGCAATAAAGTCAGCTTGCTTATCAAAACGTGCGTTGATCAGCTTCATTATCACCGAAGTGTCGCCAACTTTGCCCTTAAGATCTCCAGTCGAGTTTTCACGTAAGCGTTTTGGTACGGGTGCCATAATTGTGCTTTTGTAGGGTAGTGTTGTTGAGTTTTTTGAGTGAGTTTTGAATTTTGAATGTAAGAATGTAAGACACTTAAATTTGTAGCTTAAGCGGAGCTCAAATTAAACTCGTCTGCGTTTGGATGAGTCAGTCCAATGTAAAAAGGCTCCAACGCACAGTGGTTTCGTCAGAAGACAAAAATAAAAAAGTGATTTTCAATATATCGACTCCAAATTAATCAATTGTGTTTCTCAAAAGATCTAGTTATTTGGTAGAATAGATTATTTCATTTCATTTTACGCGGTTCATCTCTAATTCGAGTCAAAAGAGAGCAAATTTAATCACTTTGATTTTTCTGTGCAGAAAGCTGCAAAGCACGTGGTGCAAAGAAAAAGACAAATATTAAGGAAAAAGAAATTTTTACTGAATAAATCAATATTAATATTGAAAAGAAAGGTAAAAGCATTGTTTATTTGTATTGTAAGGAAGCTATTTTCCAGCCAGGGTCGGCGTCTCAGTCCGCCCAGGGCCATTTACAGAAAATTTGTAAAATCTGGTGACGTCTGGAGTGAGCGGCGACAGCGGCGGCATGAACCCGACGCTCTCACACGAAGATCGACGAATAATCCTTATTTCCCTACGTAGGTGGCGATCCAGGCGAACGCGATCCCAGTCGGCTCTTAATCCCGGCAGCGGAGGCTGTCCGAAACTGCTCCCCGTCCGGCCGAAATGCAGGGAGCAGGCGTGAGGGTCATAGGAGCAAAGCTCTTTATAGTCCTCGTCAACGCCACTCCCAGCAATCGACCGCCGGCTCACAGATCCGAGACGTACCGTTTGCAGTCCGGCCAGTGCAAAGAGTAGCCGTGAGGGAAGCGAGGGCAAGGCCCCATAGAGCAAAGCTCTGTGTGCTCCCTCTTGGTACGCTCGACACTGACAGGGCTGGTCACGGCTCCATCCGCTCCCGAGACTGGAAGCGGCCTAGCAAGGTACCAGGAGTAATCGTGAGAGACGTGGGAGCAAAGCTCCATGTAGTCTCGGCCACGACACTCCCGGCACCTACCAGGGTGACTGCTGTCTCGTCGCGCACCTGTTCCACACTTTGTTCCACTTGCACTTGAATTTCTGAAAAGAAAGATCCGCCCGACAATCCACTAAATGATTTCAACTGCAGGCATTCGAATTTCGTTATAATTTTATTTTATCAGGCTTGGGTTATCATTCTTGGAGATCGCAACAGCAACGGAGACACTTACTCCGCTGTTCCCAGCCCCGAAAGAGGAAGAAAAGGTTGAAAAGAGGAGACGGCTTAAGGCCAGCTTACCGCAGCTCGTTTCTCGGACACAGTTTGTAGGCGCCGTTGCGCTTGAGTCCAAACTTACGCTTCTTCGCCGCCGCCCACTAGCACGTGGTGAAAGAAAACGTCGCCGCTGCCCACTAGCACGTGGTGACTTTGGGAAAAAAAGACGGTGGTGGCCGTTGAGGCGGGAGCCAGGCTCCACACGCACTCTCTGTTGGCGCTGGTGCGCTGTCTGTGGTTGTCGTTGCTGGTGCGGAGCAAGGCTCTATACGCACTCTCCAGTTAGCGCTGGTGCGCTGCTGTGATCGCTGTTGTTGCTGCGGAGCAAAGCTCTATACGCACTCTCCAGTTAGCGCTGGTGCGCTGCTGTGGTCGCTGTTGTTGCTGCGGAGCAAGAGCTCTCGACGCACTCTCCGTTGGCGCTGGTGCGCTGCTGCGGTTGTCGAATTGCTGGGGGGGGGCGGCTCCGTCGGCAAAGCACGCCCGCACTCAAATTTGCTGCCGCCGTTATGGCACACACTCACACCACAACTTTCCCGCGCTTTTGCGGGCGTCGCTTTGCGGTTGTTGTTGTCGCACTGCCGTCACTGGTCTTTGCTCGCGGCACCTCGCGTTGTTGTTGTTGTTGTTGCTGTGCACGCGGATTTGTTGAATCGTCACTTCGGCTTTTCTTGAAACTTTTTGTCGCTCTTGGTGAAAACACGTCCGTATGGTTCGAGGCCGCCAGAAAAAGTGACGCTTCGAGCGTTGCCAACTGACCATCTTCGGCTGCCAACCATGTTGCCAACTCTCTTACAGGCCAGCGTTGCCAAGGGAGCTCCTTTTGCGCGCCAGCGTTGCCAATGGATCTCTTTCTGTCCAGCCGGCGTTGCCAACGGATCCTTTTGTGGCCTCAGCGTTGCCAAGTGATCTCTCTCTGTCCAGCCAGCGTTGCCAATGGATCCTTTTGTGGCCTCAGCGTTGCCAAGTGATCTCTCTCTGTCCAGCCAGCGTTGCCAATGGATCCTTTTGTGAACCACAGCGTTGCCAAGTGATCTCGTTCGTGGTGTCAGCGCTGCCCTATTAGAATATTAGCCTGCCTATGTAAACTAACAGATCAGCTGTTGTATATCGATCTTATCGATATTTAATTATAATCGATAATTTGGCTTCGTGCCCAAAATAAAAATACAAAAATACTTCATAAGCTTAAAAATACTGACTTCAGGATTTTTCTGTGGTATCTGCGTAGGTTGAAGAATGTGGGCAGCAGAATGCTGCCTCACACCCCCCCTTTACTTCGGGGGACGGAACGAGACGGTGACCCTGCCGGCGTAGGACATCTTTATTTGGAAGGTCTTCCCCTCCGTCTCCACCAAAAATTTGATGGTGCGCAAGGCGGCCCGGGGTCGAGCCATCTGCACAGCCTCGTATACGGCGACAGGAACCCGCCCGGCTAAGCCGTTCAGGAACCATCCTTCGGGCGCCTTCATCCAGTCGAGCTGGTCCAACGGGAGGTCGTCCTCGAGGTCGAGGTCGACGCCGTCGGCCGCCGCCAGCACATCCTCGTACTCCTCCCTGTTGAAGAGGTTGAGGTCGTCGTCCTCAAAGTCTAGACGACGTCGACTGAGCTCCCGGGCGAAGGTGAAACCGACTCCGGACGAGTCGGGCAGCATGGGGCCGACGCCAGGTCCTGGTGGAGTGCCCAGACTATCCTCAGAATGGTACGGGCTGTGTTGTGTTCTCGTCGACCCGTGGGGACGACGCGGGTAAATGGCGCTGTGTCCATCGCGCGAGCCCAGGATGATGCCATCAGCCTCCGTCGGCCCATACCGGACTAGCCATGATGGATGCATGTTCATAGTGATCTGTGGAGAGACGATAGTAATTAGCGACGAGCCTCGACACCGTTATTGAGGTTAGATTGAGACGTAGTTAGTTCCCCAGAAGTGAAAGTCGTCGGAGATTAAGTAGAGACATAGTAGAGTTAGTTCGGAGAAGAATTGTCTGACGACTGGTCCGCGAATGTGGGCTCGGTGTGGTATGTCTTGAGATCAGACAGGTTGGCGACTCGGCGTTGAGAGGAGCCTACCCGCTGTAGTCGTACTATGTTTGGAGAAATGAATTTCAGCACTCGGTAAGGGCCTTCATATTTCGGTGCCAACTTGGCTGCGAAGCCTTCGGCAGCATTGGACAGGACGTGGTGTTTGACCAGCACTAGACTTTGTAGCTCTGGGTGCCATTCTCGCCGACGAAGGTTGTAGTGCTTAGCCTGATCGATCGTTGCTCGCTGAGTGTTCTCTTTTACGATACGGAAAACGTCTTGGAGTCGCTTTGCTTTGTCTTCGGGTGCTTCGGGTCCTCGTCCGTTGCTGGGAGTTACTTCGTCGTATAGGGCTCCAGGGAGTCGGGGCTCCCGTCCTTGGACCAAAAATGCTGGGCTGAATCCGGTCGAGTCCGAGACGCTGGTGTTGATTGCCAGCATGATCTCCGGTAGCAGCTCGTCCCACGTCTTCTGGTCTCCACTGATGTTTTGCGCGATCATCGTTTTGATGGTTCGATTCGCGCGCTCGGTTGGATTTTGCTGCGGGCTGTACGGGGCAGTGTGCTGCAACTCGATCCCGGCGGTTTGGCAAAAGGAACGGAATGATCGGCTCGTAAATTGCGTCCCGTTGTCGCACACGAAACGCTGCGGTACTCCAAATCGGCTGAGAATGGTCTCTCGAAAGGCTCGCTCTAAGTGTGCAGACGTGGCTTTCCGCAAGGGAATTAGTTCGACCCACTTGGTGAACGCATCAAAGAAAACCAGGAGCATGGTGTTCCCATGCTTAGACCGTGGGAGTGGACCAACGAAATCTGCGCAAAGTGTCCCAAAGGGTTCGTCCACCTGACGTGTCAGCATTCGACCCGCAGGCTTAAGTTGACTCACTTTGAACCTTTGGCAATTCTCGCACTGCTTTACGTACCGCGCGACATCGCGGAACAAACCGGGCCAGTAGTAACGTTGGCTGATCCGAGCGATTGTCTTTCTGATGCCCAAGTGTCCAGCGGTGGGATGGTCGTGGCATTCGGCTAGCACCCGGGATCTGTGGTCGAACGCGACGCACAGCTTCCAAGGCACATAATCCTCCTCCTCGGGCCGGTGACCAAGGTGCCGGTAGACCTGGTTTCCCTCAATTGTGAAATCTGGAAACCGGTCTGGGGCTTCCAGGATGCGCTTTGTGAGTCGTGATATCCATTTACATTTCGGCTCTTCCTCTTGCGTCAGCTGCAACGCCACCTCTAGTGGTTGGCGAGACAGAGCGTCGGCCACGACGTTCTGCTTGCCTCGGCGGTAACGTATGTCGAACTGGTACTGCTGCAACTCCAGGGCCCATCGTGCGATCCGCCCAGTCGGGTTGTCAATGCTGTTAAGCCACTTGAGTGCGAGGTGGTCGGTTACCACGTCGAACCGGTAACCCTCCAGATAGCAACGCAACTTGCGAATAGCCCATACTATGGCCAGACACTCCTTCTCTGTGGCTGAATAATTTTCTTCTGCTTTGACTAGCCGTCGACTGACGTAGGCAATTACTCGTTCGGCTCCCTCGTGTTGTTGAGTTAACACGGCTCCCAGTCCACAGTCACTTGCGTCGGTTTGGAGCACGAACTTTTCGTTAAAATCGGGACAGGCCAAAACCGGCGCCTCGGTTAGTCTCGCCTTAAGCTCCTCAAATGCTGCTTGTTGTTCGGAATTCCATTCCCACTTCTGGCCTTTCTTCAGCAAAGTTGACATGGGTTGAACGATGGCTGCAAAGTTTGGCACAAAGCGACGGTACCAGGAGGCAATCCCTAAGCATCTTCTCAGTTCGCGGCATGTTGCAGGTGGCTGCAGTTCCCGGACGGCGGCGATCTTGTCAGGATCTGTGTGGATTCCCTCTCCGCTGATAACGTGGCCCAGGTAAACGAGGCTACGGCGAAAGAATTTGCACTTGGCTCGATTCAAACGTAGGTTGGCTTGTCGTAATCGCCTCAGAACCTCGCCCAAGTTGTGTACGTGTTCTTCCAGAGTTGCTCCACTCACGATGATATCGTCCAAGTAGGCGAAAGCGAACGGCTCCATATCGGGTCCGATGACACTGTCCAGTGCCCTCTGGAAAGTAGCGGGCGCCGAATGGAGGCCGAATGGCATCACTTTCCAGTGAAACAGGCCTCTCCCGGGTACCGTGAATGCAGTGTACTCCCGACTGTTACGAGCCATGGGGATTTGCCAGTAACCACTTTTCAAATCCAGCGTTGATATATACCTCGCGTTCCGCAGCCGCTCCAGGATGTGGTGAATCCGTGGCAATGGGTACGCATCCGGGATGGAGTTAGCGTTTAGCTGCCGATAGTCGATGCACATCCTGACGTCACCTGTTTTCTTACCCACTAGCACGATGGGAGCGCTATGCGGGCTTTTCGATGGTTCGATGCAGCCGTTCTTTAGTAGTTCGTCGATCTGGTCATCAATGATGCGTTGCATGGCCGGATTCTTCGGGTAATATCTTTGTTTGATTGGCCGGTCGTCCTTCATGGTGATCACGTGCTCTGCGATGTGCGTAACCCCGGTTAGCGTTTCGAACTGGGCGAGTTCTCTCTCCAGGAACTCCCGCACCCACGGCTCCAAGTCGGGCTCTTCTTCTTGCTTTGTACGTGGTTTGCTTTCGTCATCCTCGTCTGCCTCGTTGACGTGAGGCTCCAGCTCCGGGGGTATTGCAATAGAGCAAACCTCGGTCGTGGTTCTCCCAAAAGGGTAGGGACGTTGAGATGGCTCGCCATCTTCAAGTGGCCCCCAAGAACTTGACCCGGTGGAACGTGTCTCCTCCGTCGTCTTCGCCTCCTGGTTATCTTCGTGTTCCTGCGTTATGGTCATCGGAGCGTTGTCTAGGCCGTTCGTTGGCATCATCCTTGGCTGGCTAGCGCCCCCGGAGGGGTCTTGATATTCATTACGTTGGGTGCCCGCGTTTGGGTCTTGGTGTACTCGCGTGGGATTGCCCCCAGAGGGGTCTTGATATTCATTACGTTGGGTGCCCGCGTTTGGGTCTTGTGCCTCTGCCATAGTCGTCGATGTTGCGGGTGGGTCATGGATCCCGTCTGTGGTTCCCCCGAAGGGGCGATCTTCTCGATGCTTCTGTTGCTTTGCGGGCAGGTCATGGATCCCGTCTGTGGTTCCCCCGAAGGGGTGAGGACGTTGGGATGGTTCACCATCCTCAAGTGGCCCCCAAGAACTCCGTTGGGTCTGCTCCAGTCCGCTCGTGATCATTTCAGTGGCAGCACGAGTTGCTCCGGCTCCGCCGGTAATCTTGGCATGGGTTGTACTGGCATCGTCCACGCCGATTGCTGCTGTTTCCCACCCGGGAAGTAAATCCTGGCTCGCCGCAATGGCGCGGATGGGGTTACGTTGGCCGATCGGGGTCGTTAACGTGCCTGGGGAAAGCTGTAAGTAGGCTTGCCCGCAATGTAGTGCAGCTTCAATGGCGCAAAGGAAATCAATTCCCAAGATGACCTCGTCGATGACAGTTGGTAATACCAAAAATGGTATGCAGGCGTACTTCTCACCTAGCTGTACCGTAGCGACGAAGGCTTTACACACCGTGGTGCTGCTGCCGTCTGCCATGCTGACCCTTGCTCGTACCTCTCGAAGATCGGCCTTGCTGATTTGGCTAGCGGTGCTCTTGCTGATGAAACTCCTCGTGGCTCCCGTATCGATGGTGGCTTGCCTTGCCTGTCCTTCGATCTTTACCTCAGCCACTATCCTCGCTCTCTCCACTCGTATTGTCGCACTTATTCCCGGGACTGGTTGCCGGCTGCTCCCACCTGGTCCTGGGGCAGGTGAGACCGCTGCTCGTTTCCCGGGGTGAAACCACAACACTCCAGAGTTTTTACTCCTCGCTTACCGCAACGCCAGCAATAGTAAAATTGCCGGTTTCGGCAAGTGCGGGCCGGGTGGCCGATTTCTCCACAACGCCTGCATGCTCGTTGGACGTCGATGGCTGGTCCGGCTTCCTGCATCATCCGGCTTATGTTGGGTTCCTCCCCGGAGTTCTGGATGCTCGGCTGATTATCCCGAAACGGATTCCGGTGTCTCGGAGCTGGTGGAGGTTCGCTTCTCGCATTAGTTGTGTCGGGAGTGGATGGTACGACTCTGGCCGGATGACTCGGCCGGTCGCGATCCCGCACAACTTCAAAGTCGGTGGCTAGTTGGGTGAGCCTTCCCAGCGTTATGGCTTCATGGCGTCGGATGTAGAGTTGGTATTCCGGCAAAAGATTTTCATACACGCGATCCAGCTCTTGTTCCTCTGAGTAGCTGGCCCGCTTCATAAGTAGTCGCAGCTCCACGAAATATACCTTGAATGCTTCTCCTCTCTTCTGCTGTCTTGCCCGGATCTGGTCCTCCAGTCGTCGAAAGTATCTTGGCGGTAAGAAGAAATCCAGGAATTCCTTCTTGAAGCTGGTCCACGTCGAACCCTGTAATCGGCTGACCCGGAACCAGTCGCTAGCATTGCCGGTGAGCATCTCCGGGATGGCTTGCGAGAGCTTGGACAGGTCTACCATGTGCGCAGTTGCCGCTCCTCTATGCGTTCGATGAAGCTTAACGGATCCGATTGTCCGTCGAAAGAAATGCCCCAGCGATGCACCTTTTCTGCTATGGTGCGGTAGGGCGCGTCCACTCGCAACGTGGTTTGGGCCACTGGTGACTGACTCCGATCCGACCGAGAGAGACGCCCCGCTGCTTGCACTAAGGACGCCTTGCCTCCCGGCGCAGTCAAGATCACGCTTGGTGCGACAGTGCGTGGGCTGCTTGACCTGGATGCTCGCTCTGCTTCTTTCTGCTGCGGCGAAAGGCTACGTGATCGAGGTTTTGGATCAGGATCAGCTTGGTCACCTCCGGGGGCAAGTCGATATTGCTGCTCCAGCTCCTCCAGGCGCTTGATCACCTGATCGTCATGGCTACCCGTGGAAATGAAAGTAGCGACACGACTCCGCAGTTCCTGCACGGTACCTTCGATATCGAGGTTGAACTCGGTAGCCATCGCAACCAGCTCCTCCCGCCGTCGGAAGTAGACCCAGCTAACACTGACCATTTTGTTTCTTTACACGACCAGGCACCGGATTTTAAATTTGTAACGCGGATCGAGCTTTCGAGAAAATTTTCTGTAGCGCACAAAAGGATCCTCGTAGTATCTAGCGGTTCTTTGGATCGAAGCGGATTCAGATTTGGAATTAATGTTGCCGATCGCGATGTGGCGTAAGTTTCGTTGCGTTTTATTGATCGCGTTGGATGCCCGGAGTTGGCTCAATAGGTTTACAGAAGATCGTTGTATTGCTCGCGTCGAGAGTTCGTAGCTAACTATCCGCGCTTGGTTTTTGTAGAAGATCGTGTAGATCGCGTCGAGAGCTCGTAGTGACTAAACTTTGTGCTTTGTAGAGAGATGATGTACCGATCGCGTCGAGAGCTCGTAGTTGACTAAACTTTGGTTGCTTTGTAGAGAGATGATGTACCGATCGCGTCGAGAGCTCGTAGTTGACTAAACTTTGGTTGCTTGGACCGAGGCGACGAAGCCTGCGTCGGTCTCAGTCAGCGTTGGCAGAGCGTATCTTTGTAGCGCTGCTAGCGGGCGCGTCGCGTCAAAGCTCGCCTGTAGTGGTTCTGCTCGCACTTGGCGCCGAGTGCTCGTAGCTGCTGCGCAGACACGAGGCGTAGACGACGGTCTCGGTCTACCCGCGCTCGTGTTGCCAGGGCTCGCCTGCAGTTCTGCCCGCCATGGTGGCGACAGAGCTAGCCTGTAGCTTTGTAGCCCGCGACGTGGCTTTTGCCCGCGTGTCGGCTCTGCCAGCGTCGTCTCTCTGTTATCTCGCCGTCTAGCTCTCCGGCTCTAGAAACAACAAAACAAAATGTTCCGATATGTGCGACCCCAAAAAAAATAAAATAAGGGCAAAAATAATCTGTGCGCACTGCCGCTGGCCATGAGGGATAAGGATCGCCAAAAAAAAGAAGAAAAAAAAAAACGTGTGCCTTCCGGATGCGCTTTGTGTCGCTCAATCACGGTGTCTCTTTTTGGGTTTTCTGTCGGTCTGGTTAGGGGATACGGGCTGCGGGCTCTCGAACGTTTGAGCGGGTTTTGTGTTGCTGAGGCGCTCGCCACGTTGGGGCTGGTTATGAGGCGGGTGCTGGAATTTTCTCGCACACGTTTGAGTTTTCTGGTTATGATGCTGCTTTCTGAGAGATTTGTCTCGAACACGTTTGAGCTTTTCTGGTTATGATGCTGCTTTCTGAGAGATTTTCTCGAACACGCTTTGAGCTTTTCTGGTTATGATGCTGCTTTCTGAGAGATTTTCTCGAACACGCTTGATTTTCTGGTTATGATGCTGCTTTCTGAGATTTCTCGAACACGCTTGACTTTTCTGGCGGCCACGAGAAGAGAAAAAAAAAACTCAAGGGGAATCGTTGGCTTGCGTGTAGCTAGATTTTCGTATGCGTACAGATATATGTGTCTATGCGAGGACTGGCATATATTCAAATTGGTATAAAAAATAGAAAGGGTTGGTCTTTGGGGGAAAGGTTTCAATTTGTAAATATATAATATAATATAGTATAAATAGAATGATATGCATACGTTGAAAATATTGGAAAACTCCCCAGGGACTTATTTGCTTGTCATTGTATTTAGAATGCGCACACGCGGACAACGAGAAAAATAAAGAAACTAGCGCTCATTTACTATAGGTATGGCCTGTGGATGTCTCAAGGGCATGGAAATTCCAATAAGGAATTTATTCGTCGACTTTTATGCTCAAGGTGGAAAGATAAATTGTCTCCAGACGTCCCTGCTCGGGCGCCATCTGTAAGGAAGCTATTTTCCAGCCAGGGTCGGCGTCTCAGTCCGCCCAGGGCCATTTACAGAAAATTTGTAAAATCTGGTGACGTCTGGAGTGAGCGGCGACAGCGGCGGCATGAACCCGACGCTCTCGCACGAAGATCGACGAATAATCCTTATTTCCCTACGTAGGTGGCGATCCAGGCGAACGCGATCCCAGTCGGCTCTTAATCCCGGCAGCGGAGGCTGTCCGAAACTGCTCCCCGTCCGGCCGAAATGCAGGGAGCAGGCGTGAGGGTCATAGGAGCAAAGCTCTTTATAGTCCTCGTCAACGCCACTCCCAGCAATCGACCGCCGGCTCACAGATCCGAGACGTACCGTTTGCAGTCCGGCCAGTGCAAAGAGTAGCCGTGAGGGAAGCGAGGGCAAGGCCCCATAGAGCAAAGCTCTGTGTGCTCCCTCTTGGTACGCTCGACACTGACAGGGCTGGTCACGGCTCCATCCGCTCCCGAGACTGGAAGCGGCCTAGCAAGGTACCAGGAGTAATCGTGAGAGACGTGGGAGCAAAGCTCCATGTAGTCTCGGCCACGACACTCCCGGCACCTACCAGGGTGACTGCTGTCTCGTCGCGCACCTGTTCCACACTTTGTTCCACTTGCACTTGAATTTCTGAAAAGAAAGATCCGCCCGACAATCCACTAAATGATTTCAACTGCAGGCATTCGAATTTCGTTATAATTTTATTTTATCAGGCTTGGGTTATCATTCTTGGAGATCGCAACAGCAACGGAGACACTTACTCCGCTGTTCCCAGCCCCGAAAGAGGAAGAAAAGGTTGAAAAGAGGAGACGGCTTAAGGCCAGCTTACCGCAGCTCGTTTCTCGGACACAGTTTGTAGGCGCCGTTGCGCTTGAGTCCAAACTTACGCTTCTTCGCCGCCGCCCACTGCACGTGGTGAAAGAAAACGTCGCCGCTGCCCACTAGCACGTGGTGAATTTGGGAAAAAAAAGACGGTGGTGGCCGTTGAGGCGGGAGCCAGGCTCCACACGCACTCTCTGTTGGCGCTGGTGCGCTGTCGTGGCCGTTGAGGCGGGAGCCAGGCTCCGCACGCACTCTCAGTTGGCGCTGGTGCGCTGCTGTGGCTCTTGAGGCGGAGCAAGGCTCTATACGCGCTCTTAGTTAGCGCTGGTGCGCTGCTGTGGTTGTTGTTGTTGTTGCGGAGCAAGAGCTCTCGACGCACTCTCCGTTGGCGCTGGTGCGCTGCTGCGGTTGTCGTTGCTGGGCGGGGGGCGGCTCCGTCGGCAAAGCACGCCCGCACTCAAATTTGCTGCCGCCGTTTGCACACACTCACACCACAACTTTCCCGCGCTTTTGCGGACGTCGCTTTGCGGTTGTTGTTGTCGCACTGTCGTCACTGTTTTGTCGCGGCACCTCGCGTTGTTGTTGTTGTTGTTGCTGTGCACGCGGATTTGTTGTCGCACTTAGGTTTTTCTTTAAACTTTTTGTCGCTCTTGGTGAAAACACGTCTGTATCGTTCGAGGCCGCCAGAAAAAGTGACGCTTCGAGCGTTGCCAACTGACCTCTTCGGCTGCCAACTATGTTGCCAACTCTCTTACAGGCCAGCGTTGCCAAGGGAGCTTCTTTTGCGCGCCAGCGTTGCCAATGGATCTCTTTCTGTCCAGCCGGCGTTGCCAATGGATCCTTTTGTGGCCTCAGCGTTGCCAAGTGATCTCCCTCTGTCCAGCCAGCGTTGCCAATGGATCCTTTTGTGAACCACAGCGTTGCCAAGTGATCTCTCTCTGTCCAGCCAGCGTTGCCAATGGATCCTTTTGTGAACCACAGCGTTGCCAAGTGATCTTGTTCGTGGTGTCAGCGCTGCCCTATTAGAATATTAGCCTGCCTATGTAAACTAACAGATCAGCTGTTGCTATATCGATCTTATCGATATTTAATTATAAGTGCGATAATTTGGCTTCGTGCCCAAAATAAAAATACAAAATACTTAAAGCTTAAAAATACTGACTTCAGGATTATTTTTCTGTGGTGATCTGCGAGGTTGAAGAATGTGAGCAGCAGAATGCTGCCTCACAGTATTTTAAAATAATTTTGTTTTGTGCGTTTGTCTTGTAGAACCTTAAGTTTGTCTTCTCCTTTTTTTGTGTTTTGCCATTCATATAAATGATTTTCAAGTAAGCTTATCCCTCCAAAATCCTCCGATAGGACTTTTTGTGTCATATAAGTAAATAAATATAAATTCTCGAAAAGAAATGTTTAGCTGCTGAGTTGAGCTAAGCGTCGTTATAGAAGCTTTAAATCAAGACATCCTCTTGCTCAAAATCGTGTTTTTTCGTTGTGTTCACAGGAATCAGTGAATCCAACGTTGTGCAACGTTATTGAAAGCTCTGGATATACATAGTATTAAATTAAAAAGTTTAGTAAATATGCCCTAGACATTGCTAATGAGTGGATAAAAACATATCCGTGGAATTTTTTTTACCTGCTTTGGTCTTAACAGGGCAGAGAGAACTTCGAAACAGCTAAGAATCAAAGAAATTGGAATTTGTTAACGACTTAATAGGTGACATAAAATGATGTCAACTTATTTTTTTTTTTACTTTAATTTCCCAAATATTCTGATTAGTTGTCATTTTGAATTTTTCTTTATTTCTATGAGCTTTTTTATTAATTAATGCACAAAATTAAAAAACTGCATCTTGAAAATTGTATTTTCTTTCTTTTTTATAAAATTTGTCCATGGGTTTGCTTGTATGTGAAATGCTCTCTCTAAGTAAGTAAGCGCCGTCCTCAATTTTCCACCTTCCAAGTTGCCGATTGCTCCAATTTTTATAGCCTATGCTCACAAGAATTTTGGTGAAAGTTTCATTACGATATCTCAACGGGAAGTATTTTTGGACTCTGTCCCATACAAGCGCAACCACTGTGCTGGCAACTGTATGATTTAGTAATCCAATTTGGACTAAATTTGGTCACAAAGTAAAAGACAGTCCCAAACATACAATCTGTAAGTTTGGTTCAGATATCTTAAGAAACAAAAAGTTTTTCATACTAAAGGTTATTTTGATTGTTCCTATGACAGCTATACGATATAGTGATCCGACTTTGACCCAATTTCGTCAAAATGTAAGACACAGTCCAACACATACATTTTGTGAGTTTGGTTGAGATTTCTTAATAAACAAAAAAAAGTTGTTCATACTGAAGGTTATATTGCATCCGATTTTTCCTATAGTCATCCGACCTTAGACAAATTTGTTCAGAATGTAAGTGACAGTCTCAAACATACAATCTGTGGGTTTGGCTGAGATATCTTAAGAAACAAAAAAGGTTTTCATACTAAAGGTTATTTTGCATCCGATTGTTCCTATGGGAGCTATACGCCATAGTCATCCGACTTAAACCAAATTTGGTCAGAATTTAAAAAACAGTCCCAAACATACAATCTGTACGTTTGGTTGGGATATCTTTAGGAACCAAAAAGTTTTTCATACTGTAAGGGAGTTTCCAGCCAGGGTACAGACTCAGTCTGTCAGGGTCTGGGACTTACAAGAAATTTGTAAGTTTCGCCGGACGCAAGGGGAAGAAGAGCGGGAAATGTTCGTCGGCAAGTAAATAATCTGCGAAGTATACAACAACTACGACCTCACGCCAGCCGAATATGTCGGTACGTGGGACAACCCTACGAGGCCAGTGAGCGGTACAGGGTATAATCCCTGGTGCTCTGCTGGCCAACCAAACTACAATGAACGCAACTACGCGCAACGGGGATTTTGCCGGGATTGTGCCACGGCTGACGGGAATCGTGCCTCGTCCAAATATTACGGGTTAGTGAGGATGTTGCCGGGATTGTGCCATGGCTGACGGGAATTTTGCCTCGCCCAAATACTACTGGTTAGTTGGGATCTTGCCGGGATTGTGCCACGGCTGACGGGAATTTGGCCTCGTCCAAATTCTACGGGTTAGTTATAATATTAACTACGAATAAAAGCCTCGTGTTTTCAATAGCTGATTCGCACGTTTATTAAGGGGTTATGTTTTATGTTATTCTAGTTATACTACGCGGGCCCTGCTGCACTTTCCTATTCTCTTTCACACTTACGTTTTTCCACTGCTGACGCGCCCATTCGCGACGTCTGCTCCTCTTCGTTTCTCGATCGCAAGTCCCGAGCCGCTCATCGCTAAGCCACGCGCTGGCGTCGGCCACGCAACTCACCACAGCTTTTGCTCTCTCCACCTCGGAGCTTTCGCTCTCTCACAACGAGGTGAAAAGGCGCTGCGTTCGGCAGTGTTGGTTAACCGATCGCCAGCGCATGCAACCTTGCGATGGCGGCCGTTGCGTTTTGAAATTAAATTTAAATACTGACCAAACTAAACTTTAGCTTAAATGCGCTCCGTGCGCTTGTTTTAATTCAAAGTCAAACTTAATACTACCTTAACATAATTATGCCGCTCCATTGCGGAATTAGATACTAAAAAAATAACCAAAAATTATAACAATAACAAAACTTAATTCTAATAAAATAATGTGGGCGGAGCGTCTCTAGCGCCGCCGGGGAACCGGGTGCTCCACTCGCTGCCCGTCTGTCATCTCTTCGTGCTCGATGATCCACTCATCGTCGGCCACGACTTCCATGGCAGGCGGGGAAACCGGGTGCTCCACTCGCTGCCCGTCTGTCATCTCTTCGTGCTCGATGATCTACTCATCGTCGGCCACGACTTCCATGGAAGGCGGGGAAACCGGGTGCTCCACTCGCTGCCCGTCTGTCATCTCTTCGTGCTCGATGATCCACTCATCGGCGGCCACGACTTCCATGTCCGGCGAGGGAACCGGGTGCTCCACTCGCTCGACCTCCTTAGGCGAGGGGACCAGGTGTCCCACTCGCGAGGCCTCCGACTCCGGTGCTACTCCGATTTCCGGCAACGCCTGGAAACGCGGGGGTGATGGCGGCTCCTCCACGTAGCTTGGAGAGTTGCGAGCCTGTGGCACCTGGATGAACATCGTCGAATACTCGACCACCCTACACACCACCAACCCGTCGTAATGGTCGACAGAGCGGTGAGTCCCATGATATATGGTGTGCCGGTACCGTCTCGGTCGCTTCTCTTGCCTCCGTCCGCCATAGTTCGGCCTTCCCTGACGGGGATCCCGTTGCCGCTGACCGCGGTGCGGGCTCTGGCGAGGCTGGGTTTCGTCGCTGTCGCAGTCCTCGACGTAGGCCTCCGGTTGCGGCTCCTCCTCGTCGCTAATCACGATTATATCGTCTTGGTCCATCTGTAAACTTAGCTTATTTAATTTTACCCTATCGACTTCGCTTATTAGTACCAAATCTATCAGTGCAGCTCACAAACTACGACATGTTAACTTATTCTAAATACCGACTACAAAAAAAATAAGGGGCTATTCTGGTTGGCAATGTTCTTACTCCCCCCCGGGTATCGCCTCCCCGGGGTCCTCCAGTGGTGCCTCTTCCGCCTCTTCGCAGCCGTCCTGGAAGAACGGTTTCAGCTGCATGACGTTGGCCACCCTTCTCCTGCGCTCCCCCTCTCGGGCGAGACGCAAGATGTTGGGGGAAATAAACTTGACGACACGGTAGGGGCCGTCGAACTTGGGCGCTAGCTTCGCGGCGAAGCCTTCGGCGGCGTTGGAGAGCTGGTGTTGGCGTAGCAACACCATTGAGCCCAATGATGGCCGCCACTCCCGTCTCCGCAGATTATAGTGCCGGCCCTGGTCCTTTGACGCCTTCTGAAGGTTGCTGCGAACGATATAAAAAATTTCTTTTAGCCTACCTTCCTTCTCCTTTGGATCTAGAGCGCTAGTCGCCGACCCGGGAGTAACCTCGTCGTACAAAGCGGCGGGAAGACGTGGCTCTCGGCCCTGCATCAGGAATGCCGGGCTGAACCCCGTAGAATCTGCCACACTAGAGTTGACTGCAAGCGATATCTCGGGCAGTAGTTCGTCCCACGAACTCTGATGGCCCTCGATAAACTGCGCTATCATAGTCTTCACGGTGCGATTTGTCCTCTCCGTCGGGTTTTCTTGGGGACAGTAGGGGGCAGTATGCTGGATCTCGATACCCAGGGAGTCCATAAACGCCTGGAAATTCCGACTAGTGAACTGCACCCCGTTATCGCAGACGAATTTCTTCGGCACCCCAAACCTACTCAGGATTCGTTCTCGGAAAGCCGTTTGTAGGTGAGCTGTGGTCGCTCTTCTGAGGGGCACCAGTTCCACCCACTTGGAAAACGCATCGTGGAACACTAACAACATGGTGTTTCCGCGCTTCGAGCGGGGGAGGGGCCCCACGAAATCGGCACACAACACCGCCATTGGCTCCGAGACTTGTCTCGTCAGCATCTGACTGGCCGGTTTCCGCTGCTCGCACTTGAACTTCTGACAGACCTCACAGCATTTCACGTATCGGGCGGCGTCCCGGAACATACCTGGCCAGTAATATCGCTGCGCCAGGCGCGACACCGTCTTCCTCACGCCTTGGTGCCCGGCCGTGGGAGCATCGTGGCACTCCTGGAGGACTTGCTTTCTTTGGCCACTGGGAACGCACAGTTTCCAGGGAATGAAATCCTCGTCATCCGCCCGGTAACCCAAGTTCCGATAAAGCTGTCCATTTTCTTCGACGTAGTCTGGGAACTTGGCTGGCTCCTCCGCGATCCTTGCTCGCATATCCACGATCCACTTGCAATCGGGCTCCGCCTCTACTTCTTGCTGGCAAACACCCAAGGGATGCCTTGAGAGCGCGTCTGCCACCACGTTGAGCTTGCCTTTCCGGTAATGAACGTCGAACTGGAATTGCTGGAGCTCCAACGCCCAACGCGCGATTCGCCCTGTGGGACTCTCTATTGAATTCAACCACTTGAGGGCCAGGTGATCCGTCACCACGTCGAAGCGATACCCCTCGAGGTAGCACTGCAGCTTTCTGATGGACCAGACGATTGCTAAACATTCCTTTTCGGTGGCGGAGTAGTTCATCTCGGCGTTGAGCAACTTCCGACTAGCGTATGCGATCACCCGCTCCTGCCCGTCGACGGTCTGGGTCAACACAGCCCCGAGGCCGTAATCGCTTGCGTCGGTTTGCAAGACGAACTTGGCCGAGAAATCTGGACACGCCAGAACAGGAGCAGTGGTCAACTTCTCCTTTAATTGACACAATGCTTCTTCTTGCTCCTCGCCCCACGACCACTTCCGGCCCTTCTTCAGCAACTCCGTCATCGGTTGAACCAGGGTAGCAAAGTTGGGTACGAACCGTCGGTACCAGGAAGCCATCCCGAGGCACTGACGCAACTCTTTGCAGCTAGAAGGCGCTTTGAGATTCCGGATCGCCTCCACTTTCTCCGGATCTGTGCAGATCCCTTCCCTGCTGATCACGTGGCCGAGATACACCAAACGTTTTCGAAAGAAGCTGAACTTCTTCTGGTTCAGCTTGAGGTTGGCCGCCCTCAGTCGGCGGAACACCTCTTTCAGGTTGGCTACATGCTGCTCCTTGGTGGCTCCTATAACGACGATGTCGTCTAGGTAGGCGAACGCGTGGGGCTCCATCTCCGGCCCGATCACCGTGTCCAACGCCCGCTGAAACGTGGCGCAGGCGGAGTGCAAGCCAAAAGGCATCACCCGCCATTGATACAAACCGCGACCCGGTACTGTAAACGCCGTACACTCCCTACTATCGGCGGCCATCGGGATCTGCCAGTATCCCTGCTTCAAATCCAAAGTGGATATGAAGCGAGCATGGCGTAACCTCTCGAGAATGTGGTTAATCCGAGGGACAGGATAGGCATCCGGAATGGAATGCGAGTTGAGCTGCCGGTAGTCTATGCACATGCGCCAATCACCAGTCTTCTTCTTGACTATAACTATCGGAGCGCTGTGCGGACTACGCTACGGCTCAATCGCACCTGCTTGGATCAGCTCGTTCACCTGCTCGTCGATAACCCTCTGCATCGCTGGGTTTTTAGGGTAGTACCTCTGCTTCAGAGGCTTGTCATTCCTCAACCGGATCCTATGCTCGGCGATGTGGGACACCCCCTGTAGCCCCTCGAAAAGTGCCAGTTCCGCCTTCAGGAACTCTTTCAGTTCCGGTTCCAGATCCTCCGGCCACTCCGCCTCCACTTCTGGGGATTCATCCTCTCCGTCCTCCCTAGCTTCCACCACCGTCGGCTCCGCTGGGGCCCCTGACCTTATGAATCTGGGGGCGCCTTTTACCCGCGACCCCATGTCCCTTTCTGTCGCCTCCCTACCATTCGCCTGCAAGTCTACTGCGGCAACAGCCTCGTTGTCAGCAATCGTAGCATCGATGCTAGAACTGGGCTGGACTGTCTGCGTCCTTGACGTCTCGTTCGTTCCCGCAGGTGCGGATGCCGGCTGAAGGTAGGACCACGGCGTCTTTCTCGCACATCTTCTCCTACCACGCCGCGTGGGCCCTTCCCCTCCATGCCGAGGAGAATGTGGTCCAGCAAGGACGGCATGATCACCATGGGAATCTTCACCACCTTTCCAGTCATGCCCACGTCGACCCTCAACGACCTTGCCACCTCTAACGCGGAACCGTCGGCCAACCGAATCCGCGCTGGCACATCCTGGGCTTCCCCCTGTATCGCCCATCGGCGCACACAGTCCTCACTCCCACCGATCACCACGGTCGCGACGATTCGGCCGCCTTCCACGACGGGGGGACACCTTACTGCCGGGTCGCGGGAGCAGTGGCGTCGCCCGGACCCTGACCTAGGGGACGCCACGGGTCGTTTCCCGAGTTGGAGAAGCCGCAGCAGCTCTGAGTGCTCCGCCCACGTTGCCCGCATTGCCTACAAAACTCCACCCGCGCATTCGGACACTCCCTCGCGTAATGCCCTTCCTGCGCGCAACGGTGACAAGCACGACGAGGATTGAATCTGGGCCCACCGTTCTGGGTTATCATCTGATTTGTCGCATCATTTGGGGCCGATAAGGCGGGAACACCGTTAACCGGTGCCGAGGCCACCTCCGGTGAGGTCCTGAATGGATTGCGGGGCCTTCCGCTAGGTGCAGGACTAGGATTCGGCCATCTCCCGGTGGACGCCGCCTTCTGCCCTTTCACACTCGAGAAGTCGAGAAGTCTTGACGACGCACATACAGTTTGTACTCTGGGGCAGCATTCTCGTACACTCGATGCAGTACCCGAGTAGCGCTGTACCCCGCGTGATGCATCAACGCCCGGATTTCGATGAGGTAATCCTTGAACCCCTCGCCCTCGCGCTGTCGGCGGGATCTGATCTGATCCTCGAGGCGTTCGAAATACTGGGGCGGCAAAAAGAATTCCAGAAACCCGCTTTTGAAATCCGCCCACGTCACATCCCTCAGCCCACTGGTCAGAAACCAACGAGCCGCCCTATCCACGAATATTTCGCTGACTGCTCGAGGCAGGCGATCGAGAGCGATGCCATAAGTTATAGCTCGTTCCTCTAAAAGTTCCACGAACTCTAGGGGATCCGCCTGTCCGTCATACTTCATCCCCCAATTGCGCACCTGTTCCGCCACAACCCGGGGCGGCTTGGCCTCCGTTGTCGAACCGACTGTGGGTTGGTCGCGGGGATCCCCGGAACCCAGGAACACCTCGACGCCTGTTCCTCCAGCCTCGATCTTCCGATCTGACTTAAGCGCGGGCGCGGCCACAGCTCCGGGCACGTCCACTCCGTCGGCCTTAGGCTGGGATGCTTCCCGGATCCGCGCGCTTCCGGGATCCGACTCGGATACCCGTACGAGCCCGTGCCCCTAAACCCGGCTCTCCACCTTCGGATGGTGGTTCCAATATTTTCGGGCGTTGTGCCTCGAGAGCGGCTAATCGAGCCCACGTCTCGGGAGTATGGTTGCCCGCTTGGATAAACGCACAGAGTCGTTTCCGAAGATCCTCTACGAGGCCTTCACTCCCCAGACCGAACTCAATAGCTATGGCCACCAACTCCTCCTTACGTCGCTGGTGAACCCAGCGCACGCCCACCCCAGGATTCTGAGACTCACCTGTTTCTTCCATGGCCACAGTCACTTATCCTTTTTCTTTTCTTTTTTTGTTTGATATCTCGATCACACAAAAAAAACTTTTCACTCTTTGTTCGGTTTTTTTTTTTCTTATGTTACTTCCTTCCATTAAATCATTTTTTTTCACTTGATTCAAACTTTGTTTTCTTTGCTCTATGTTATCTCCCAAATAAACACTTTTGAATTAACCTAAACGAAAGAAACAAAGATATTTTACATGAAACAAAGAAACTTGCTGTTTCTCTTTCCCTTTTTATTTTTTTTTCTTTCTCTTAAAGAAAAATCTGCACCGTCACAAAAATCACTTTCCGCCGTTCACTTCTCTTTCAGTTTCAGCTAACACACGCCAGTTCTAGATTTTTTTTTTTTCCTCACTGTTCACTACTGTTTCTCATCACTATTGCGCATCACTGACCCGTGGCCGCATTGCGCAGACGCTTTTTACCGTTTTCCTTGGCGCCTTGCGTTCGTCGGTTTTTGTGGCAGAGCGACAGCGCTCTCACTCGCGACAGCGCTCTCACTCGCGACGTCGACTGCGGTTCTCGCTCTCGCGGCAGAGCGTACATATAAACGTTAAGGCTCGCGACGGCGCGTGCTCAGCTCGCGACGGCGTCTCTGCTGCCGTTACTGACTGCGCAGCCTGCTTTACTACTGCGCTTGGCGTATGTATACGTGTGTGTGTGTCCCGTTGGTTTTCGGGCCCTTTTGTGTGCTGCTTTTCGCATGCAAGCTTTTCCAGCATGTGGAAGAGAGAAAAACAGGGTATGGCAGGGCATATGCGACTACGACAATGACTACGATTATTATCCACTCTATGCCTACGAACATTTATTTGGGCATAATCGTGGGGCTTTATGCCACTTTTATGCCACGCCCCTTCGAGCCTCCAGCGTCCCTGCTCGGGCGCCACTTGTAAGGGAGTTTCCAGCCAGGGTACAGACTCAGTCTGTCAGGGTCTGGAACTTACAAGAAAATTTGTAAGTTTCGCCGGACGCAAGGGGAAGAAGAGCGGGAAATGTTCGTCGGCGAGTAGATAATCTGCGAAGTATACAACAACTACGATCTCACGCCAGCCGAATATGTCGGTACGTGGGACAACCCTACGAGGCCAGTGAGCGGTACAGGGTATAATCCCTGGTGCTCTGCTGGCCACCCAAACTACAATGAACGCAACTACGGGCAACGGGGATTTTTGCCGGGATTGTGCCACGGCTGACGGGAATCGTGCCTCGTCCAAATATTACGGGTTAGAGAGGATGTTGCCGGGATTGTGCCACGGCTGACGGGAATTTTGCCTCGTCCAAATACTGCTGGTTAGTTGGGATCTTGTCGGGATTGTGCCACGGCAGACGGGAATTTTGCCTCGTCCAAATTCTACGGGTTAGTTACAATATTAACTACGAATAAAAGCCTCGTGTTTTCAATAGCTGATTCACACGTTTATTAAGGGATTATGTTTTATGTTATTCTAGTTATACTACGCGGGCCCTGCTGCACTTTCCTATTCTCTTTCACACTTACGTTTTTCCACTGCTGACGCGCCAATTCGCGACGTCTGCTCCTCTTCGTTTCTCGATCGCAAGTCTCGAGCCGCTCATCGCTAAGCCACGCGCTAGCGTCGGCCACGCAACTCACCACAGCTTTTGCTCTCTCCACCTCGGAGCTTTCGCTCTCTCACAACGAGGTGAAGAGGCGCTGCGTTCGGCAGTGTTGGGTAACCGATCGCCAGCGCATGCAACCTTGCGATGGCGGCCGTTGCGTTTTGAAATTAAATTTAAATGCTGACCAAACTGAACTTTAGCTTAAATGCGCTCCGTGCGCCTGTTTTTAATTCAAAGTCAAACTTAATACTACCTTAACATAATTATGCCGCTCCATTGCGGAATTAGATACTAAAAAATAACCAAAAATTATAACAATAACAAAACTTAATTCTAATAATATAATGTGGGCGGAGCGTCTCTAGCGCCGCCTCACAATACTTAAGGTTATTTTGCATCCGATTGTTCCTATGGCAGCTATATGATATAGTCAGTCTGACAGTCTCAAACATACAATCTGCGAGTTTGGCTGAGATATCTGTAGAAACAAAAATGGTTTTCATACTAAAGGTTATCTTTAGTTTACATGAAAACTCTTATTTTTCGGTCTAACAGAAAATTGAAAACAATGAAACAATTGAAACAATGAAAAAATCAAAAATTTAACCACCATTCTCAATCCTCTCCTTTTATTCTAGCAATTGAAAACAAAAGCCAGCCCTCAACTTCCATTACCAAGACCAGAAAATAAAAAACATTCCCCAATTTTCACCATAAAAGTTGGGAAAAATTGAAAAATAATTCCAAATCTCTACCCCTACAACAAAACCGAGGAATAACTTCCACTCTCAATTGCCAAAACAAAACCAAAAATAATTTTCCTTATTTTTTGTTTAAAAATTTTGAATCATAATTAAAATAAAAGTGTATCCAGTTTCTGAATAACTCTTATTTACGGTCCCTGGTATTTTATGTCGAGGAAAAAGATTACTCGCGGTCACCAGCGAAAGGGTAAAATCTGTATATCACAAAATCAATATGCCCGATTTATAGGGTATTGCCCAAATGTCAGGCGTCCGCCCGGGGCTCGTGAGGGAGAAGAAAAAAAGATCTCGGGCAAGGGGGAAGATGTTTGATGATCGTGGAGAGAAAAAAGAAATGCCACGTGGGAAAATAAAAAAAAACGAATGCTCTACAGGGTATAATTAGTCATGAATACATGGGCCATACAAATTCTGAGTCTGACTTTTCTGACGGGATCGGGAATTTTTGTATTAACTTGTTACAAAAATATAAATATAATGGCCCTAAAATACCCTGCACTTTCTAACGATGAGTGGCATGCTTTTCAATAAGGAAAAAAAATGGTCGGCCGATATCGCTGCTCAAGATGTCAAAAAAAAAATGCCTAATAGCAATTTGTTCCAGACGTCCCTGCTCGGGCGCCATCTGTAACGAAGCTTTTTCAGCCGGGGTCGGCGTCTCAGTCCGGCCAGGGTCGGTTACAGAAAATTTGTATAACATCTGGGACGGCTGGACAGAGCGGCGGGAGCGTCAGCAGGTAGGCGGACGTTCTCGCTTGAAAATCGGTTTGGACGACCTTGCTGCGAACCCGAGATTGGTTCAGGAGGACGAAGAAGGGACTCCCGAGACCCGTTACGTCGTTCTCCTCGCACCTCCTGAGCCCCTCGTTCCAGATTTGGGACGCAAGCTCGTTCCTTTCCGGCGGCGTTAAGGGATGCATTCCGGAAAGAAGAGATCGTAAAACGGTGTCTCTCTTTCCAAGAATGGGATGCATTCCGGAAAGAAGAGATCGTAAAACGGTATCTCTCTTTCCAAGGATGTCCCCCAACGCCGCGCAGATTCGGTCGCCTGGTCAGATCCGTGGACAGCAAGCTCGTAAAATGGTAGCTTGGCCCGCGGACCGGACTCCAGTGTTTCCACGACAGAAACGACATTCTAACTCTCTCTCTGTTTAGACGTTTTTTGTGTGCTCCGTGAAAGTTCTTGTTTTAGTGCATTTCTAACAAGTTATTATTATATTAAATTTGTCTTGTTGTGATATCTACGCTTTTGGTGTTCTGTTGGTGCTTTTATTGTGTAAAAACAGTGATTGTTTCAATAATTACACCAAGCTTATTTGTGTTTTCAACTTGTGCAAAGTATTTTTGTTTTTGTTCTTATTGCTTTCCTCTCTCTTATTCTGTCTATTAGATCAGCTGTACATCGTTTGTGCTTGGGCAATTAACAGCTGTTAACTTGCTCTCTCGCTCTCAGTGTCGCTCTCTGTGCTCTCATCTATAATCTGCTGCAGCGCTTACCAGCATCGTTTTTGTTTGTGCTGCAAGCATTAGTTTTCCGTTACCTACACGCTCTCGCATATTTTCATCTCTTGCTTTGTGCTTGCTTTCTGCACTTTAAACGGCCGTTTGTGAACAAGCGTTGTTATTGTTCTGCACTTTTTAGACCCCGTACTTTAAAAAAGTAAAGGGGTCTATTAACTTTGTCACAAAAAAAAATGTGCGTAACAGGCAGAAGGAGGCGTGGCAGACCCCATAAAGTATATAAATTCTTAATCAGCATCAACAGCCGAGTCGATATAGCCATGTCCGTCTGTCCGTCTGTCTGTCTGTCTGTCTGTCCGTCTGTCCGTCTGTAAGAGCGCCTAGATCTTAGAGACTATAAGAGCTAGAGACTCCAAACTTGGTATGTAGGTTCGTCTATATTGGGAGCAGATCGAGTTTGTTTTAGATTTTGGATCAGACCACTATATCATATAGGAACAATCAGTTGAAAGTCAAGTCTTAGTATGGAAAACTTTTTTGCTGTTTGAGATATTTCAACCAAACTGACAGAATATGCATAAAAGATGGTCCCATACATACTGACCAAATTTGACTGAAATCGGATTACTTTATCATATAGCTGCCATAGGAACAATCAGTCGAAAATCAAGACTTAGTATGAAAATATTTTTTGTTGTTTGAGATAACTAAATTAAACCGACAGGGATGGACCCATACATACTGACCAAATTTGGTTGGAATCGAACTACTGTATCATATAGATCCCATGGGAACAATCAGTTGAAAATCAAGTCTTAGTATGGAAAACTTTTTTGCTGTTTGAGATATTTCAACCAAACTAACAGAATATGTATAAAAGATGGTCCCATACATACTGACCAAATTTGATTGAAATCGGATTACTATATCATATAGCTGCCATAGGAACGATCAGTCCAAATTAGGTCTTAATATGAAAATCTTTTTGTTGTTTGAGATATCTTTATAATAAGTACGGGGTCTCCGACAGTCGATTACCGCTCGACTGTAGCACCGCCGACTAGTTTTCAATTCGTTTATCATTTCCCTAAAGAATTTTATAGTCGACTATAAAATACCCTTTTTTATTATGTCGTCCGATTTAGTGTGTGTTTGTGTATAGTTTTTGTAAGCAGTCAGCACATAAACTGACTACTAAAAAGGCGTCGCAACTGGCACTTGTAACCAGGTGGACTTCGGAGAGGGAATTCCTTGATGCACAAAGCTGGGTGCGATCGTAGAAATGAGTGAATGTTTCTTGTAGATTGTTCTAAAAACACTGATTTTATTAATCCAAAAGTTACAATATTTATAGGTAAAAATAGCTTAGTTAACAGGTGTGTGGTGTCAATTAAAATTAGGTTATTGTGTACTCAGCAGTTGCGTGCAACTACCGGGTTGGCTTGCTGCTGCTGTTACGGCACATATTGTGTGTTGTGCAGTCAGCGATATTCTGAGCGGTCAGTTATGCTGTGTGTGGTCAGCGATATCTTGTATGTGAGGTGTTGACATAGTTTTTAAATTGTCTTACATTGCTGTTCTGGTTTTGTTTATAATTTAGATATGTGTAATTTATATGCACCTAAACATTCTCCCGGCCGTTGAAACGGTGTTCAACCATCGTCTAGATCCAATGTGAATCGTCTTGGGGATGCTGATGGAGCGGGTGGATTGGCGGCCTCATTCCTTGTGACTGTGGGTCGCAAAGTCCATAGGCGTTGCTTCCGCATTGCATAGGCACATTGTAGTATGACAGATACCACTAAAGCAGCATTGGCGGCTATATGATCCCTGCAGTTATGGAGGTGGCGATTGGCCATGCTTGAACTACCTACACCACTACTCCCTACATGAGTACTTTCCTGACTGACCCAATGGTAAGGTAAAAAATATGTGCGCTCGAAAACGAAACGTAACGGATTAGCATCACATTTGCTTTTGTTAATTGCTACTCTTTCTCACTGCTCGAACGCTGCTGCTTTTGCCGGATGACCAAATTAGTGAGAGTTTTGCAGTTGAGAAGAGTGCATCAGAGAAAATTCAAATATTAAGTGATGTTTTTACAATAAATTTAATTAAAAAGAAAATTCGTCGTACAGTCCGGAGGGGAAAATTAAACGACTGGAGTTTCTAATACCCGTAAGTAAATTTGTAAATTTTATAAATAATTTGAATAAACAAAAACAAATTAAGTATTAAATCTTTTAAATTTCAGACCAAAAACTTAGATGCAACTGTTCTGGAACTGTCGAGTGCCTTGAGCAAATTTTTTTTTTTCAGCTTATAGAACAAGTTCGTTCCTCACGTGGAGGTGTGCTACGATAAATGATTGAAATTATTCTTATTTAATAGTTTTTTTTTTAATTTTCAGCCGAGACGTCATTGTTGTGGAGGAAATTGGAGGAAAATAAAGACAACAAGTTGTTGTCAATAACAACAGCAACTTATAAAAACTAGCTTATAATAATTAATATAGTTCCTATAGGTAATATTTTCATCTAAAATTATTGTTCACTGGATATACAAAACATTCCAATAAAAATAAATAAAATATTTTATTTAAAATTAAAGCTATTTTAATTTTTTACATTTGGGTACTTATTTCACCACCACTAGCATGGGTAAGTAAGTTTCCCTTTTCATGGGTACCCATGTAAGTATCCTTTTAATGGGTACCCATATCACCACCCTTAGCATGGGTAGCCCCTTTCATGGGGACCCGTTTCACTAGTTCGCGGTAAACGATGTGGTGGCGATTGACCCTTTTTGCGGACATTTCATACAAAAAACGAAATGATGAAACGCATTGCTTAGGGTTAGCAAAGTAAGTGGAGGTGGTATCCTAGTAAGTACTTATTTCATCAGCTACGAACTAGTGCCCATTACTAGAGGGATGATGTTGGACCGAGCTTATTTGGTTGGGCAGCTCTTGTTTGTTGAGTGTTGCCAATTTTAGCTGCAAGTCGTCCAGATATTTGTCTTCTTGTACCTTGTGATCCGAAAGGTTGAAGTCTGTTGGTGGTACAATTGGGATGTTTGGCTTGATGATGTCACCAAAGCGAGCATAGCTTTTCGTAGCTTGACTTATGATGATGTCAAAGGTACTGATGCTGATTTCTACGTTGCGTGCAGTACAGCCAGATGATAGCGAAAGTAGTCCGGTGTCTTCTAGTTGTATTGTGGATAGTGTTCCGTTGCATACAGCTTGTAGTTCGATTGTAGAATGTATTGCAAAAGTCCAATTATTCGGTTGGTGTGTTTCTTCCCATACCAATTTGGTTGATGTGCGAGTTATTTGACACATTGTTGGTGTCTTATTTTTAAAAAGCTGAAACTCACATCGATTGTTTACATTAAACACAGCTTGATGGTCAAAGCATATGTATTCTTCATTTGGTAGTGTGAGACAGCGTCGCAGATCATCGTGTGTAAGTCCCATGAATTGATCCCTGTGGTCGTTTACAGCTATTATAGGTGTTTTGAGCTCAAACAATCTCCAACTTGTTGAGTCCCACACCGGAATTGGCACAATATTAAATAGCTCTAATATTGATGTTGACACTAGTGGTAATATTACTCTGAATATAACATGAGTGTCGGTGGCTGTGCCTTCTGCTTGCATAATTCTGTATAGTTGAATTACGTTGGATGATGTCACAGGTAGCATTTGATCTGTTGGCAAATGATCCCGTATTTGAACCAACTGATCCTTTTGTTGATTAGGAGAAATCAATATTGGGCTTATTGTATGGTGGCCAGGTACGTTTTCGTGAGTCGTGTTCCAGTGTACTTTCCTCTGCTTTCGGTAATGGCAGCAACTTGTTGCTCAAGTCGTCGTAGACGCTTGTCCGATGTAGCCCTTGTCTTTTTGACAACGTTAATGGTTGAGTCAGTACTGAGGTTTGATTTCGCAGCAAGCTCAGTACGAATTCCTCGTTGGTTTGTACCTTCTTGATGACCTTGGTCATTTCATTAGCGTAGTTTGAGTCTAACACTCCAAATAGACTATTTGCAATATTGCCTACTGCATCAAATGGGGATCGACATTTTCGAGTGTGCTGCATAAGTACGTTTGCCATTTGCAGTTCATCATACAAGTGTCGATATTGTTGTGATATAAAATCACATGTGTGTTTGTTGTTCACTTCTGGGCATAAGTATTGGAATTCGTCTATTCCTTGGTTAAATGTCTTTATATCTCGCCAGTATGGGTCCAGTTCATAGTATATGATCATGGTCCACTCAGATATTTCTCTTTTTGCTTGTCCAATTTTTTCATAATAGA
>JBAMBL010000164.1:0-36422 GCA_037043405.1 Drosophila subquinaria | reverse complement strand
CAAACTGTCTGGCAACACTAGTCCCCTTTACAAACACACATGCCCAGCGCAAAAGCTATCAGCACCCTTCAATTCTGGCTCCTATGACACTTTGCAGCTGCTGTCCTATTCCCATTCTACCTTTTTAAATAAAAAATAAACGTTGAAGGTATGCCTAAGAGCCCTTTGAAATACCTTTTCAACGATATATAGATCGCTTCTGTAGCTTCTATCGTTTGGATGCTATGAGGGTTTCAATTTTAGCGGTTTTTAGCGATTTCCCGCTAAGCTAGCGATTTTTCGAAAAAGTCTTAGAACAAACGATTCTATATTTTTGATTTTAAAATGATTTATCTGCCGCAAAAAGAATTCACCACTTGCAAGCAGTTTTTTTCCGCATTACGCTGCAAGCAGTGCACATACTGCATATGTATTGTACATGCAGTAGTGTAAGGGTAAAAGGTATATTCAGTTAAAAGGTAATATCTTGTCCAAACGAATTTTGACAGATATGTGTTATATGTCAAAAAACGCGGAATCAAATTGCCTATAACATATAACATATTTTAAAGTGATTTCATGTGTAAATTTTTCTTAAATCGCCAAAATGTGGAAAAAAATACCTTATTTCACCTGTAGCTGTTTACCTTTTCACTTAAAGAAAAAATTTTGAAAGTATGCATAAGAGCCCTTCAAAATACCTTTTCAACGATATATAGATCATATCTGTAGCTTCTATCGTTTGGATGCTATGAGGGTTTCAATTTTAGCGATTTTTAGCGATTTCCCGCTAAACTAGCGATTTTTCGAAAAAGTCGTAGAACAAACGTTTCTAGATTTTTGAGCGGGAACAAGTCCTCATTCAAACTTTTAAGCTAAATCAACGATTTCATACAAACAAACAAACAGACTGACTTTTCATCTCATTTTCGGAAGGCCACTAAAAATTTCAAAATTAATTATCTTTTGAGCCAGTGATCAGATTTTGATGATCAAGGTGTCACTCGACGCGTATTTTTGATTAGAAAAGTAAAAAATTAAAAAAAAAAATCAAAAAGGCTCCAACGGCCCCATTAGCTCCAATCATTTAAATTTTGCCCCTCCCACTTACACCTGTTTATCTCGCGAACCAGGTGAGTTTTCAAAAGTCTTAGTATGCACATTTGTAAGTTTAATTGATACCTTTCGATCGGTATATAACTCGACCTGATCGGACAGTCATAACAAATTTTCCATTCTTCCTGTGTATATATGCTAGTCGCTTTCGCACACTTCGTGCTGCTTTCGTCACTAGCGCGGACTGCCGTCCGCAGTGATATTGTTATGACTTGGCTTTCAGTTGTGTAATATTCGCTGTGAGTAATTTGAACTAAAATAACAAGCAAGAATGATTTTCTTTTTTTTTGTGATTGCTGACCATTAAGTACACTAAAAAGATTCTTCTAATATTTAATACATCTTTTAAGTAGTAGATAATGCATGGATTATAATCATATGGCTTTCGAAAAGTTATTCGGCATACATATAACTGAGATACTAATGAATTAGTTGGATATACATAAGTTATTCACACCGATCGACTTTTTTTTTTATCACGGCCCATCGTCTGATTTTATATATAGTTTAGAAAGTAGAAGAAGCTCTTCATTCAAAAATACTTGTCTTTTGACTGTACTAAAACTCGAATCCATAAAGTCAGATATGTTATGAATCAAAGGAGACTCTTTAGAAAGGGTATATAAATGAAGAGCTCCAGTTGCATTGACAAGCTATCAGAATGATGTCAAAATCTTTGGCAGTTAATTAGACGAAAGGACGGAAGCGAAAGAGAGGAAATAAGGATCGCAGGAGAAGAGGGGATGGATAGAGATAGACATAGAGATAGAGATAGATTGTGTGCTTTGTATGGCGCTGGAATCTGGTGAAATCTGGGATGTTGATGTTGTTATTTACAACGGCCAATGCAAATCAGCAAATCAGAACTGCAAATGGGGCAAAAAATTCCATTGACGCATATTTTATACAGCAAAATCTTTGGGCTGCGTACGCAATTCAAATGCAATGCAATCTAATCCATTCCAATCCAATCCAATGTGTTATGTGGCACTTTTATAGGGCCAACGTGTGTCGAGTGCCGAATGCTGAACTGAACTCAAGAGGTCTGCCAAAAATGGCCAGACTCATCCAAAAATCGAATTGCAAAATCACAATAATTTGCCAATTGTTGACAACTAATGATGAGAATAGTTGTGGTTGTTGTTGTTTTTGTTACTCTTATTGTTTTTGTTTTGTATGTAAATGTTTCGCTCTACTCTATTTGTTTTCTCTTTTGGTTTTCCTCTTTGCATAGCTATGTAAATTTTTTTTCATCAAATCAGCGCGTGTGCAAAGAAAATTTTATTGGAGAATTAAAATGAAAATATTGCCATATGATAAACTATATGCGCATAATCAAACCATCTGTAGAAATTGAATAGTAAAAAAATATTAAAATTTTGCTTTTTGGGAAACAAAACTCTAAAAGGTATTGAGTATTTAAGAAAGGAAAACAATAGTTTTTATCTATATATAAATAAAAAAAGTTTTGGAATTTTTTTAAGATGTTTCTGACTATTGGGCAACAATATTCAGAAAATTATTTGTCATATAAAACTATTTGTTTATGAATACAACAAACCTATTTAATTTTTCAATTTAAAAATGTTCCGTAGTTCTTAAGAGATTTTCTGAAAATAATTTGTTTTTTTTTTCTCTTAATTTAATTTAATTTTAATAGCCACGAAGCCAGAGGAGAAGAGAAGAGAGAAAATAAGGAAGATGGTCTGAGGAAGCGCTAAATTACGCCCAATTTGTTGTCAAGTGCCTCTTGTGATTGTCTTGACAACTTTTCTTCTATTTTTGGCCAACTCATTACAAGATTAATTCAATTAAAAGTCTATCTTGGCCTAAATCATAGCTTAGTGAGGTATTTTTGCGAAGAGAGTTGACTGCAATAAACTTGCCAAAAGTAAGAAAATCAATAAATAATTGAGATGAGACGCAACAAAATAAATATCTAAGGATATAAGAGAAAATGAACATCATATGAAAATTTATGTTGACATTTTACTTATAGAATTGGGAATGCAGAAATCCATGGAGATAGATAAAAGACACATATAAAAGTCTTTGTCCTGACGGGAAAAAAATAAATAAATGAAATAAATAAATGAAATCATAGTAAATAATAAACGGTACAAATTTCTGCAATTATGTATGGAAAATCATAGCCCTTCTCTCTCTCTTTTTCTCCATTCTCTCTCCGTCTCTTTCGTAATTTGATTAATTACCTAAATTCGACATAAACAAGTTCTTAGCACAAATGAAGCAGAAGTAGGCAGATAAATTAAGTAGGGAATTCTAAATCTTTTGACCAGTCTGAGTTCCAACCTGTGCTTGATTAATGATTCAAGAGACAACAGAACCCTAGGGTTATACTTGTTTATTGTTTATTGTGGATTGTTGCTGTTGTTGTTACAATTGTTGTTAGCTAAACACTTGCTACTTTGTTAGTCTGTTAACACAATTTGCTATTATCTACATTCCAAATGCTTCCGGGCAATTGTGACATCATTTTGTTATTTCCACAGCGCGAGTTTCTTGCTTTTTCCAAGCAACTTTGGTTGTTGTTGGCTCCATAAAGGATATTTCCAAATTCGTCCAAAATGTTGGTAATAATTTATCATTTCTTTTGCTTTGATTTAATAATGTTTTCCTAATGGCTATGTGGTTAGTCAGTTTGCATGTTCATCGACAGTTAGTCAATGGACATGAATAAAGTATATGAAAATTATGAATTTAAGTTGGATCAAAATAATCAGATACCCTGTAGTTATTGCAAATTTGCTATAAATCGGTATTAAAGTGTTTACTATTATGGATTCGATCGAGAGATATTTAATTAATAATATTTACATCCTGCAACGGATGCAGATCGAATTAACATGCACTGTTCTATATTTTTCCATTCACCGGATATCAAAATCCCGAAGTTTTAATGCAGGGATTAAAACCGCAACCATACCCGTTACCGTTAACCGGTATTAACCGATTGAAATTGGTAACCGCTACTGAAACCGTAACCTAAAAAACTTTTATTTTTTACCGATATCGAAAGCCGAATTAATTTCAACCGAAATAACCGCTTGGAAACCGACTCATCCAAAACGGCTCATTTCGGATCGCTCAAATATAAAATTTAATTATGTTATTAATGTGGTATCCTGGATTTCTTAAGTAAATTTGATATTTATTTTTAATGTGTTTATTGATTTCAATAAATAGATCTTTTTTTTTAAATTTTTGAATATTTGTTTTAAAATTTACATTTTACATTTGTTTTTGTTGTGAACCGAATTCATACCAGTATTTCGAAACCGAATCATACAGAAAACCGATAACCGTTACGTAACCGGTACACAACAATTTTTCGAAACCGATAACCGAAAACCTAAATGCGAACATAAACGAAACCGTAACTGAAACCGATATTCTTTTATACTTTATTCTGTTTTTATCTTATAAATTTTATTACAATCGGTTAAGCACAGAAATTATGCAAGAATCAATTTCCCAAGGTGTGGAAGTTCCATAAGGGAACTGAAAAACAATGCTTCTTAATTAATAGGAATAGAAGTAATTTCAAAAATATTTTTAGGGTATTTTCGTGTTTAACTTGTTTTAATATTGATTAATATTGTATTTTTACGTTGATTTAATATCATTATGGTTTATTCTTTTGTGCAAACTAACCTATTTTAAAGTTAGGAAATTCCAAACATATGTATTAGATGAACAATTTTGTTAATGCTAAAACTCATTTGCGCAAGTACAAAAGACACTCAACAGTCTGTGTGCCAGTTTTGAAACAACCAACGAATGATAATGTTAAAACCACATTTTAAACGTCTTTTTTTTTTGGTTTTTTTTTGCTTATCAGTAACGAACATTTAAACAGCTGTCGTGAACGCACTGCAAACAGTTGAAATACAAAATCTATATACTCTGCCATGTGGTGTTTCTTGTTGTAGTTGTTACTTGTATTATGGACATATCTGCATTATGTCAGGTATGCGAGACACGTCCCAAAAACCCGAAGCTCAAGCTACCTCGTAATGTAACTGACTTATTGCGTTTCGTATCTATTTTTTTTTAAATGTCTTTTAAACCAACTACAACATACACTGATATGCAAAGCATGTGCCTCCCATTGCCCCTATGCACACATACATACACACACATATACTCACTAGTCGGATCGTGGGGTTAGAACCTTTCTTTCCATCACCGATACAACGAGTATATATCTTTACCATGGCCTCTGCCCGCAGTTTTGATAGTTAGACGAACATGTCTATTGTCTGTCATTATGATACAATATTACCCTGTAATATTGAACGTTTACTAAAAATTAATGACCGAAATAAAAGAGCTGCATAAGGGAAACTTGAAGAAGAGCTTCAAGAACCATTGTTGTACCTATAATTTAAAATACATAATTTATTAAATGGCATTGGTAGGAAAAGGGATTTAGATAATAATTTAATGTAATTATCGCCCATTGCATCTCACTGTAAATAACATAGCAAACACTGTGAATATCATAACATGCTCTGTTATCGAAAATAACATGCTCTGTAAATAAACATAAGAATAAGATAGGCTTAGCAAAGAGGAATAAAGCATTCTAAGCATTCGGCGATAAAAAGAAACGGTCGCATTATGCGTTTTAAAAAATTATAAACTATACAGTAGTACAATTAAAATTTCAATCCACTAGTATTGACAAGAACTAACTGAAGAAATCCATCTTATTTTTTTGTAAAAATATTAATACTGTGACTTCAGAGCAGCGGTGGGCGCAAAATTTGACCTCGGGAGCACTACAACAACAACTACAACAACAACCTTTTTCGCGTCTACCTACTTTGTCGATCACCCAAATAATGTGCGAGCAAAAAAAAAGGTCTTCGGCGCGGCGCGTAGCGATGTCAGCCTCGACTCGAGCTGCCTGTGTGCGTTGTTGTTGCTAGCTTGCTCGCGAGCTGACCGTGTCTAATTGCTTTTATGACGCCTCGACTCGAGCTGCCTGTGTGCGTTGTTGTTGCTAATGCCTCGACTCGAGCTGCCTGTGTGCATTGTTGTTGCTAGCTTGCTCGCGAGTTGAGCGTGTCTAATTGATTTATGACGCCTCAACTCGAGCTGCTTGTGTGCGACATCACGGCGCCGAATAAGTATGAGAGTAGCTGCTTAACTCCGAGAGTACAGGCCGCCCACCGCTGCTTCAGAGTATCTGAGAGTACAGAATGCTAAATTATAGAAAAAATCTAATACTGAGTATTTCCTGGTCTATCAGACCACATTTTAGCAAATACTTCAGCTTTATAAGATTGCCTAGAAGCGACTCAAGAAATAGTATTTATTTAGAAGTTACACAAGTAGTAGCATATAGATTTTAGAGACAATATGAAGCAAATTAAAGGCAAGAGTCTCTTATAATCTTTACAAGGTTACTTCTAGTCCAGCACACTGCACTTCAAGCGAGCTTAAACTTCTTTTTCCTTCTTCGCTTTGGTGCGCTATGCGGAAATAACTTGCACAGCCGATAAGTTTACTTTTTGTTTAAGAACTCCCGCTGTGGAAATTGTTATGCGTCCGTGGTAATGAGCAATAAAACGATCGTGAAGTTTTGTCCTTCTCGAGAATGTCTTCTGCACTTTTAATGGTTTTTTAAGTGCGTGAACTTTGGGCAACTCTGAACAGCCAGACATATCCTGTTTAGTCAAAGTGCTTGGGCTTTTTTATGAAATTGTAATGCATTGTAAAAGAAGTGTTAGACTCTATCAGGTATACATACTATTTGTAGTTTTAAACAGGTTTTTGAGATAAGCTTTTCTTACGACTTGTGTTTATTGCTAAGCAAAGTAGTCTTTCACTTTTAAAGCTGTATCAGATGAATGGAATCGGAGTTGTTTGAGAAACACAACGAAAAATATATCTATGTTTTAGTAAATATCTCGAAGATGATTAAATTAAGTTAAAACATGATTTATATTCAAACATGATACATTTTTATTCAAAATCTAAAAATTATAAAGATGCTTCTTAGGATCAAACTGCAAAAACTTCTTGGCTTTTACTGATATCTCAACTAAATTATATTTCTTGTAAGCTTTTTCATAAAGTTTATCAAAATCTGTCGACTAAAGAACGCATACTTTATTTTGAGTCACTTCAAAATTATCTCAGCTATATTTCCCAACACATATCATAACTTTAATAAGTTACGATATTTTCTTATGAACATTTCAACATCAAATATGTATTTATATATTTTTATTTTGAGAGACTTTGGAATACGCGTAGTTACACACCCTTCTTTCCTTGAGCGACCCGCCCAAAAGGTGAAATAAAACAATATAATACGTGACACTTTTACCAAACGCACTTAACCCGAAAATCATATAAACAATTACTTATATAAGTTATTCACAAAGCGGCAAAGACGAGTACCGTAAATTATGTGTAAATTATATTTAAAAACATTTTGTCATACGCTTGATGAATTGGCTTTTAGCCTGAGTTATAGGCTAATTATAAAACTCAAAAGACCTTGCAAAGTGATAGAATTAACAAAGAGAGACAGAATGATATAGAGGAAGTTACCAGTCAATAAATTGACTTGAGAGTGTTTCTACAACTATTGTAATGATATCAGTATAATCGTAATGGAATTAGATAAGAACAGCTGGACTTCCACTGTGGCTTATCAACTCACTCGACAACGATGAATCATTCAAAGTTGAAGTGTCTAAATTGTAATTTTAATATTTTATAAATAAATACCTCATTTAATGGAATTTTCACAAATTATTCCTCTTTACATTTTTGAGAACATCTTGATATGCGAAGCATTTTGAGTTTTATTCTTTTGGTTTTTTTTGTCGGCTCGTAATGAGGCCAGTTTAAAATACATAAACTCATTTTTATTACAATTTTATTTACTTTGGTTATTGTTGTTGTGCAAATAAGCAATAAAAAAAGTGTAAAATTCAAAATGTTTTATTGTCGCGTACGCAAGAAAGCGTACAAATATTTTTGCCAAAAAGTGTGTCCCAAATAAGCGACAACAATAAGCTGTTAATAATGCTAAGTAAATAAGCGAAATGAGCACATGGAATGCTATCTTGAAATTAATTTCACGTTGTTTTTCATCATAAAAGAGTATAAAGCAAATTATCTCTCAATCTTCTTGTTGTTGACCAAGGATTCGATTTAAACTCTGTTATTTTCCATTCGATCAGCTTAATCTTTAATTTTCAATATCTTTGTCAAAAGCAAATCAAAACTTGATTTATCAATCTCAGAATATTCATTTTTTTGGCTAAAAATGCGATATTAAACTAATGAAAGATATTTGAAGTTGTTCAAAACTTTTAAAAAGAATAAAACTAGTACAAAAATTGTCTGAGCGAATGAGAAATATGTTCTTAAATTGTTTTATTGCTTTGGAAGATATTAAAAAATTTTATTTTAAACATTTATTAAAACTACGCTAAAAATAAATACCAAAATAAAGGAATGTTTTTAATTCTTTGCTTTTTTGAAAACTGAGATTCAAAATGGATTGTGGGAAATATGAAGATTCATAGAATTGTATAGGATCTCATTACTTTTGAGTTTGTTTATATTAAATGAAAAGCTAAAGGCTAAAAAAAAGACAAGGGTACTAATCATATAATATGATTATTGCTATGGGCTTTAATTCTGGACTTGCACAGTTACTTCATGGATCAATATCAGTATCTGACACTGTGGATTCTGTTAATTAACGCGTCATCAAATGTTCATCAAATGAAATTCATTAAATTTTCACAAATGCGTGTTAATTAAAAACGTCGCTCGTGTTTTGGTGAGACGAGAGAAAGGGAAAACATCTAATAGCTCTCTCACTCACTCTTTCTGTTGGCTTCGAATTGTTTGGGATTCTCTATCTTATGTTTCGTTTTGAGTTTTTGCGCTTGAGATACTTTATACAAGTCTGGAAGTTGTTTGTTTTATTGTCGTCGTCGTCGCTTCAAATGTTGTTTGTGTTTTATTTTATCAGCGCTTCAAGCAGAGTAGGAAGAAGGTAGAAGAAGCAGACGAAACAGACGAAAAACTGCATTGCGTTTATCGAGTGGCAGACAAAACGTAAACAAAACGCATTTCGATTGAGAGCGCAGACAACGCGTTTCCCCTTTGCGCTCTTCTCTCTCTCGCTCTTTCCTTCTTTCTTCTTTTTTACGAGCGCATTGTATTTGTTTATTGCGTGTAAATTTCAGGAGTAAACAAATAACCGAACTTTTCGAACTTTAAATACTCCGGTAATTTATCTTTTTACGTGTTCAGAATTATTAATTTTATTAATCGGTGTTAGCTTTGATCTTATTCATTTAATTTAAAATTGTATTGATCTTCAGCTTAAATAAATCAATTTATAACGTGTGATATTTATGTGTGATAACTTAAAATTTTATTGAATTTAATGTACAATCCGCACTTTTATTTATAAGAAATGACGCTCAAGCAAATATATTTATTAGTAGTGATATTCAAGTGACCCGGAGTGTTGCGTGCTGTACACTGTGCGTCAAAAATATAAATTTCTTAACCTCTGAGTTACAGTATACTACTATTGCTGCATTTATGTATTTGTTTTTCCGTGAATGGAGCGCATGACGAACAGATAAATTATTTGATTACAGCTAAGTAAAATTGTTTGAATGTGCATTTTGTATCGAAAAATCATTTGCCTTATCTCTTTACTGCTGCTGCTTTTGTTCTGCGTGCAGTTACATAACAGTAAGTCAAGTAATTGGTTTGACAATAACAAAAAAAAAGGAGCATTTTGTTTGTTAAAACTTATTAAAATTTGATTTTTTTTTTATTTTTTTCTTGGATTTTAAAAGCTGCTTAGAACTTAAAAATATAATTTTTAAAAATAACAAATATGTAAATAGTTTTATTTTGTCTAAGCAATTACTTGAATCACTGTGTGAAAAAAAATTAGCCGGTTGCGTTGCAATAAGTAAATAAACGGTATGCCTAAGGGACAGCAAGAGCAAGAAGAGAGCGCATGCGAAAGAGAGCGCGTCAGAAGAGAGCAGCGTAAGTTATGCAACGGCAGACCCACTACAAAAGTAATAACATCAACAACAATAACAGCAGCATTGGCAGCGGTTGCTTCTGCTGCTCCCCCCTCCTTAACAAACACGCACAAAGCCGGTTGGCTGGCAAAACTTCTCTTCTCATTGGTTTTTATTTTCTGCTTTGACTGCCCGCAAGATTCTGCACAATTTACCGTTACCTTAATGGCTAAATCACCGTTTAGAAACGCAATGTTCTGGCAAAAGAAATAAAAATGGCTGTGCTTGCTGTTGTTGTTGTTGTTACTGTTGTAGTTGTAGTTGTAGCGTTAGCTGTTCTTCACTACTTGGCCGATTTCAGCGGAATGCTCTTGGCTGAAACGTATACGTAATCATAGTATTTATATATTTCGCAGACGTGCTTAGATTTTAATTAAATTAAAATTACACTCAATTCACTCGAGCCTGGGAGTCTACACTGAGTATCAAAAAATGTTGAATCCAGCGATACTTGTTTTTTGGATACATTAAAACAGCTGAAATATTAGACACCCTTTAAAACTAAAACTTGGATAGTTAAACTGACGTTGTCAGGTACATAAAATATATTTATTCCTTCATGTGTCTATGTATTAAGATGTATCTTTCTTGTAGTTTGTATCTTTTGCTTCAAATGACAATAGTAAATTCTTCCTATCAAAGCAGAACAACACAACTAGAATCTAAAATTTACATAAACGGTTATGGAATCTAAAAGATACACATGAGTATTTTCATCATGAACTCCAAGCTGCAAGGATTGATGTCCATAGATAAAAACAGTGCAGAAAAACAAAGCACTTGTTTGGCTTTCTTTTAATCAATCAAGAAAAATTATTACAGTGCATTATTATACGTATGTATGATATGAGAGACATATTTATATGTATATATGTATGTATATGTATTTACACACACATAGCAACAGTTATAAACAATGAGAGCCAACAACAACGGCAATGAAATGCATTATTTGTAATATCTCAAACATACATGACAAAACAATGACCAGCAAGTGAGATGGGCATATGATGAGATGTAGCTTGTTTGAGTGTGAGAGTGAAAAAGAAAGAGAGACAGTGTGATTATGCTTCTGCTTTTGTGCCACGCGTACTGGAAATTATATAAAACATGTTTCTGCTGCTGCTTCCAGGGGGAGTGGGAGGAGGAGGGGTAGCATAGCCAAAGGCAAAAACAATAAGACAAGAAAAAAAGAAATAACGCATTGCAGCAGTGATGTCATTTCCGCTTTTTTCCCGTCAGATTTGGATTTTTTTGAAGTATGTTTGCGGGAAAAATTTGAAAACAGCGGGCAGCGGGAATTCTAGATTTTTTAGCAAATTTAAACATCTTTTCTTAATTTGTTGATTTTATCAATTTTGAGAACTGTTTTAATTGAGTTTGACGGTTGAAATGTTAAAAATTTATCTAGTATTTTTTATGATTTTTTGAAAATTGCTAAAAAGACACTTTTTGTATGAAAAGTAGGAAAAATAAAAAATACTAGCAAAGAGATTTTTGAAATTTTTTTTTCCTAAAAATTCGAGGAAAAAAGTTAAAAAACGACTGTTTTTTTAAACTCAAAATTTTTAATGGGTACTTAATGAGTTAAGAAAAGTTTTGCACCATTTAAACGGAATTTAAAGACCTTTCCAAAAATATATTTTTTACTGTGAAGAATTGACTTAAATAGCTGCTAAAGTCAAAAAAAAGGGCGTACGAATTAATGGTGGTTTGGGCTCGTAAATGCAGCATAACTGTAAAATTAAGTGATTTGCGTGCACATAGTGCTACAAAAAAGCACACCAGCTCTATGGAGGGACAGAATAAGTGCTGTTTTAATTACCAATTACCCCCCAGCTGCCTAACCAAAATAGTACAGCAAGACTATTATCCAAACGATGATGAAGAAAATATTGAAGATATATTATGTAAACTCTAAATTTCGATTAATGTTAACATTTGTATATTTTAAGTGAATTTCTATTTTGTTATATATGAAAATAAGTCTTTATTAATGAAAAACAAACAACAAATTATTTTATAAAAAGCAGCTTTTTTCTTGACCTTTTTTCCTGGAATTCCGCTTTTTTAAGCTTTTTTTTTTCGTTGATCCAGCTTTTTATGCTCAGAAAAAAATGACATCACTGCATTGCAGTTGTGTTCTTCGAGTGTGTGTCGCTCTCGCTCTCGCACTCACATTTATACTCTTTCTCTTCCCCCACACACGCTCTCTTTGAATGCAGCCAACGCTACAGCTACAACGGCAAATGTTGTTGATGTTTTTAAAGCAAATACAATAAAGCATTCTCTCCATGAAAATATAAGAGCAACAACAAAGAATATCAGCAAGTACTAAATTGAAATAAAAAGTACTCTTATTGAAAATCCTAATCGGCGATCGCAATTAATTAGTAACGGGCTTAAAACATAATATAATGTGTAAGAAAAAACTGTTGTATTACATAAATATTTTCTTACTTTTCCGTTTGCCAAAATGCATGACAGAGTGATAATATGTTATGACTGCAAAGTGTATAACAATAATGCAGAAAATGTATACAAAAGTTGGGTGGTGGCTGCAATGCATTGAGTATGACAATATGACACGTTGGCAACGCGTAGCAAAAAAAAAAAAAAAAAAACTCTCTCACGCATACAGCGAAAAACGTCTCTCATTCATGCATGGATTATGCAGCTGATGAGCTTACGAGAGAGGGAGAGACGGAGAGAGCGCTGAACAAGATGAAGACAAAGCCCAGAGCCAAAGGCAAAGCTTCAACGGCAGCTTCTCAAATTGACAACAGGGTTGTCTTAAGAGTTCTTTCTGCCTTTTTGCCTGCTGTAATTGTAGCATAAGGAGAGCAATTAAAATGTCAATGATATTGGCTTTAATTAAGGGAAATCTTTCAAATATATAATAAAATCTACTTAAGTTTTAGCGAGTATATTTAATGAGTTTGACTTTAAAATGAGTTAACTAGTATCAAAAAGTGTTGGGATTATAAATTAATTTTGAAATAATTACAGATAATTTGTAACTATTTGAAAATGAAGACTAGAATTAAAAATTAAAATAGATTCTGATGTTTTCATTTACTTCTTACAATACACTACAAAATATTTGGCCTATTTCCCTTTTCTATTTGTAGGAAACAACTTTTAAGTTCAGTTATTTAAGATACTTGTATATTTGTAGATGATTCGCGTATCTGAAAACTGCTTACCGAGTATCTTTAAGTCGATCACTTTTCATCTTCATCTGCTCTTATTTAGATATTTCTCTTCAACCTTAACCCTTGCCTGCCGAAAAGACAAACTTTGCACTTTGCCAGCGGCAACACATCAAGTCCCCAACATTGTGTCCGTTCTCCCTTTTCGTTTTTTGAGAAGAAAGATTCACACTTGGCGCCTTTTACTTAGTTCTTTTGAAAAGGTTGAAAAGAGGGGGAGTTGGAGGGGATATAGAGGGGGTGTAGGGTAGAGGCGGCTCGACCCGACTCTAAGTGTTTCTTGTAACTTGAGTCTTCAAGTGGCCAGCTGGCATTTGCTTTTGCTTTTCCTTTTGCAGCCTGTTTTCGTTGAGCATTTTCCTCGTTTGTTGCTAAAAAAAAATAATAATAATAATAACATAAAAGCATGAAAATGTATGTTAATAAAAGTTGTATTCATCTCTGTTTTCTTTTCTGTGTTTTTTTGCAGTGTCTTGAAGCAAGTTGTTATGTGTAGCCCCCGAGTTAGACATCAAATCAACGACAAGCAACATTAACAACAACAACAACACCAGCAACAACAACAACAACAGCGGGCACATCTCACACTGCAGCTAACAGATGAGCCCCAACAACAGATGTCAATTGCTGCAGCCGAAAATGCAGGGTAAGTTTTCAAATCACAAACCAAAAGTGCAACTTGAATTCAAAATAACAATTTCAATCTTTTGAAAGAAATCTTAAAGTATCTTAAGTACGTCTTATGACTCAAAACTTATATTTTTCGATAAACTTAATCGAAACCAAAAATTCTATCTGAATTGAGCTAATTTAATCCCACTTGTGAACTTTTTTTTAAAAATATTCTTTAAACAACATTTTATATTTGAAGTTTATTAGAGTTTTCAATTAAACTATTACTTTTGACTAGAGATGGGCATGGGCCGTGCCGTGCCCGTGCCGTGCCTATTTAAAAAAATTCCGTGTTGGGCCGCTTATAAAAAATTGCCTTGTTTTACCGTGCCAAAGTCGGTAGGCACGGTAGGCAAGGAAAGCACGGTACAGATTTTGAATTTAAATATGGTAGTATCGATAAGTTGGCGTAGTTTTATCGCTTGTTTGTCAGCTTGAGCTGTAGGATTCATCTGCCGTTCACTTAGTTGGCCTATTTTTAAATCCCCCGTATAAAGAAATGTTTTTTTTTGTCGGAAGAAAAAAGGGAGCAAGTAAGGGCAACAGTAAAAGCAATGATAGTAGATATTCAAAGCAAGCAGAGCGTACAGCAGTCTCCTGAAAACGAAGTTATTGCAACAAATTTTAATGCGTTTTCCAAATTCATAGAATTGTTAAAAAAAAAAGAAAAATTTAAAAAAGTTCTGAAGAAATATAAATTGATAAATATTTAGCAATGACTGAGTGACACAAATGTTATAGATTTCTGGAAAAAAATGGAACTCTAAAAAGTTTGCAAGCATTGGCAAGAAATATTTTAAATATACCAGTAAGTTCGGCAACAAACGAACGTTTTTTTTCTACTTCTGGCATAATTTTAAATGAAAAACGAATACGCCTAAGCATTAGCAACTTAGATAAGATGTTATTTTTACATAAAAATATGTACTAACTTTAATAAAAAATGTTTAATTTTATTAAATGGCATTAATAAAATACTTTAAAATACAACAAAAAATTGGCTTATAAATTTTTTTTGATTAAAAGCCCGTGTTTGTCCGTGCCGCGCCGTGCCTATTAAAAAAAATCCGTGTTAAGCCATGTTGGGCCTCAGTTTTTACCAGCCGTGCTTGGGCCGTGTCGTGCCTCAAAAAGGAGGCCCATGCCCATCTCTACTTTTGACCCTTGCCAGTCAAAATATAATCTTTATTCTACACATTTTCCACCTAATTAGATATTTTTATTGAAAATTAAGAAATAGGTATTTTATCACGTACAGAAAATTATCAAAATAGGCAGCAACTTTTTTGGAAACATTAAAAAGAAATAATGCTTAGAAGTTTTTCACAAATCACTAAATGTCGGTACTTCTAAAATCTCAGAGATTTTATTTTATTCTAACAAAACTATTAGTTATTAGTATACATAATTTGTACAACAAATGCATTAATTCAAATATTTATTTATTTTATTAAAATATTTTATTAAGTTACCATATATATTTTTTAAAATAAAGACAAATTAATTTCCTCCTTCATTAATGGATAATTTATTTAATTAATTAATGATTGGTTGTTAAAAATACATCTAAAAAATTATTTTTATTAAAAATGCATTTTATAAAAAACTCAGCAATGGCTTGAGCTGTGATTTAATTCCAAATCTTAGTAAAAGCTCATTGAGTTGTTAATTGCAATCGCTCAACTTCAAATGTATCTTACAGATACAGTGTTAACAAATGAAATTAGAGTCTTCGGTACAAATATTGTTTGTGGACAGCGGCGGGTCACGCAAAGTCTAAGACAACTTTGTTATAAATGCAGAAAGAATATAAGAAAGAAAAATAGTTAGATTGATTAAGATAGAAAGAGAGGGAGGGAGAAAGAAAGAGAGAGAGAGGAAGAGAGCGAGGTATTTGAAGGGATACTCTGCATTCTCTTTGTCTCAATATTGTTGTGAAATATTTTTGCGCATATTTCGGTCTTTGATTTATAGCTTTCAATTACGTTTTGTCTTTTTTGTTCTTAAGTTCTGTTTTGGTATTTCGTTTCTTTCTTTATTTCAGTGTTTTTTTCGCTTTCTTAAGCTTTTTATGATTGAAATTGATTTTATTACCTTTTTATATAAGTTCAACTGCGTTCCAAGTTGAAATTTGTGGCGCATTTTATGGTTTTATTTACACCCAAATGGGCGACTCTGCGCTTTTTTATGGGTCAATGTGGGAAGTTATAGATTCTAAAACTTATAAAAGGTGCAATTAGGCGAGAAATTGTAAGAAATGAAATGAAAACGCTGAGCTTTGTTCTATTCGAGCGAAAATTTATTGGAGCTTTTAAAAAAATACATTAGATATTGTTACATTTATAACTTAAATGATGAAAAGTTCAAGCTCACTTCTGAAAAAGCTTAAAGGAAGCGAAATTAAAAAAACTAAGGGATCGCAGCTCTAATAATTTTTATTTATCAAAACGATGAGGTAAAAAAGAAATTGATGTATTTTGATTTTATTAAAATTGACAATATTTCTTATTTTTGACCCACATATTAAAATTATAAAAAAAAAGTTTGTTAAAATTTCTATTTAAAAGTCATAAAAAAGTCTAATTTTTCAGCTTTTATAATAAAAATGAATAAATAAAATTATTTACCAATTTTTCTTTTAAAAGCTGAAAATAAAACTGTGCACATCTTGGACCTTATAAAGTACATAAATTCTTGATCAGCTATTAAGATTAAGATAATTTACAAACGTGAACTTTTAAAATACACAGCTTGGCTCAAAAGATATTTTAAATTGATTTATAAACATTGAACATCCCTTAAAAAAGGAGCTGTTATTTTGTCTGTGTGTGTTTTATTTATGTTAGAATCTTCATTTATAGAAGATAGTTATTAATATTAATATTTGTACTACACATTTTAAAAAAAATTAAAATACATAAAATTTAAGAGTTAAAAAAGTTGAAATTAGTGTATGATTCCAAATATAAAAAAAAAAATTATTAACTTATAAGTACGAATAAATGTTTGACTGAGTATATAAAGTCAGTCAAGTAATTATACTGACAAATATAAAATTATTTTTCATCTTGTACCAAGAACCATAAGCAGCTAAAGTAAACAAAATTTAAATTAAAATAAGTTGGCTTGTTACACTTTTCGTTATAAAAAAAAAATTACAATGAAATATATTAGAAAATTAAAATATGATAAGAAAAGTGTATTTTTATCAACACATTTTACTGAGATTGTTTTATATCTTAAATTTTTTCATTTATGTCGACAATAAAATTAAAATAGAAACTTGAAAATATCTTTAGTTTTATACAGCGTTTTTATTTGATTTCCAATCCGTCAATCGGACATTCAGTAAAGAGATCGAAAGATACATTTATAGAGCTGTACTGTTAATCCATTCAAATGATATCTTTGTTACTTTCCCACTAAACTTAATGACTAAATTAGCTCAACGCCCGTTAAAGATTTTCACTGCATAATTTTCACTTTTCTTCGATGCCGCAAAGAAAACGAAAGTGAAATAAATGAGATGTGAGAGAGAGAGAAAAAGATAGATACATAGATACAGAGAGAGAAATGCAAAGCGTGGTAGAGTTACAAGTGCAAACATTTTGTGTTTTTGGGCTTAGGCCTAGAAACACACAAAAAATTGAGCTACAGTGAAGCCTAAGCGAATGAGACTCGCGGCCACGCTGATGAGTTTTTAGCCCGCTTTCACTTTCATTTGGTTTCGTTCCATTTTTCTAGTTTTCGGCCGCTCGACTTTAGCCGGTTTTTCCAACCGCACAAAGAGAGTGAAAGATAGAGAGAGAGAGAGAGAGAGAGATAGTTGACTGACAATGAAATAAAGTTATTTTATATTTCATGGCGAGTTGAAACTGAAACTATTTCAGGCAACGCCTAAAAAAAAAGAGAGAAACAAATAAAAATAAAAGTGAACGAAAAAAAGATGCCAGAAAATTACTCATCAAACTGTAGACAGACCCACTGCATTGTATCTTGATCCATGGCAAAAAGATAAATTCATTGTCTGCCCACGTAATACACTCAAATACTAACACTTGTCTTCATATTCATATTCATATTCATTCTCATACTCATACTCAATCTCGAGTATTCGACTTGACAATGTTTAGCTACTTTTTTACTTAGTTACTAAATATAAATCTATTAGTTTTCACATTTCGTTCGCTCACTTTCACTTTTGTCAATCGCAATTAGTGGCTAACAATAACAACAACAACAGAATTTAAGCAACAACAATGTAAACATTGTACAAAGTTTCTCATTTTAATTGCATTCGTCTTCGAAATGAGCGTAACAACAAAATAGCAAAAACGACATTTAATTGCCAGCAAATGAAGCATTATAAACAATAAAAAGCAGCAACAACATTTTTTTTTTTTTTTTTTTTGGTATAAAATGTATTAATGTGGTCGTGCTAAAACAGCACCTTCACATTGGAAAAAATTAAGTGTTAATACAAAACAGACCCACGAACGATGTGTGGGGAAGTCCTGGCTGACTAGGAGCGAGCATCATGGGTTTTTGGTCTGGCATAACTCACAAAGTTAGACCAAAGTGTTAATCAGCAACGTGCAACAGACGGCCAGAGGGGGATCGTCCAATGATCCAGTTATCCGCCAGGTGGCGCCTTTTCAGTCTTCTTCTTCTAAGTGGTCTGGCCAACCTTACCGCAAGGACGTTCGAGTGGCTGAGCAGCAACAACAGCAACAACAACAACAAATGCAATAGTTTAAGCTACTTAACTTTTAAACTTTTTAGCTTCTTTTTATAGATCTTGACTTTGACTTTTTTAATTCATAGCTTGAAATTAAATAAGGCACAAATATCAACCGATTTTTTTTTTTATTGAACATACGGTCAGTCAATTAAGTTTGTATGCACCCTTATTTTTGCTTTAACTGCTATGTTAGTCAAGTTATCACAATAAAAAAAATATATTTGTAAAGGTCGTGTAAATTCCGTTTGAACTACACAAAACTTTCCCTAACCCATTGAGTGCCCTTGGAAAATTTCGAATTTATGTAAAAGTCACTTTTCAAAACTTTTTTCCTCGATTTTTTCCAAAAAATTTTGGGATGCAAAAAAATTCTTGGAACAATTCAAGGAGTAACTGCAAAAGAAAATTTTCAAAAATATTTTTGCTAGTATTTTTTTAAATTCTATGAAAATCCTAAAAATTACCATTTTAACCCATTTTTCCTCATTTTCATGCAAAAAGTGCCTTTTTTTCAGTTTTCATAAAATTTTCTTTTGCAGTTACTCCTTGAATTGTTCCAAGAATTTTTTTTGCATCCCAAAATTTTTTGGAAAAAATCGAGGAAAAAAGTTTTGAAAAGTGACTTTTACATAAATTCGAAATTTTCCAAGGGCACTCAATGGGTTAAGGAAAGTTTTGTGTAGTTCAAACGGAATTTACACGACCTTTCCAAATATATTTTTTTTATTGTGATAACTTGACTAACATAGCAGTTAAAGCAAAAATAAGGGTGCATACAAACTTTATTGACTGACTGTATATAAACTCTTGATTTATCCTTTATGAATCTATGGGCTAGTCGGAACCTTTTTCCGCAACGGAACTTTTACCAAAATCTCTTTAAAATTTACCGAACTGAACGGGAGCTATCAGTTTAAAACTGAAAATATACGTAAAAAAGTAACTTGCGAAACGCTGGATTAGCATTATACATGGAATATACATTATTGCAAAAACATTTTGCTTAAGAGTATGTAGTTTGAATTTCTTGTAAATTAAAAGTTTATTATAACACAACTCATATTGAAAACTATATTCTTATATGAAAAACGATTTTTTCTATGTTAGCTTTGTAGAAAGTTGAAATGGTGGGACTAACATAAAGGTGAAATTAAGTATATAAGGCATAATCGATCGAAGAACATGCTCGACATTTATAAACTCTGACTGAACAGCTATATTCCATTATGATTCAATTTAACTTTAATTATGTCAGGATACTTGGGGGATATTTTAAGTGAGATAAGCTGAGATAATAAACTTGTTCCAACAACTAACCAATTCAATAATAAAATTTGTGTATCTTAAAAATTGTGCAACTGAAAGTCCGTCCAAATACTTACTTCTCCCAGTGTTTTTGGCAAATTCATCTTCCACCAGTCCGAGCTTATAATTTAATAGAAAAGTTTAAAGGGCAGCAGCTAAGATACTTGAATAAGATTTCAGATTACATAAAACTTTCATAGATTGTTTCCATGAACCACCAAGCGAACTAAAAACCCAAAAAAGCATCCATTAAACTCCGCGCTGAAAACACAAAATTTCCATTTGACAACAACTACGCAGCCAATTTCATATAATTTCCAAAGCAGCAACAACAATGAGTATCTGTATCTTGGAGAGTAGTAAACAACAACCAACAACAAGCAACAACGCCCACACACAATCCTAACAACGCCCCAACAACAACAACAAAACGAAATCACTTTTCCAAACTCGTAACAAAAAAAAAAAAAATCATAAGCCGCTTACATAAGAAGAATCTTTGAATGTAGCTGTGAATATTGCTTGTTATTTGATTTTTTATTGTTTTTATTTTTTTTGGATTTTTTTTTTTATTTCTCAAGTTGAGTTTAAGGTAAGTACGCCCTAATTGGGCAGGGGCGTGGTCAAGACACAAGCAATCAATCAGTGTTTATATTGATACTTACTTACAGTTGCGATTGCAATATCTGTATCTGTAGCTAAAGCTGTACATGAATCTGTATCTAGTATACTCCACTTTCTTTGTGGAAGTGCGGAAAAAAATAGAATGTGAAGAAGAACTTTGATGAAAATACCAATGTGACCGTCGCGTCGACGCCCACATTGAAGAGAATAACTGCGTTCTGTTTTTATGACTTTTCTTTGTTGCGCGAAAAATGACGAAAAAGCCCTTGCCAACGAATTTTCCCCATTTTCCATTTTCCAGCTTAGACGAATTGAATGCACAAGCATTGTAATTTGCACGCATTTGCAAAGCAGAAAAAAAATATAATATAAGAATATGAGGGAACAACAAGTTATGGCAGAGAGAGAGAGAGAGAGAGACAGCGAACGTCATTATAATTTATATGCAGACAGCGCATTTGCAGTGTTGCATTTTCAGTTCTGTTATTACACACTTCATTTATTCATTCGTTTAATTTGTTAAAGTTCTGTATATGCATTGCCAATTGCTCGGAATATGATTTTAAAAAGTTCAGTTTTCTTTAAGAATAGTTTCAGCTGTCACAAGAGTAAAATACACAATTTTTACTGTGCATATTTCATTTAAATATTTCATTATTATTCTAAAGTTTTCTTAACAGCGAATGTAAACATCCTCTAACGTCTTGATAGTTACACAACTGCGTGCTCAAAACCAGCTTCCTGTTAATTAACTGCGCTCCACAGGATCACTGTTAGCGCCATTGATAGCTTTGGTTCTCACATGCCTAAGCATCACTGCGGACGGCAGTCCGCGCTAGTGACGAAAGCAGCACGAAGGGTGCGAAGGCGACTAGCATATATACACAGGAAGAATGGAAAATTTGCTATGACTGTCCGATCGGGTCGAGTTATATATCGATCGAAAGGTATCAATTTAACTTACAAATGTGCATACTAAGACTTTATTAAACTCACCTAGTTCGTGAGAAAAACAGGTGTAAGTGGGAGGGGCAAAATATAAATGATTGGAGCAAATGGGGCCGTTGGAGCCTTTTTGATTTTTTCCGATCACTGGTTCAAAAGATAATTAATTTTGAAATTTTTGGTGCCCTTCTCAAAACGAGATGAAAAGTCAGTCTGTTTGTTTGTCTGTTTGTTTGTCTGTTTGTTTGTCTGTTTGTTAGTATCAAATCGTTGATTTAGCTCAAAAGTTTGAATGAGAACTTTTTCCCGATCAAAAATCTAGAAACGTTTGTTCTACGACTTTTTCGAAAAATCGCTAGTTTAGCGGGAAATCGCTAAAACCCGCTTAAAAACCCCCATAGTGTCCAAACCATAATAGCTACAGATATGATATATGTCGTTGGAAAGGTACTTTGAAGAGCTCTTAAGCATACCTTCGAACTTTTTTTCTAAAGTACACAGGTAAAAAGCTACACGTGAAATAAGGTAATTTTTTCCACATTTTGGCGGTTTTCGAGAAAACGCCGCTAACGATTTTTTTTAATTTTCAATATGTTTGAGCTTTTCAAAATTTTGTTTAAAATAATTTATGTGTAAAACTTAATATTATTCGTCTCAAAATTGGATATCAGAAATTTTGGGGCATGAAAATGTTTTCGTCACTATGGTATTCACACACACTCACGCAAGTAGTGCGCTAATGTTCTGCCGGCTCTGCGCCACGATTAGCAGAGAGAGCACACACAAAACACCTGAAATGTGACGTGACGTTTTGACTCTCTCTCTCTCTCTCTTGATATTCACGCTCTTTCGTTTCAACGTCTGACAAACAGGCATGCGCAATGTGACACTTTTAGATTGATCTCTTCATTACTCTGACAATACAAATGCTTTTGTGTTAATGAGGCGATTCTTAACATTTCAATGCACTTAATCATCATTGAAATCGAATATAGACCATATATTCAGAATAATACACAAAGAAGGGAAAATAGTATTTCAATTTATCGAATAGATGATTTTCATTTATTTTTTTATTTTATCTCGCATTTAACGCAGTGTAACATTCTGTTAAAATTTAGCAAGTTGTACAGCAAGTAGTTTATGGTCTGCCAGCTGTCTGAACGCCCGTACACGAAGCTTGTGTAGCCTGTATGTGTGCTTGTATGTATGTGTGTGTGTCTTATCTTAATCGCGCCTACAACTTTTGCCAACACATGTTTCAGCATGTCAATCACCTATAACTTAGAACAAGAAAGAAATACAAATACAATAAATACAACAACAAGAGCAATAAATACTTACTTGAACTCGCGCATGTTGTTTATCACAAACAAAATTTGATATACGATTATGATCCGTCCAAACTGTTATGCTTTTTATTTTATTATTATTTTTTTCGTGTGGCGGTATATCGAAAGGAGCTCATTGAGATGTTTTCCCTGTCAAAAAATATATTAATTACCTGCTGGTTACTTAAGCAGTTTTTCTCTCTCTCTCTATATGGCTCATGCTCTCTTCAAATGTGTAATGTGAACCTGTCCAGCTGTTATACACGCAGACATGAAGCAGACGACCGCTAATTACCCCGAAAAGCATCAGACAGTCTGGCAACCTGGACAAATCTAAACATACTTTTGCTTATGTTATATAACAGACTGCTTTAAATCTTGCACAGCAGTTTAAATGAACTAAGCGTAGAAGAATTTAAGTGAACGAATGAAGTAGAATTGAGGAATCAAATGAACTAAACATAGAATAGAAATTAAAGAAACTAAGCCAAGGATTCAAATGTACGAAATTAAAATCAAATTGAATTAATTCTAATTTAATTTGAGGAACTATTTGAACTAAATCAAGGCTATTTTTTTGTATTCATCTATTTTAAGAAACTAGAACTGTTAAATCAATTGATTAATTCGAACGAGTTTGTGATTCAAATGATGTAAATAAAAAAGATTGCGACTCAAATGAACGAAGCGAATGATAAGCTAGTGATGTAAAAAAACATCGATGCTCGATGTATGTTTCGTTAGCGATATTTCTCGATGTTTTGCAAAACATCGGCTGCCGCACTTTCAATACGCTCTTTTCGCCTCTCTAACTGTGAGTTTATAGTAATTTGAGCAGTGTTTGCAATGCCTTAGTGAGTAAATTTATTAAAATTAGTCAGAGATACTACAAGAAGGCTTACATATGTCTTTTCAAAGTTCTCATCAAAAAGCCTTCTTGTAGTTTGTGTTTAATCTTTTAAGATATAAACTGTTTGAAACTTTAAAACTGATATAAAAGCATACGTGTTTTTCATTTTGGAAAAATCGATGAGCATCGACATCGATGTTTCCACTTAAATTTACATCACTATAATAAGCTGCCTGAAATGAACTAAATTTAGGAACTCAAGCGAACGGAGACTGAATTTAAATTAAACTGAACTTTTCAATTCTTACATCGAATTTAGGTAAATTTCTTTTAATTTCTATTACTTTTTTTACTTTAATTGTATTTCCAATGATTACCTAAAAATGTTTTAAAAAGATATACATGTCTTGAGCGGATAAATGATATAATTGATAATTTCTCAAACAATAAGAATAAAATTTATATATTTCTTACTAATGAAAGCTTTTCCTATACTTAGATTTACCAATCATTGCTTAGCCAATATGTACTGCAAAATTGTTTTTTATATTTTAATTTTTTTTGATTTCAAACAGTTGGAATTTTGTAAAACCTAAGATATTGCCATTTGGGGATATAGAGAACACGATCTTCTCAAATTAACCCATATTTCAACACTTACAAAGTCCGTCTTTCAATCTTGACTTTGAAGGCAAATAAAAAAAAAATAATTAAAAAATCTTTTTTGCCAAAAAAGTTGCCTATAATTTTAGATTTTATCTTTTTGTATTTGCCTTCAGGTACACAATCTTTATTACTGCCTGCCTACCTCAATAACAAGACTTCACCTTCAAAGCAAATGTTTGCAAATCAAGTTTAACACCAAAAGCCCAAGAAAAGACATAAAAAACAGAAAAAAAAAACTTAAATACTCGCAACTGCCACAGAAAAAAAGAGGAAAAAATGTGTAATTTTCGATGATTTTTTTTCGGGTAATAATTTTCGTTTCGCTTCTTGGCGCTGCATAGTTTCAGTTTTAGCCACGTTTGATGTCTATAAATGTTGGTTAAGGTTGGCTTAACTTTGAAATCAAGTTTGGGCCAAACACAAACATACATAAATACACACATAGTCGAATCCATAGTTGGTTGTTTTTAGCCTGGTCTAACTAGTTGTTGTTTTAGCTGTAATGTAATGCAGCCAAGTTTACTGCAAGTTGTTGTTCATTTTCAGTATCATTGCTGGGTATTAGACACGGTCTGATTATCTGATAAATTCAGAGATATTCGTATACGGCATTAAACTAATCGTGACGTACTATACGACAATGCTCAACTGCGTTTCAAATGCATTTCGATACGATTTTATCTGAGATAAATACTTAGGCAATTTGGAAAATTTTGTTAGAAAGCAGAAGTATGAATCGCTAAAAAGTAAAAAAAAAACGGAATAAGCTTTAAGGAAACCAAAATTATGATAACTTTGCAAATAAAAATAACATTCAATAAAAAAAAGCTTGCAAAAATCCAATTTATAAATATTGAGAAACGTAGCTTTAAAATTTCTAAAATCATGATAAGGCGAATAAAATGATAAAAATTTTGGATATCAGCATTTCTCATTATATTTTTTCATTTTATATCATTTTCCAGATTTTCTAATTTTGGTTTGCTTGCTTTTATTTAGTATTATTTATTAAAATATTGTTATTTGTAGTCTTACAGCTATTAATTTCCACTTAAAATTATATACGTAGCTTTGCTTTTATCTTCAAAAACCAAATCAAAAATAAGTTTTTACATTTTAAACTGTTTTTTTTTTTTTTTTTTTTTTTGGGCTGAGGGGGGGAAATGCCTGCTGCATCTGACATTGCCGTCACAATGTGGTTTGTGGGACTTACACCCGCTAAAAACCCCCCCTCCTTAGGCAGATTTCCACTTCGGCAAAGCTTTCGCATTACTTCGAAGTGGGGCCTGTTTCGCGCATTGCGCGCTCATCAAATGTCTGCGTCCAGACTGCCCTTATTAACTCCTGTCATCCAAATCCTTCTTCTTTAAGCGAAGAATATCGCCTATAAAAGCCGCGACATGCCTCCAGTTTTCCTCGCTGCTGATCATTATTGTTATAATGCTATCTGGTGTGATATCTCCTGTTGTTTGTGCCAGTCTGAGTCGTTTTTCCTTAAATCGCTCACAGTGGAAGATTGTGTGCTCTACGTTATCTCTCTCGGCGTCACCATATACACAGCTATGCTCCCTGCTTTTGCCAATAGAGTGCAGGAAGCTACTGAAGTATCCATGTCCCGTTAGCATTTGTGTAACGTAATAGTCTACGTCGCCGTGTTTTCTCTGAATCCAAACGTTTATAGCGGGTAGGAGTCTAGCCGTCCATCTTCCGGTGCTTTCGTCCGCCCACCGGACTTGCCACATGTCGAGAGTGTTCTGCTTGCACGTGTTGACTCTCTGTCTCGTTACTTCTCCTGTTTGTCTTAACTCGTAGATTTGTTTGCGTTCTCGAGCTAGTAAGTCGATAGGCACTACGCCTGCGATGACCATCGCGGCTGCACCAGACACTGTCCGATATGCGCTGATTATTCTCAGTGCACTCGTCCTCTGCATCGCCAAGAGTTTGTTTGCTTTGTACTTTGTGGTCAAAGCGTCTGCCCAGATCTCACAACCGTATAAGAGGGTAGCGTTGGTTATCTCCATAAGAAGCTTCCGCCGACATTGTACAGGTCCGCCAACATTTGCCATAAGTCTGCTTAGCGATCGTATGGCGATGGAGCTCTTTGTTATCGCATGTCTTAATTGCGCTTGAAAAGTTAGCTTTGAGTCTAGCCTCATTCCTAAGTAGTTTATGGCCTGCTGAGTTCTGATAAGACTCCCATTTAATCTCATGTCCACTTCCGTTTGAATTTGGCGTCTCGTTATGAGTAGAAGCTCTGTTTTTTCCGTTGCCAGCTTCAGTCCGTGAGAGTCAAGCCAGTTCTTTACACGGATCATCACCTGCGTTAGCTTGCGTTGTGCATACTCCGTGTTGCGCGCCGCGATAACTGCCGCTATGTCATCAGCGTATCCTACGAGAAATGTGTCGTCTGGCATCTCTATGCGGAGGACCTCGTCATAGGCTATATTCCACAGATCTGGTCCTAGGATAGACCCTTGTGCAGCTCCGGCTGTGACTTGGATGCATTTCTCTCCTGCAGTGGTAGAGTACACTAGCTTTCGGTTTTCTAGATAGCTGTGAATAATGCGCATCAGATTTTCTGGTGTATGGAAACGATTTTGGAGGGCCCCGATCATTTCTGCCCACCTAACGCTGTTAAAAGCATTTTTCACGTCCAGCGTAGCCAGGAGGACTATTGGGCGGGAGTAATGATTGCCTTGATGGCTTGCGAGCGCTGCATTTGTGACCTCTTGGATTGCTCCAATTGTGGATCTGCCTGGTCTAAAGCCGAACTGTCTCGAAGAGAGTCCTCCAGCATTCTCGACTGCAGCTGCTAAGCGGGGCTTAATTAACTTCTCTAAAAGCTTTCCGGCTGTGTCTAGCATACAGAGCGGTCGGTAGGCTGACGCAGTTTCGGGATCGCCCTTACCCTTGCTTATCAGGACCAACCGTTGTACTTTCCATGGCTCGGGGAAAGTGCCAGTCCGGATGCACGCATTGTACATTTCCAGCAGCTTTCTGGGTCGACTTGCTGCTATAGCTTTGAGGACTTCGGCTGGAATACTATCGGGGCCTGGAGTTTTCCCGTTCTTTAGGCTTTTTGCCGCTATCACAAGCTCATTCTCAGTGAATAGCTCCACTGGTCTGGCACTTGTTGATCGCACAGAGGGTCTGACCTGGTGGGTGGGAAAAAGTGTGTGGACAATGTTATCCATTTTTCCCGCATCCAGACTGGGAAGTGCGCTTCTTGCCTTAAGCTTCTTCATGACGATTTTATATCCTAGGCCCCAGGGGTCAGTGTTAATATCGTCGCAGAGTGCTTTCCATTTTGATAGCTTACTCTTCCGAATTGCCGCGTTTAACTCTTTTCTCGCCTTTCTGTTCTGGGCATCTTCCTCGGTAGAGTTCCCTCGCCGTCTTGCTCTAGTTAGCCGGCGCCGGCACCTTAGACAGTTTTCTCGTAGGGTGCTTATTTCCTCTGTCCACCAGTAAACCTCTTGGCCCTCTCTGTGTCTGTTTCCCGACCTGGGCATCGCGACTTTGCAGGCTCTTTTAATGGTTGACATGATTCTGTTAACTGTGGCCTCAGCAGTTTCCATGGGCTGGGCTGTGTCGGTTCTCCTATCAAATTCAGCGATCAAAGCTTCCTTGTTTAAGCGTCGGACATTCCATCTTCGGATCGGACGCTGAATATTTTCTATGCGCCTGACTTGACTATCCCTTACCTCGAATGAGATGTATTGATGGTCGCTGCCAGTGTAAATGTCAAGGACTTTCCAGTTTATAATCCTGGATGCCAGATTTTCTGACACCAGAGTTATGTCAGGGACCGTACCTTCACATCCGATTCGACTGAAGGTTGGAGTGGCGCCGACGTTTGCGACTATAAGTCCAAGTCTGGCGGCCATATTAACGACCCTACGACCTCTGGAGTTGGTTACTGGCATCCCCCATTCTTCCGCTCTTGAATTGAAGTCGCCTGCTATTATGCATTTTCCCTGTATTTGCGAGGCTGCATCTTCTATCGCGTGCAATTTGTTTTCAAATGTCTGGATGTCATCGCTCGGTGTTAGATAGCAGCTGAATATGTGGTAATCGTTTACTTTTAAAAAGACAAAGCATTCCCCTCGTCGTTCGCTCGAGTATCGAATACTGCTTCTGTTTGGTACCCAGATAGCGGCAGTCTTGGTGGAGTCCTCATGCCATAATCCGTCCTCTCTTCCCTTTTGGTACTGTTCACTGATTATCACTAGATCAGCTTGCTGTTCTAGGACTATTTGTGACAGTAGTGCGTCCGCCGTTTTACTTCTATGTAGATTGGCTTGGATGACTCTCATAATTTGGTTTTCCTGACCTTGACCGCGCAATTATTCGAGCCCGGAAAGTGGTTGAGCTCTTTTAGGTTCTCGTGAGCACATAAACAACACCGTGGACGTTTGGTGCAGCCTTTCATCTTATGACCACTTTCTCCACATCTAATGCACAGGTCTCTTCGGTCAGGTCCTGAACACTCGCTCTGGACGTGGTTGACACCGAAACACTTGAAGCAGCGTTTGATGTCTTCTGAGCGTTTAACTCGGCATCGAGTCCAACCGATTTTAATTCTGGACTCCTTCAGAACTTTTCCAGCATCTTCTTCAGAGAGGACAATGAAGGCTCGGCGTTGCTCCAGGCTGTTCGTGCCTGTCATGCTAACCCTTATTTCATCGGCAGGGCAGCTCGTTAACTCTGCTATTGCCGCTTTGACTTCCGATTCCTCAGTAAGACTGTCTAGATCTCGGATTTCGATCTTGACGGTTGGGCTGAGTACCTTTACAGTTGCCGCTTCCTTGAGTAATCCTTTGATAGCGTCGCACAGCTTTTGTGTTTTGCTACCCTTGGACAATTCCAGTAGCATGTCGCCTGTTCTGGTTTTACGGATAGAGCAGATATCGCTTTCACTGTCCTCTGGCTTGACCGTCCTACGCAAATCACTGAGAACTTCGGCGTAGCTTTTGCCTTCAGCTGGCTTAATTAAGACGGCATCTGGGCGAGCACGTGTCCTTGTTCTGGCCGCTCCATTCCCGACTTTTTCTGCCTTTTTATTTTGGTTAGCTGTGGTGTCCTTGTCTCGCTTTTGCACTGCCTTTTTTCGAGTGACTACTTGAAAATCTGTTTTATTAGCGGCGTTCTTCGGCTTTTTGTTTGAGTCCTGCACTGCTGGGCTGGTAGCGATTCTTTTTTGTAACACCGATGTCGGTGTAGCGTCTACGTCTTCTGATTGTATTACTCTTTTCTGTTTCTTGCGTAGGTCTTCTGTTCTCTCCTTTTCTGCACTTTTCCAGCTGTTTCTGTAGCTTGCGATTACGTCGAGGAGTTCGCTTAACTCAGACGCACCGTCCTTAACATCCATACTTATGTTTCTCTGCTTGAGCATGGCCAGCTTCATTTTGCGCAGCACGGCTTTGCATTGTAGCAGGGATTCTTCCTCTAGCGCTCTCATTTTGAGTATTAGTTCCTGTCTAGGGGAACTATGCTCTTGGATAACACTCTGCCGTGCATGAGGTGTCTCTAATGGCGGGACACATGCAGCCGGAGTCGTCGCACTAAATGGTGGTTCTCTGTCATTACAGTTTGTTACCCTCTGGGTCAGCTCATTCACCCTGTCCACGTGGGCCTCTTCATTATTGCCTTGTACGGGCGTATTGACCGGCGATCTTACGGTCACTCCACTCTTCCGAAATACGTTGGGTACTTCTCTCATCTCAGGTGTTTGGTTAGTTATGTTCATGCTATATGGGTCCAAACTTTAAGCCGCTATCTCCTCCTTTAAACTGTTTTAACAGCTGTTAACTTAACAGCATTAAGCTATGGTTAAAATAACTGCTATGTAAAATAACAGTTTGACAATATTTAATTTCAATTCTCAATGAATATTGCAATATTTTTTTTGATCTTGCAGCCTTGATATTTTTTAAAGTCGTTTACCTCATTTATTGAGAAGGAAAGTGCGATGAGAAGAAAGACGAGATACATTTATACTGACTCATTAAGATGTGTGTGTGTGTGTGAATGTGCAATAATACTAAAGCCAAATATGCCCCTGTTTTCCTCTCCAATCAGCGACTGACAATAATAATAAAAAAAATAAATGAAAATAATAAAAACCGTATGCACGAAAATAAAAAAAGATATAAGTAACAACAATAATAAGTACCGCCTTCGGGTAGGTCATGTGAAAGTAAAGAGAATGCTGTACATTCCCACAGTTCTCTTTCTCTTTGGTCTTTGTTCGCCCTCGTCGAGGGCCAATCGTAATGAAAGCTAAAGAATATCTGATAAGTACAATGGAACATACAACTCTGACTGACTGACAATCTTTTGGAACTAACAAGTTGCTCTTTTTAATGGTATTTGGTTAAATGGCAACCCGCAAGGTTGAAAATGATATCATTCAATCAGTTTAATGCTCACTTTTATAGCCCAATATAAAGGCGGACTAGTATTTAAAGAAAAGTGGAAAAACATGTCTTTTCTGTATATATCTAACGCTATTAGGGTGTTCACTTTGCCCTAGCAGCGTTGCAGATTGAAATCGTTGCAAGCTTGCTGCAAGAACAGCGCTTTACGTGCAACGCGTTGAACATATTCAACAATATGTAAACAAAAAACAGCCCACTTTAGTTATGTGCAATGCTTTCTACATAAAGCGCTGTTCTCGTAGATAGCTTGCAACGATTTCAATCTGCAACGCTGCTAGGGCAAAGTGAACACCCTAAATGTCTAATTCATTAAATCAGCTTTTGTGCCTTATTTTATTTCCAACACACACCAATAGAGTGCCTTTATAAATATGTAACTAACTTTTGATTTTATTATTAAACTTATTTATAATTATTTTTAGCTTTCATATAATTAATTCCTCCATGAATTGATTTTTGTCTCATTGCTTGACCATTTTGAAAATGGATTTTTCATCTCAGCTTGCCAACATAAAAGTGACAATCATCGACAATCTGTATGAATTATTGCAACATTTAGTTTTAACTGCTGCATAAATTATTATTGAATAAATAATATGTATTTGGAAGTCGTTAAAAATGTTGACACAATCAAATAAATTTCCACAAAGTTTCAAAGTGCCAAATAAAATGTGCGATATTTTTTTTATATATTCTCATTTCATTTGTTGTTTGTTTAATTTAATTAATAATAGAAGAGAGTTAAATTTGGGAAGAAATTTTGAGCAGTTCGATTCTGTTTTGCCTAATTGAAAATAGATTTGTCAAAATCACTAAAAGATAAATATTAATTTCAAAAAAAATAAAAACGTCAACTTTGAAAACGTAATTTCCTCCTTGGTGGTGTATTTTCCAAAAATTTGTATTCTTCATTTGAAAATTTATAAAAAAATGACTGAAAAAAAATGACGAAACCAATTTTATTTTACTATTGATCCTTATTTGATATATATTTTTCAATCGGTAACAAACCATTTTATTAGCAGTTTTTTAATATCTTTCATCAGTTTTTGCAAAATTGAAGGAAAAATATTATAGTTCAGCAATTAAACGATAAATTTCCTAATAATTACGTCATGTAAGATGTTTTAGTTCAATAAATGCATACAGATTTGAGACGGTCCCAAACTTACACTGTTTAATTTGAAGCTGAAATCGATTTTATTTTTTAGACTTGAAAGAAGAAATGAATCAGAACCTAATCGAGGTATATAAAAGATAATTGAAAAACATTCTGATTCCTCCGATTCCTTATTTATTAGAGATTTCACGGTGACCTTTTATTAGACCTTTTTTAAAGTCAGTTAATTGATGTTTCGAGGCCCATTTCATTAGAATATAGCTGTGGTTACTTCAAATTAATAAACACAAAAAAAGGCTATTTGAGTTACGTTTTTGGAAATAAATAAATTTTGACCGCAAACTGTTCAGTTGAGTAAAATAGTAATTTGTTTTTGCTTGGCCTTTTTCAAGTGCTATGACTAATTAAAATTGCATTAAAGTTGACGGATTATTGATTGGCCTTTAACTTGTCACTTGTTCTTTTCATAATGTTTGTATCATAATGTTGCCATACTTTATACCCTGTAATAAATAGGTAATTATTAGATTGAATATAAACATTAATTAACATTATCAATAATTTAATTCAAATTCTCCCCCTTGAAATAAAATTTTAAAGATAGATTAATTTAAAAAAAAAAAACCTATCACTTTATTCTTTAAATGAAAATTTCAATACTCTAACAAATTAAATACATAAATTTGCGTATTTCTGGACTGTTTGCCCCGGGTATCTGCTAGTCGAACACACTTCCTTAAGAAGCTACTAATTTGTTTTTGAGTTAGACAATTTGACAAAGAAAATAACGGCTATAGTCGTATACACTTACATATATTATATAAGGGGCGTGGTTTATGTTTTTAGTCTTTCGGGGCGTGGCCAACGTTGCCAAATTTCTCTCTTATATTTCCAAGTATTTAATCTTCTTCTTCTCCACTCTTTCAATCCAATTAGCCAACTTTATTCATATGTTTATTTGTTTTCCCACTGCGAATTTCATCAGAATTTTCCTTGTTGCATTCGGTTTGCAGCTGTTTTGTGTCTTTCGGTTTCGAAGAAGAAAATTTTGTTTGCCTTTTGTCTTTTCCTCGTGTGGGCGTGGCACTTTTAGCTAGCTTTTATTGCCATAAAATATAGGATGCAGTCCAGTTAATGTGTAATTAGTAGATACACACACACACGCGCGCACACACACATATATGTGACTCAGCCAATTTGAGTTTCTTTGTCCTGAAGATCCGTCTTTGTCCTGTTTATCGTAATACAAATTAATCACTCTTTTTTCTTATTCATGCTCATATTCAACTCTATTCAGACTCTAAATTCAGTTGCAGACTTGATACTTATTCTAAAGATATAAGACGTATTAAACATATAAAAATAAAATGAGAATTTTATGCTTTTTATTAGGCAATATGACGAAATCTTTAACAGTCGCAACTATAGGATTTAAAAATCCTCTAAACCTTCTTTTAGATGGTTTTTTTGATTGCATAAATTGATAGTACAACTCTTCAAGAATATGTAGATTAAGGTTCAATAAAAAGTTCCAACAAGACTCAACGAATTTTCATTGGTTTGGTTACACACTACAACAAACTTAATTTTGTTGTCTAGTCTTACTGGGTACATGAAACTGGAATATATCAAATTAAAATAAACAATTTCTGTGCTCTTCAGTTTGCACTCAATTAGTAAAAAAATAAAAACACCATTTGCAAAATAAATAAATAAATAAAAGCGAATTTTGCTTGCATTCGACAGATGCAGATGCATTTACAGATGTGGGATACAAAATGCAGGCAATCTGTGCGGTTGGCAACACCTTCCAGCTTTTAAAAGATACTTGCATATAAAAGAAAGATAAATTTCGACAGATAACGAATTATTAGCGAGGGCAGAAGTAGTCAGAAAAACAAAAAGAATGAAGGTGTAAGAGAGAGAGAGAGAAAGAGAGAGAAAGGGAAGCAACGTGACAACATGTGTCGCGTCACGGAGACTCGCACTTTGGATTTAATTTCAAATTTCTGAGCAAGTTGCAGAGCAGTCTAAAGTTCTCGTATCTGAATCATAGCAAAATTCTGTGTGTCCCCCTCATTCATTTGTTGCTGCTTTTAATGTTGCATGGCAAATTTAATTTCTAAATTGCAGCTGTTGTCGTCATCAGCTGAAACAGCAACAGCAACAGAAAAAGCAGCGAGAAAAAAAGCCACGAAGCCATATCAAAGCCATTTCATCAAAAAATGCTGTCAGCCAAGAAATCTGTGCTGTGTTAACCGAATTGAAAAACATATTTAGAACAATACTAAACGCTTTTAATTATAGTAAATCCATTTATTCACCGGCTCGAAATCAGCAGAGATTTTATGTTTTTTCCCAAGTCAGTAGCTAAATTAAATATTGGAATGTAAAGTACACAAATAAATGCCAAATTTATAAAAGAAACAGAACGTATTAGAAAATGTATTCGAATTATAAAATATTACTTGGTTTAGTTTAGCGGGAAATCGCTAAAACCCGCTAAAATCGACATCCACACAGTTCCCAAACTACAGAAGCTACAGATATGTCCTACATATCGATAGAAAGTTATTATTAAGGGCTCTTAGGCATACCTTTACTTTTTTTTTCTAAAGTACACAGCAGCATATGACAGAAACATTAATCGTTATTTTACGGACAATGTTTAAGTATAAAGAAAACTTCAAGATCAACCATTTGAATTATATATTTTATTCTTTTTTCTTAAAGCAATATTCAGAATCCTACCTTACCTAAAGATTTTGTCTGATCTATACAGCTATGCTCTACCAGGGTTAGATATATTATTTATAGTTTAATGATTCCATCAAGCGATGAAAATAATTTCAAGAACATAACCAATTTCAAGCAGCCTGGAGGACAGAATAGTGGGAATGAGATATGTATCTGAAAATAAAGCAAATTAAATGGAAAGCGGCGTGTAAATCTGAGGCATTAGCAAAACATCATGTTTCACTGGAAATGGCACGCACTGTAAAGTATGTTAACTAAGGGCCTCGTCACTTCAAATCCGGACGCTTAAATCAGGTTATAACTTTTTTAACTGTTGTTGGATTTTAATAATAGACGGCTTAATTTAAAGTGTATGATTTTCACTGATATTTATTAGAAGGAAAAATTTAATTTTGCTTACAGCGAATAAAGTGGCGAATTTTCCGTTTAATGCTTGGGAATAATTTCTGCACACATTTTCTGGCTACTTTCGCAGCATATTTATTAAAAGCAAACAGCATTGATTTCTAATTTTTCACGAATCTACTAGTCCTTTTCGATTTTACTTTAACAATTGCCCAATATCTTTTGATAGGACGGAGCTCGGGGTAATTAGGTGGGTTAAGTCACTTCGGTAGCACATCGACCTTGTTTACTTCATATCACAGACTCGTCGTTTTTGAATAGTGGCACGTCCCTAAATCTGGCCAGTACTTAACTGGGGATCGATGCTTGCGTATTAATGGCAAAAGGCGTTTTGAATGCACTCTTTCACGTACACCTCTGTCGTCATTGAGGATGTCGTTACAAAAGCGCGCGGCTTTAGACCACATCTACAGATAGCTTGCCAGATTAAAGTTTTCTTCCAAATTTGTCCATCGTTATATTTTTAAATTTAGGACAACACATCCACGTTTATAGGCAAAGTACAATTTTCGACCTGGAAGATGCTTAAAATTTATTTTGATGTATGTTTTATCATCCATTATTATGCACCCTTGAAATTTGGTTAGAACTTGCTTGTAGAGCAAACGAGCACGTGTTTTTGCGTTTAAGTTTTGTTTAACCGACCCGTTAAGTCATTTTGCACATACGTAGGCCTTTATACATTCGAAAAGTCGTATTCGTCAAATAGTGGATGCGCTGGTTTTCAGTCTTTTCGCCCTATCACCGTAATTCAACTCAAGATTTGCTCGCAATGACCATATTACCTTTGGTCTTAGCTAACGGCTTTTACAACCACGTTTCGGGGCTTGGTGCTTGGCTCTATTTATAGTGTGAGTCTCCTTAAAACGTTAAAAAACATAACCAACGGTTGACTTAGCAATTTACAAAGCCTTTGCATTCTTTGAAAGTGACCAATTGCGATTTTTTAAGAAAGTGTGCAGATTTTTTTCACGTTACGCCTTTTCCATTGTTTACCATTCTGCCAAAATTGCTTAAATTTTATTGAAACTTTCCAAAAGTCAGTGTACAATGTTTAATAACAATCATGCATACTCAATTTCCGAAAATAAATAAAAATGGTTTTCAAAAACTTGCTAACTTTGCGTCCGGATTTGAAGTGACGAGGCC
>JBAMBL010000162.1:0-333184 GCA_037043405.1 Drosophila subquinaria | reverse complement strand
ACCATGACTTTTAATATTAATTTTTGGCTAAAATCATAAAGTGTTTTTTTTTGTTGATAAATGTCCACAAATAGTTTCCCTGTTATAATTTAATTTAATCTTTGGTTATAAAATCATAACATTATTAAATAATTTTTATGATTAAAATTGAAAATAAATTTTTTTGTTCAGTTGAAATTGTTTGAAAAATACGAGACGCACAAATGCAATTTTTATTATTTTCAATTTTTATAAATTGAGAACACTATGACTTTTTAAACTTTTTATTAAATTTAAATAGTTAATACTTTTTTTATTTATACCAAAATATAGTTTTTATACCCTGTGCCCATTGAAAATGGTCAAAAGGGTATATTAGATTTGTGTGATGTATGTAACAGGCAGAAGGAAGCATCTCCGACCCCATAAAGTATATATATTCTTGATCAGCATCAACAGCCGAGTCGATTGAGCCATGTCCGTCTGTCTGTCCGTCCGTCTGTCCGTCTGTCCGTCCGTCTGTTTGAACGCGTCGATCTCAGAGACTATAATAGCTAGAGACTTCAAATTTAGTATGTAGGTTGCTGGATACCGGACGCAGATCAAGTTTGTTTTAAAATTTGGATCAGACCACTATATCATATAGCTGCCATAGGAACGATCAGACGAAAATCAAGTCTTAGTATGAAAAACTCTTTTGTTGTTTGAGATATCTTAACCAAACTGACAGAATATGCATATGGGATGGCTATATACATTCTGACCAAATTTGCTTGAAATCGGATAACTATATCATATAGCTGCCATAGGAACGATGGGTCGAAAATCAAGTCTTAGTATGAAAAACTCTTTTGTTGTTTGAGATATCTTAACCAAACTGACAGAATATGCATATGGGATGGCTATATACATTCTGACCAAATTTGCTTGAAATCGGATTACTATATCATGTAGCTGCCATAGGAACGATGGGTCGAAAATCAAGTCTAAGTATGACAAACTTTTTTGTTGTTTGAGATATCTTAACTAAACTGACAGAATATGCATTTGGGATGGCTCCATACATTCTGACCAAATTTGCTTGAAATCGGATCACTATATCATATAGCTGCCATATTAACGATGAGTCGAAAACCAAGTCTAAGTATGAAAAACTTTTTTGTTTGTTGTTTGGTTAAAATTGGACTACTATATAATATGTATTTATATATGTTTTAAATGCTTTTATACATATTACTAATTCTATTATAACCAATATTCTATTTTGTGGAAACTGGCACAGGGTATCTTACAGTCGAGCAAACTCGACTGTAGCCGCACCTCCTCGCGAGCGAAGCGAGCCGGGGGTAGGCGAGCGAAGCGAGCAGGGGGCGGAGCCCCCTTGTTTTTTATATGTTTATGAAACACAAAAATGCACTTGATTATTTTCACCTTTTCATAGATTGAAATACCATAACATTTAAATGAATATTTGATATTTTATTAGTTTATAAACATAGTTTTTATTCAAATCATTGATTAATGCCCATAAACAAATACCCCATTATAATTAAATTCAATAAAAAATGAAGCAAGGTCGTTTTTTTTGTGTATATATCACAAACAGTTTGACGTCTGTGGTAATTGAATTTATTAATGGAAATTCCGTGATTCAGTTACAAACATAAAATGCAAGTTTCGTTTCTAAATAATTTAAGTGAAAGGAGAGGAAAAGAAGGAGGAGAAGGGGAAGGAGGAGAAGCTTAGGGCTACAGAGCAAGTTGCTGTTCCTTGGCTAGCTGACGACATCGCCACTGTGTCCGTTCTGCCGGAGCAGCTCCAGCTTCAGCTCGTGCTCGCGCGCCTTCAGCCTCAAGGCGGCAATGGAGGAGGTGCGTCGATCCTCGGGCGGCGTTGCCACCCGTTGCGGCTGTGGCGCCGGATGCGTCAAGGTCAAGGCCACGGGCGCCGTCTGCGTGGGCGAGCCCGGAGCTGGCGCCTGATGTGTCAGCGAGATGCCCACCAGCTGCTGCGGCGACAGCTGCGACGGCGGCGGAGGATGCGGCGAGTTGGGCGGCGAGGCCATCAGATGATTGTTGGGCGAGTGCAGATCCGGGGAGCCCACCAGCATGGGCGGCTTGGCGCCCATTGCCGGCATGGGCGGGGCACGCGGCGGATGCGGCACCGCCGTCATGTTGGCCAACAGCGATTGGAACGAGCTCGAGGGCGAGTACATCGAGGCCATGCCAGGGGGCAGCATGTGCGGCGGAGCACTGTTAAAAAGAGCATAAAAGAGGAAGGAGCAAAATTAAAATCATTACAACTGTTATTTGTCCAATTTAAAGGTATATTTTATATTACTATTATTATTTTATATTTATTTAATGTAATTATCGTCTATTTGCAACTGTTGTTATAAAACATTCACTGTTAACAGCATAACATACTCTGTTAACGAATACAACATACTGTGTAAAAAAGCCTCAACATAAATTACCTAACATACACTGTTAAAATGAATATTACATATGAATATAATGTAAATAAACAAAAGAATAAAATTCGATAAGCTAAGAAAAATAAAGCAACATCCACTGTAAATAGCATAACATACTCTGTTAACGATTATAACATGCTCTGTAAATAAATATTAACATAAATACCATAGCACACTCGTCCTTGAAGGACATTTGAAATATCATATGAAAGATCTCGAATCATAGATCAAGAATAAATTTAAATTTTTGTTATACACTAATTGGTTCAAAAGATATTCAACTTAACTTTTATTTTTTTATTTTTATAATAAAAGTTACGGAATAACTCTTATTTGTAACTTTTAAAATAAAAATCAAAAATAACTCTAACCTTTTATTTTTATTGAACAAATCAGAAATAAGAGTTATTTCACAACTTTTATTAAAAAAATGAATTTTAATGATTATTTTTGACGTTTTAAATAAAAATGAAAAGTAAGAATTAAATTTGATTTATATTTTATAAATTGAAAATAGAAGTTTTTGGCTGATATCAATAGTTCCGGCTGAAATAGGAATTTTGGTGTTTACCATTTTACTGTAGCATGTTTCCTTCACACTTCAAATTCGACATCTTTAAAAAAATCATGTATTGTTGTGACAAAATAATAAATTTACATATATGCATTATGTAAGAAAAATTAAAATTTTCTTGATTTTTAGACCCCATACTTAGACAGTCACAGGGGTATATTAAACGTGTCACAAAATGAAATATGCGTAAAGTCGCTAGGTGTAAAATCAGACTTCAAACTTTCATAACTTGGCCAAAACTTATCCGATTTCAAAACGGAATGTTATTTTAATCATAGTTCGACGTGTTTATTAATTCTGCATTTAAAGTTAGCTAAATTTTTGATTTGTAAAGTTGCTGGGTCTAAAACTAGAACAACTTCCAACTGTCTTGAACGCTAAAATTTATAGTTACAGCTAAATATTTAAATTATGAATCAGGGGTGTTTAGCTATGGCCTTCTTGCTTGTGCTTAGTTAAAGTCTAGAATGGATAATATCTATATTATTATGCCTAACTAATCTAACAAATTTACTATTGGTTTATTTTATTTGGTCTTCTTTGGTTTCTCTGTTCTTGTTCCCAATTTTTTTTTTTTTAGAATTGTAATTATTTTTTTTTTCAACATTTTTTGTAATTTAAAGTCGACCTATATTAATTTTAAATAAACAAATAATTTAGGGATTAGGATTTGTCTTACCGCTGGAACTGATTGAAGTAGCCCGACGGAATCATGGGGGCCGCCGACAAGTGCGGATAGCGGAAGGCGGCCAGATTGGCGGGCGTGTCGAAGGGCTTTCTCAGCTGGAAGCCCAAGTGGGTGAAGGGATTCGGGGGCAGGGCGGCGCCCACCACAGTTTGCATTGTGGCGGCGCCGCTGGGCAAATACGGATTATATGGATGTGACTGGGGTCCAACCTTTTCCTGCTTGCGCCACTTGGCGCGTCGATTCTGGAACCAGACCTAAACAGACAGAGGGAAGGAGAGAAAAGAGAAGAGAAGTGAATAAAGAAGAGAAGTTCGAGTTGAGTTATGTGTTTAATGCAGGCTACTGTGTTGTATCCTCATGTTGCACTCAATTAATGGGCGTGGCTATCGAGAACGCCCATTTAATTAGTTTTTAACATAACAATCTGAATAAAACCTGATTGCAGTCCAAGACTCAGTCTCAGTCTCAGTTTCAGTCTCTGTTTAAATTCGTTATCCCTTTGGGGCGCCTATTTTATTTTATTTATTTTTTTTTTTTTTTGCAATTACCGCTAGAAATTTATGTAAACAAATAATGTTGTTTAGCATGAGCGGTAATTAAAAACCAGATCAGCTGTCTTAATGACTCTCCAGCACTGGATCTCAAACTGAACGCAGCCTGGAAGCGATTTCATTAGCCGCGACATGCTCCATTATTTTCCAATTTCAATTTTCAACATTGTTAACTTCACTCAAAGCACGCGAATCGAATTGAAGTTAACCGCAAAACTTAGCAGAGTAACTTCATATTCGGCTAGTTTATTGTCTTTTTTTGTAATGATTTTTCTGATTTTTTTTTACCTGTATCCGCGCCTCGGTTAATCCAATTTTCATCGCCAGCTCCTCTCTGAAATAATATAAAAAAAAAAAACAGAAAAGAAAACACAAATCAATTACAGTACTTTAATTAAAGGTAGTCGAGAATTGAATCGAGTTCAATTGCTGGATCCATTTGTAGGCTTATTATACGCTTTCTTAGGGCATTATCAACTTGTCATGCAGAACGAAAAATAAGTGAAGAGGCTAATTTTTACGAAATATTTATTTATTAATATACTATGATACAAAATATGATTTATTATTATTTAAATATTATATGTGAATTATTTATTGTTTTTTATTATTTAAATTATATTATTTTATTATTTGCTGTTTATAATTTGTTATTTATTGTATTATTATTTATTTATTTTAAAAATAAATATTCGATTTCTCTTTTTATTTTATTATTTATCTTTTGTTATATATATACAATAACATTATTTTCAAATATTTTTCTTATAATTTGTTATTAATTATATTATTATTTATTTATATTTTACATACATATTAGGTTCTTCTTATTTATTTGTTATTATTACTTATTTTTTATTATTTATTTTATATTATTTATTGTTTTGTATTTTGTTTAAACTGTTTATTATGTTCTATTTATAATTTGTTATTAATTATTAATTAAATATTATTTATTGCTTTGTATTCATTATTTATTATTTATAACTTACAATATATTATTTATTTATCATATTAGATTCCTCTCTTTTATCATCTTTTCATCAATTAATTAACTAAAATTCTCAAACGCCTCTATTTGCGATTCTCCTGACAGCTATTAGCTGAAAATAAGCTGCCACCTCTCTCGGCGATTCTCATGTCAATAAGCTAAGCAAGTGCAAAGTTGCTGTAATTGATTTGCCTAATTGATTGTTAAGCATTCAAATGAACTGAATGCCAACAAAAAAGTCGCTCTAATTGCAGTTCTCGCATTTTTCTCTCTTTTCCTCTCTCTCGTTTGTGTTTTTTCGTGCCAATCCAATTAGAGAGGCAGCTTGGGGTCTGTTCTTCTGGTCTTCTGGCTTCAAGTCTGCGCCTGCTTCTAATTTATGGCAATTATTGTTGCAATTTTTTCCATAACCATCACATAGCTGCATGTTAACTGGATTTCTACGCTGTCGTTGGACAATTTGGAAATTTGTAGTGCGTTATTTGAAACCGAATGCAAATGAAAATACTGGAATGGAATAACACCCAGGGGGTCCCTTCACATTGGAGCTTTGTACAGTGGAGAATAAAGGCTTAATTTACTTATAATTTGAATAAAATTGTCGTTTTTTGAAAGGCTATATTATAATTTAAATTACATTTTCGGATTTTGAATACTTTAAGCACTTTATACGTAATTTTTGCTTTATTTTAACATCAGTATCAATAGAGCTGTCCGCTTTTAAAAATAACATGAATTAACATTAAAAACAAAATAAAATTATGTTTTCTATAATTCCATTTACTAAATTAAATTAAAATTAAATTGGTTTTTGTTAATACAAATGGTTCCTATTTCAAAACTAATATTGTTTTTTTCACATGTTGCTTTTCTCATTTTTATTTAATTTAAGCTATAGAAAATAATATTCAAAGATTTACTTTTATTTGCTGCTGAGTATTTTCTGACTTATATTTTCTGACTATATGTATATTGGAGTAATAAGATTGTAAATTAATATATTCACACTGCTATAGCTTTAGTTTTTGTTTCGTAATTAGATTTTTTAAGTTCAATTAAATTTGCCATTTATAGAGATTTTAATTCGTTTATAATGTACTTTGTTTCTTATAATTTTTATCAAATATTTCAGTCTCAAAAAATAAAGTTATCAAAAATTAACCTATAAAATTATATTAATTTATATTTATTTATTATTGATTTTATTTATATATATTACTTGATAAATCTAGCTATTTTTCCCACTGTGCTCTGCTTAGTTTTTCCATGTGTGGAGATCATAAAAAGAATATAAAAAACCTCTTGCACCGTTCGCTTGATGTTCGATTTATGTAAATTGTAAATTTGTGTATAACTTGATGTTTGTCTTTTGTCATAGTTCCAATTTACGTATTATTGTCATTGCTCTCACTCACCTCGTAAAGACGTCGGGGTAATGGGTGCGGGAGAATGCCTTCTCCAGTTCCTCCAGCTGAAAGCTGGTGAATGTGGTGCGATATCTGCGCTGCTTACGCTTCGGCGCGTATTCATCCGCCTCGCAGTCGCTGTTCGGGTCCGAAATGGGGCTGTTCGTACCGCCGCTGGCACCGCTCGGCACCGCACCCGAAGCTGTCACTGGAATCCGATCACGATCACGTTCCCGGTCGGTCACAGCATCCGGATGTGGGTGTGCTAACTTGGCTTCTTGCGGTAGTTCCTCCAGCTTGACCTCCTCCGATATGCCCATAATCCAACCAATCCAGCCAGCCAGCAGATTCCAGCGATTCACTTGCGTTTCAGCTGTTGAGGGGAACAGAATACAGTCAGAATACACTCAGAAAAATACGGCTTTTTAAAGTGAGAATGTTTTAAGCTAGAACACACGGTGTCAACGAAACGTTTTACTGCTTTACACTGCAAAAAAATGAAATGAAAGCATATTCGAACTGTCGCATCGTTGCAGTTGGCGATGTGAAGAGAACAAAGCATCAGTAGCAGTGTATGATAAAAGTCTAGTGCTGTTCGGTCTCTCCTCATTGAACGAAGAACAGCGACTGACATCGAAAAGGATCAGCCGATCAGATGCTTCGTGGGAGAACAAACAGCCAAACACACGCGTCGTGAGAGAACAAGCCGCAGAATGTGCTATTTATAGAACACACGTATTCTCTCTCTCTGTACGTGTGTCGACTGCGACGACGGTAGAATTCTAAGCTCCTATCCCATGGGATAATCTTTGGGCATTTTGGACATCACTGAACTAAAAACAAGTTTATTTTGGGATGAGTTCCAGATTGTTGTGCACTTAAACTAGTGTGATTCGATCCTTTACAGACATCAATTAATCCCAAAGCGTACCCAGAAAAAATCATATTTTAAGTTTTTCGGAAATACGATTTTTGTTCTCTGTTTTGAAAATTTCGAGATCAGTCAGCTTTTCAGATCGTTTGTTTTCAATCATTATTTCTTTTTTCTGAGTGTAGAAACAACAATATTTATTCGATTAGTCTCGCATTAGAAGCTCGTAATTCAATCAAAGCTAAACATACAATTATCGTACACTTTATTACGCCAATTTCTGTAATTTTCAATAGCCATGAAGGCTCCCCAGTCAGTCGCCAGCTCAGTCTGTCCGTCCGTCTGTCAGTCAGCCGGTCAGTCAGTCAGTCAGTCAGTCAACTCTGACTGCAGCTACGGCTGCAGTTCGATTATTACTAAATACACTAGACTACAAACAATGAAAACAATTGATAAGCACTGATTTTAAATCCATTAAAAGTTCTACCCAATCAATTTATTGTTCTCTTAAGATTTTTGTAAGCTTTGAAAGCACATGAAAGCTGCAAGTTCATTGATGAAGCTAATTATAAATTGAAAGGGTTTCATTTAATTTGCTTTGTAAAGTTTGGGTAAAGCTTTTTGAGCGCTTAAGCCTTATCTAAAATCTTAAAGCTCATGGGTAGCTGAAAGCTCATTATTCTATTTATAAAAGTGTGATATTTTTGTCAGCTATTTTAAGGCTGGAAGTCCACTTAAAACAGCAAACTTCATATGTAAACTATTGTGTTTCGACTTAAAGCTTCTTTTAAGCCTGAAGCTCATAAACTGAAAGCTCATTTAGGTCGGAAGTTTATTGTAAAATTATAGATCACTTAAAGTTGGATGCTTACCAAAAGCTAAAACTTAAAGCTGAAGTTCTATGTTTAAACAATTTTATATTGACTGAAAGCTTTTTGAAAGCTGAACGATTATTTAAAGCTGTACTAACTGAAAGCTCCCCCAAAGCTGGAAACTCATTTAAAGGACTTGATAAATTTTTAGTGATTTTCTGTTACCTGTAAGCTTCGTTTATAGCGGTTTCGACCGAAAGCTCCTTAAAAGCTCATCATTCAAAAAAACGACTTCAATATTTCGATAATTTTTAGCTTTAAAACAAAGTTAAAAGACCCCTGTACTTTTATAAGCTCCTTAAAAACTGAATGAAAGCTTTTATAAAGCTTAAAGCTCAACTTATTTACTCCGCATACACATAAATCTTAGCTTGTCTCAATTTGCGTGTTGTTTGGTGTTATTTAGCTACAGGTTGAACCGCCGAGTTGTGGTTTTGGCCGCGTGCCTTATGGCCATGGCTAGAGTATCGACTTTTAGTATTATGAGTGTGCACTGACTCAATGCAAATCGATAAAGAGACGGACAGACAACAGACGACAGACAGAGGAAACTTGAAGTACATCATCTGAGTTGATCTTTCATCAACACGTTGCCAAGAGCTGCGTTTATTTAGCCTCCTGGTTGTTGCCTCTTGGCTGATGGTTGTTGGTTGTTGGCTGTTGGCCATTTCATGTGCAAATCGTTTGGAATTTTAATTAAATTGGGCGGCAACTTCATTTTCATCATCATCATCAACGGCTGCAACAGGAAAAACGGCGCAACAACCGCAAAACGGAGGCAACTTTGCAGCTCGATCGGATCAAAAATGAACAGGAGAGTGCAGGGAATATCTGTTGCCAGTTGTGGCTGTCAATCACTCAGTCAGTCATTCAATCAGTCAGTCAGTCAGTCAATAAGTTTTGTTAATTTCATGTTTTGCTAATTAATATACAATGTTCCTTACTGACAATTAAATGCGTTAGCCCAAAATGTAAGCCAACTTTCAGCACAAATTGTGCATTCCCATTTTTAACTTGACTTTGAAGTACGCATTTTTTTATGCCATCCCAACCCATTCCGGTTTCTCCAAATGCCGCTTGATTGATGGCCAAGTGTCTCAAGTTGGCGTTGTTCTTCGTCGTTCTTCGTTGTCTTGGTTGATTTTGTTGCTACCGTTGACATTTCGCCTCTGTCTCAACTTCAGACTGAGATGGAGACTGAGAATACATATATCAAAATTGTCCAAATACCTTGTTAAATGGCAAATTAGTGTGGCTCTGATTGATTTAGTTGCATTCTTGCGCCAAGACGATGAAGTTGCAACATCAACATCATAATCATCAACACATTCATCATCATCACAATCAACATCATCATCATCAGATACAATGAACATTGGGTCTGCACAAATATGGTAGAAGAGTGTTTTATGAATACCCTTTTAAAGTTTGCCAAAGAAAATACGTTAAAACTCTTTAAAAACCAAACATTGCTGCCCAACAGAATTTTGCATTTTGAAAGGGTTTATTTGTTAAAACTAGAATTGGAGGTCAAAAATTTGTTCAATAAGACTGGAACTTTACCAAGCCAAAGGTAGAATAATGGATGGAAAACTAGTTATATATATCTATCTGCTACATCTAAGCAATTTAAATTAAAACTTTCAAAGATTTATACATGTACAAAACAAACGAAATGTGTATAAATGTATACCCTTTGGACAGAAAATACGTACAGAATAAATCTACAAGACAAATCTTAAGCTCAGCATACTCAGGCTTGAAGTCATTTAAATGAGAAAACATTTGAACAATTTTGGTTAGCAAGCTTCTTTTGTAATATTTTTACTCTACTATTTTAAAAAAATTTTAGCCTCTATTTTAGTAAAAATATAATAAATGATACTTTACAACAAAGACATTACATTTTTAAAAATATTATGAAAGAAATTTCCCACTAAAGGGGTTACAATTTATCCCATTTACAAAATTTCCTTTTTAATATTTTTATAATATTTAATATCAAATATTTGTATGGAAACTTGCCATAATTTGTATAATCAGGGGTGCCACAGATATCGCTTTCGCTTGAATTTAACTTACATTTGTATAAATTTTATGTCAAATTCAATTTTTAATTAAATTTGTATGAAATTTATGTCATATTCAAGCTAAAGCGATTCCTGTGGCACCCCTGAATATATAAATTACGGGAAGTTTCCATAAAAATAATAAATTTTTTTAAATGGGATAAATTGTAACCTATTTAGTGGTAAGTTTCTTTTACAAATACAGTATACAAATAAATAATGCTTTCTCAAGGATGGAATGTGGATGTGAGTATTGTTATATATTTATTTTATATCCGTTCATTTATTCACAAAAAAACAAAACATCCTTTTAATATGTATAGAAAAACTAAGATGTTATGAACCTATACATATATATAACTCCTAATTATAATTAAATAAATTATAAATCACATAACATTTTTAAAATCTCTTATCTTGAATTCCTTTAACTGCCTTGGTTTATCAGGGCAATCGAAGTGCGGTGTTGACCGTTATTGCAGTGACTTTCTGGTTATGTTTTATGCTTTGTGCTGTTGGTCAGTTCATAACTCATTGCTCAACTCATCATTAATAACTTTTATTATGATTCGCACTGTCAGTTTTCAATGTTGTTAACAAATTCCGCGCATTGACAGCTGACAAACTTAATTTGTGTAACTCTCTGTTGTGTCCGCATGAAATGAAATTATTAAATTAGCTGTACGAATCGCAATTATGAGAACCCCTTTAGTTCCCCTCCATACACCTTAGTTCCCCTCTCAGTTCCCCCCTCAGTTCCCCCCTCAGTTCCCCCTTTCAGTTCCCTTGGATTATCCAATCTCGATTATTATCTCGACATCAACATCAACATCATAAAATAGCGTTGATTAATTCATTGCATGCGAACTGTGAATATGTGTTATTGCTGTTGTTATGCCTTAAGACCTGTCGTACAGTAGACACTGCTCATGGCGACTCGACTCATACCGAGCTACGAGTTACGAGTATGTGAAGAATGTGCGCCGTTTGCTTTGCTTTGTTCTTCGGCCGCCTTTTAATTGTATCCGCGTTACGACTTTATTATTGCAATTCTAAGAGCAGAACGAGAAACAAATAAGAAAACTACAGTCCACAGTCTGCAGTCTACAGAGTGCACTCGACAGCGAGATACTTGACGAATGAAATCATTAAAAAATTAAAATATTTTAAAAATATATATAAACAAAGAATTAAATATTTAAAATATATTATAACAAATTTTAAAAAATTTTCTTTTCATATTTTAGTAAAAATATTACAAATGAAGCTTCCAACCAGAATTATTTAAGTTATCTCATTTAAATGACTTTATTGCCAAAAATTGTTTGAATATGAGTGCAAATCCGATATATTCAAAGCCTGAGTGGGGCTAAGATTAATCTTGTACACATATTCTGTCCAAAGGGTTACATTTATACACATTTCGTTGATTTCGTGTATGTTTAATAAATTCGAGCCCAAACCACTAACAATTCGTACACCCTTTCTTTTACTTTAACAGTCAAGTCTTCTCAGTAAAAAAAATATATTTGGAAAGGTCGTTTAAATTGAAAAATTTGAGTTTTCGTAAAAGTCTACTTTTTAAATTTTTTTTCTCGATTTTTACAAAGAATATTTTAATGCAAAAATTTTTTGAAACAATTCTAAGAGTGACTGTAAAAAAAGTTTTAAAAAATATTTTTGCTAGTATTTTTTATGATTTTTCGATAAATTGCTAAAAAGCCCCTTTTTGTGTGAAAAACGGGAATAATTTAAAAAACTAGCAAAAGTACTTTTGCAGTCATATCTCGAATAACTTCTGTATTTATTTTACGATTTTGCTGAAATTTTTCAAACCAACAAGAAATAGAGAACATTTTGTGTGTGCTGAAATTCAGCAGCTTAGCTTTAAAATAATACTAATTTTTTAGATTTTTAAGTATAAAATGTATTAAATTAAATTATTATTAAATTTATTAAATTTTTATAATGACTCGAGTGTTAATCATTATATCATATACTTAAATACTTATACTTAATAAGGTCGTAGAAGCCGTCTTACACATTTTTTTTGTATAAAAATATTATATTTGCCCACTTTTAATATTTAAAAAAAACCCGTGTCAGGATTTTAAACACTTTCCTTTTCTACTTCAAAAGAGTTTTATCTAAGCCAAGATCCTTTATTTCAGAACTTACTTTTAATAACGCTGTATATTCTAACGGATATCTATATTTGATTTACTTTTCTTTTAAACTTTTTGAGTTCAAATATTTGTAGTTTATAATCAGTGGTAAATTAACACTATAGAATTTGGCTGTTGCATACATTGCCACAATTTTAAAACGCTTCCGCAGCCTTTGAGTGCCGGGTATTTAAAGGAGGCCTGAAGCAGGACAGAAAGAAGTAAGGAGTGAATTTAGTAGTTCTATGTTTAGTTGATCAGCCACATCAAAGTCTTTATTTTCTTGCAACTGATTGACGTTCTGCGCAGCGCGGCGGTAATTAAAAAACTTTTCAGTCAAACTGTCAACGTTTTTGACGTCGACACGTAGCCAGAAGCTGAAGCTGAAGCTGGCCAAGATTGTTTAGCAATTTGGCTTTCATGGCTTCATTTAGTTGCTGGCTGAAAGACTAATCAAGTTAGCGACTTGCACTGGCCCTGACCAATTGCAGTTAGTGCGATTGCCTTCTATGGTCAATTGGCAATACGCAATGTTGGCCAGAGTGGGCAGAGAAGGGAGCTGATATATATATATAGATATATATATAGATACATAAACTGCATCGTGTTTAACTGTTTGACACACAGAGAGAAACTCTTATTGCTTAGGGCCCACATGCTAATCAAGACAAGCGCCAGTCTACAGTCTGTCTGCTCAGTCTGCTGTCAGTCTTTAGTTCTCAGTCTCAGTCTCAGTCGCAGTCTTTTCCACTCTTCTCTTCTCTGCTGACCAGACTTGTTTGCGGTTGCTTGTTTCGTTTAGAGATAAGCTCCATTAGTGTCTGGAAATTATTTAAGAGCCAAGTTGCAGCTTGCAACTTGCAACTTGCAACTTGTGGCCACTTGTGGCCACTTGAGCTGCGTGTGGGTTTCTTTTCCTTCAGCAGACAAGTGCAGAAATTAAGAAATTAATGCCTAATAACAACAAGCAAACGAATACGAATACGAATCATATTCGAATATAATTCCCTTTGCCTCAATTCTCTCTCTCTCTCCTTCACTCCCATATCGATAAGCATCAATGTTTTTTGGCCCTGTTCTCGCATCATTTTCCTGCCCCCGTCAGCGCTCTTTTCCTACACCTTGCCCCTGCTGTTCGGTGTTCCTTGTAGCTGGGTGTCGTTTTTATGGCTGCACTTTTGTGTTCAGACCTGAAACTGGAACTCCTCTGGCATATTTCATTCATGTCGTGGCAGGAAGAAGCACAAGGGGGGTACTGAAGGGGTCGCAGGTAGAGTCTGAGTCCGAGTTTGAGTCCCAGTCTGAATACAGAAGCTCTTTTTGCTGGCATTTTGTTAATGCGTCTGCTGCCTGGTCCACTTGGTCTCTGGTCTCTGGTCTCTGGTATCTGGCTCGGCTTATTTATGGGTTTACATTAGGCTAAACCACTTTAGTCACACTTTGATGATCAGCATTGTATGCGTAATTTCCCCACCCTACCCCTTTCCTGTTCCCCATTTCTTATCCCTCTGTGATAATGGCAAACATTTTGGGTGGCAGCCAAAACTGATTTTGACAATCAATACTTGAATTGGACTACAAAACATATTTAGAAACACAAAACTTGAAGACTTGTAATATGGCAAAAATAGTAAAAAATTTATTTATGAAAATTTAGGGTTCATTTCCCCCCGCCAACTGTAGTCAACTGTTTTTAAACTCTTAGGAATGAAAAGCAAAAATGTGTACCCGCCATAAAAAAAAAAAAAAAAAAAAGAATTTTAATTGATAAGCTAAAAATTTGGAATATTCAAAGTCACAAATATTTAGCAGGAGCACGGAAAATTAAAGTTTTTCTGGCAATTATTAAGAGCTAGATTCTATCTCAATTTGTTTAATTTAATTTAATTTTTTTTAATAAAACTAGAATATAATATTTATATGGTAATTTTTAAATATGAAAAATTTAATTTTTTTAAGCAATACAATAAAAATTTTAATACATTTTTTATGCTGTAATTTTAATTGTAATACTTAATAAAACTCGAACGTTTAAATTAACTAGATTTTTATTTAAATTGTTGTACTCCAAATGTTTATTTTATTTATATTAAATTCATTTTTTTTAAATTCAAAAGTAAGTAATATGTGTATTGCAAATTTTAAATAACAACTAATAATTGAATATTATTTTAAGCTTTACAATAAAAATGGGAATACATTTGCAATGCTGGTATTTTCTTATATTTTAAACTTAAAATTAACTTTAAATTAATAATAATTTTAAATCAATTGTTGTGTCCCTGACAATAAAGAAATAAATAAATAAATAATACTTTTAACTAACTAGGTTTTTACTCAAAAATTTGCACTGCAAATGGATTTTTGTTCAATATTTAATTTTCTTAGTTTTTGGTTCCTAAAATTGTTTGTCTATTTTGTTTTCTTTAAATTTTAGTCAATAGTTTAATTTGACTCACATTTCTTTTTTATTTAAAATTAACATAATTTGTGGAAAGACTTTTACATCTATTTAATATTTAATATATTTTGTTATTCCTTAAAAATCAGCTCTAAATTAAATTTATGTATAAACTTTGTTTTAATTTATAATTATAATTTAATTTAAAAATACCTTTTGATCAACTGATTGATCCACAGTTGACATTAAATATGTAAATAAATAAATAATAAGCACACATTTTGTGTGGTCCAAATGAGATTGATGGATTAGAGTCGCGACTGAGACTGAGTCCGAGTCCGAGTCGCCACCTGCCTTACAAATGGCCTGTGGCTCGGATCGTCTGTTGTTTTACATGCGACAACCTGATAAGGTCAATTATGAATTCTCGTTTAATCGACAATTTCGTGAGTCACCCAAAACACATAAAAATGATAGTCGCGTCGCGTCGCAGTCGACTCGAATTGAGGTTGTTGTTTTTTTTTTCGAGCACTCGGAGGCTGCACCTGAGTTGCTGTTGTTATGCCTCCTCCCATTCTCTTGGCTGCTCTCAACATCTCTGGGCCTCTCTCAACTTCTCTTGGCGCCGTCTTTGGCCGCCAGGTGCGATAAGCCGGCATTCTTCTTAATGTGGCCAAGAGGCGCCTCTTAGCCAGCTCGAGACTTGAGACTTGGAGAGTCGAGTCTCCAGTTCGGGGTACATTATGGGGAATGGGACTCTAATGCATACAACAAACACACTCCCAATTATAATTAGTTTATTCATATCCTGTGTCGAAGCCGAAGCCGAAGCCTCAGCTGCCTCATTTGTTGATGTCGATGGCGCAATCTTAATTCAATTTGCCGCCTATCAGCGACTCCAACTGCGACATACGATTGCCCTTACCGAACGCACAGAAACTGCATATTATGCTCCATGTTCACATTTTTTTTTGAGAGTTAACTTTTCATTTTATCTTATTTCTAAAATTTCAACAATCACGACTTTGGTTCTCGCTCATGCTCACATTAATAAATTAAAAGATATTAAGTAGTTTGTCATCTACAAAAATGTGGTAAATAACCTCCATGGTCACTTTGAACGAATTCAACCGCTCAGTCAATTTATTTTGATTTTTCGCTTGCATAAATATCTTTACAGGTTTATAGAATTTAATATAGAAAACAGAATTTGATCATATATGTATGTACATTTAATAAAAGAAATACTTTCACTTTCAAGGTATTTAACATACATATTATGGCTTGCTTTGGATTTCCGGCTTATAGTTTATTATTTTTTCCTAAATTTTGAGCTATATTTGAGATCTGAAGAGACTTCACAGTCAATTGTCCTTTTTTACTCTCTTTTCTTACACAAATATTGTCATAATTTTTCATATTTATAGTCTAAAAATCTTAAATTTTTTATAGTCTGTTATATTTTAATTGTTTTTCGAATTGCATTAAAGTTTTCCTTTCGTCTTTTTACTATTGCTGTCAAATAAAACAATATGTCAAAGTATTAGTTACTCCTTTTACTTCTGCCTTAAAAATAAGTTTATCAGGAGTGCCACAGAAATCGCTTTCGCTTGAATTTTACTTAAAATTGTATGAAATTTAAGTGAAATTCAAGTGAAAGCGATTTCTATGGCACCCCCGGATATGTATATGTTTTGTCTATGCAAACACTATAAAAGATTTGTGCTTGGTAAACTTCTTATTTCTTTTCTGACATACATTATACATTTATTAGATAAAAGTATTCGATGTTCTTCCTTCTTTTGTTAAATCTAAAAAATTATGTCTAGTTAAAAAATAATTTCTCCACATTTCTCTCATTTAACTTCATGAATTTGAATTATAGGTAAAGAACAATTTCTAGTTCTAAATCACTGCGGAGGGCAGTCCACGCTAGTGACACTAGCATCACAAAGTGCTGCGGGGTAAAAATCTAGTGACAAAAACAATTCCATGCCCCAGAATATCTGATATTAAATTTTGTGACGAACGATACTAACTAAATTATTATTTAAAAAATGTTTGGCATTCGCACTTTGCGAAAAAATTTTTCGATTCCTCTTAACTAATAAAAATTGTTCTTGGCGCAGTAAAAATTTACAATCTATTTTTGTTTACAAATAATTTATTTATACAATTAAGTATCGTTCGTCACAAATTTGTATATAAGATTTTGGATCATGAAAACGCTATTGTCACTAGATTTCAACCTGGTAAATAGAGTTTTTTTAAGAAGATTTCATGATTTTCTTATCAATTTGTTCAAGAGCATTTGGTGTTCGTTGTGAGGGAGATTGCGTTCCCTTTCTCTTTCCCTTTTCCTGCTTTGCCTGGCCACCCTAATGGAAGAGTTGTTGACGGTAGCCAAAGGTAGTCGTAACAGTTGTTGTTGTTGCTGTTGTTGTTGTTAGCGTGGCCGTCGCTTTGGTTTAAGCCATGACTCAAGTCCCGAGTGGACTGGAATTGAGCGTAGCTCGCTGCCAAGCTGTTGATGTTGATGTGGATGATGCGGGGCCAATTACTCATAAAATGCATGTTAAAAACGCTCTGGTCAAAAGGAGCTGGCCAAGACGGAGCTGATGATGTTGGGGGTTGGGGAAAGGGGAGGGCTTAAAGCTGTATGCGAACAACTGTTGCTCAACGCCTGGCGCTGGCTCTCAGTCTTTGTGTTGGCCAAGTTAACAGACGGAGAGGGTGAGGGAGACGGAGATGCATCCGTGTTTCTGCCCTTTGTCATTGTCTTGTACGTTTTGATAAGAGACGCAGACGCAGACGGAGACGGAGAGCAATTTGGGGACGTGTCTGAGGTTGATATTTCATGTTTGCATGTTCCATTTGTTGGTCAATACACTCAGGGAAATACTATATGCCTTTATAAAATTAAGTTTATTTGAACTTGAGTCTAAAACGTTTGCATCTTCATATTTAATTATTTTAATATAATTTTTCTTGAATCAAGTATGAAATTATCTGTTTTAGGTGCATTTTTCATTCTTGCGCCTTAGAATTCTCAACTGATTCTAGCCAGAAATAGCTGACATCAAATTAGAATCATTTGAAATAACTAAATATCAAGCATTGTTGCTTTATTTATTTGTTTATTATTATTGTTAAATGCTATTAAATTTATCTTTAATATGAGAATGTTTTGTACTAACTAGAAATAATTTATGATTTCCTTTACAGACTTAAATTAATACCAAAACTTACCAAAGTTTCCCAGAAAAATCTTCCCTTTGAACTTGAATATGTCCTGTTTAAGTACGCGAATCTTGATACATTTTTCTGAGTGTACTTAACGGCCAGGAAATTAATGATGCATATGCAGAGCGTTTTCTTATTGGCGCCAACTTGCGTTCTTATCAGAACTCGAGTGTGGGCAGAGCAAAATAAAATCTAGTCAACGCCTCCGACGACACGTCTAATTGGGAAATGTCAGCGAACATGCAACAAGTACAGCCAACATATCAAATCAAAAACTAGATAGATAACTGTGCATTGTATCTAATAGATACGCATTGAAAGAGACGCTATCTAGTGACAAGTTTTAATTGTGTGTTGGCCTAATTGAATTGCTCTGCGAAATTGGTATCGATATTTGGTATTTGGTATTTGGTGCTCCCAACGTACATACATATTTTAATTTTCCAGCCAACCAAAAGAAAACTTAATGAAATCTTATCGACAATTGCAGATCTGAGTCGTTATCTGGAGGAGATGTCACCTCATAGATAGTTGCGTCTATTTGCGTCACTAGCAATACGAATTACGAAATTGATTGTGACAAGTCACATGAGCATTATTATTAATTAAATCAATGTGCAAGTAGTTCAGCTAAATTATCGATTATCGCTGATATTTTTAATGGAAAGGTTTCCTTTTTCTGCCAGTTACGAGTCACCGACCTAAAAATACCCGTTACTCAATTTAAATATAAGTTTAATAGTTGTAGCTAATATTTAAAATAAAAACAGCTATAATTATGGTAATTTTTGTCCGATTTTGTTTCGATTGTGTGGGACTTTAAATAATAATAAAGGGAAATGATTTCTTCCGAAAATTTAGTTCTTTTTTATACAGGGATGCCACAGAAATCGCAAGCAAATAAGAATCCCGCAGAAAGCATTTCCGCGCGGAAATTTCCGAAGTGCAACAGAATCTCGAGAGATTGAATTTTTTTTAACATTTTCAGCAACCTTTTCGAAGTTGGCTGCTAAGGGTTGACACCTTCTTAGATTAAATTACCCAAGGGTTTTTTTTAGCAACTTTTTTAGGTTTATTATTGCAGAACCATAAGTTTTAAAATTTTTTTCTTATTTAATTTATATAATTTAATTCATTTATATAATAGTTGACTTTGTTTAGCTACAAAAAATTTAAAATCAACTGGCGCGACAAAATAAAAGTTACTCGACAACTCTAGCGACTGTCTGCCATTAGTCTGGCAACTCTTGGTGACAAATGGTTTCACAAATTTCACAATAAGTTAAAGGTTTTTTTTCGGTAATTTAAAGAAAACAGAAGTGGTTCCGTATATAAAATTGTAAATACCTTACTTCGAATCCTGACTAAAAAATGTGGCATCGCTGCCCCTGACTTCGAAAATGTAAATCGAACTAGGTGGCAGCATTGGACGCCAGCGGATTTAGCGCTAGTTTATTCCGCGTAGAATTATTCTGCGAATTGATCTGTGGTACAGCGAAGTGAAATTGAGGTGAAATTCAAGCGAAAGCGATTTCTGTAGCATCCCTGATATTCTGTGAAAGTGGAGTAAACTATTATAAAAATTGAATATCCAAAGAAATATTTGTTTCTTTTAATTCAATTCACATTCGAATGAAGTAAATATAATTTACAAGGCACGAGCTCAACATCTTCCCCTGTAAAAGTGTTAAAGTGCCGGGTATTAAAGCGGAACCTACATTTGAGTGACATTGATAGGGAGCTTATCGAATCGTCGACTGACCGTAGCATATCTTTTCTATAGTAAACTCTGCGACTTCCACATCGACTTCGACTACGTTCAGTTTGACATGATTATCTGTGAGGTAGTTAGATAGTCGGGGGCCATAGTTAATTTCATTTATTTTGTATAAATTTCATTGTTGTGATTAGGAAGAAACATTGAAACGACATCACAATGACAAAACGTGATTTTGTATTTACCATCGACTCGGCAGCTGACAATATTTTGTACGCCTTTAATGGTGTTTAATTAAAGCCAATCAGCGATAAAGCTATCAACGTATCAGCATGTGGCATACCCTATAAATAAGTACTCACAGTACTTTCAGTTAATCAAATTTTCGGTTTGTCGATTGCTTTTCAACTGGTTTAGAAGAGCTTCAATATCTGTATGAGGCGATACCGATATGTCCGAGTGAATTAATCAAATTTAATGATATTTAATTTCTGATTTGCTTAGTTCATTTCGAATTCGAATTCGAATGGGGGTAAGTACCAGATAGGTATTGTCGATTACTCGACTTGTGAAATGTAATTCCAAATCAGGTCATTTGTAAGACAAACACTCAACAATACGAGATCGTATCTAATGATCGTTGAATACCTGCAGATATGACTGTGGCTAATTGTAATATAAGATCTTACAGTTTAGAAGCTATCACAAGAGTTGCTGATGGTCATAAGTTAGAAATAAGGTCAAGTGGATGTTCTTTTTGGACTATGAATACCGATTATTGAGTTAAACGAACAAGGTTCTAAAACAAATTGAGTTTTTAGTGCATGCATTTCGATAATTTGTAATATGGAATTCCTACAGAATTCCCTACAGAATTCCCTACAGAATTCCCTACGAAATTTCCTAGGAAGCTCTATAGGAAAATTCTTAAATATGAAAAAAATAAGTTTTTATTTTGCAAGTTTTTATTTTTGTATTTTGATAATTTGTAATATGGAATTCCTACAGAATTCCCTACAGAATTCCCTACAGAATTCCTTACAGGATTCCCTACAGAATTCCCTGCAGAATTCCCTACGAAATTCCCTAGGGAACTCTATAAGAAAATTCATAAACATGAAAAAAATAAGTATTATTTTAATATTAATTGAGAAAAATAATTAGATGGAAGTGTTTGGGAGACTTTAGGAGTTTGTAAACTATTTTTTGGATCGACACCAAAATAATAGTGAAATATATGCAACGATATTTTATATACTCTTTAGCTATTTACTGTTTTATTATTGACTTGCTCATGTTTCTAGATTGATTCTCAAATTTAACTTAACTTTTTTATAAGATACAGTCGAACTTCCCTAACTCAACTTTAACTTGAATTTTCTCTAACTCGAACAAAATCGAGTGGCAATAGCGTTTACTGAGCAAATTTCATACATTTCTGTCTCCCTAACTCGAACTTCCCTAACTCGAAGTTCTCCTTAACTCGAACAAAGACATTGGCCCGTACTTCTGTAAGTCGAATTTTTCGGGAAAATTCCCAATAAAGTTAGAAATTTTTTTTCGTTTCTATTTTATGCTTTCGTTACCGGCTCGTTTTGATACGTAATATTTATGTACATTAACATATGGTGATGGTATATGATATATGGTATATGGTATGGTATGGTATATGGTATATGATCAGCTCAAAAATATTTACCATGGCACCAGCGCGTGTACTAAAATGTTTATCTCTTTAAGAAATCTTTAAAATTATTAGTTAACGAATTCGAAAGTGGACCAAAAAAATTAAAGTGGCTGAAAAATTGGTATCTCATCGATAACAGTTTCCATTATATTAAAAAATGGAAAATTAATTATGTCATTTGAATCGGGAACTTCTTCTGGATACAGCAAAAGAACGATAAAAACATTTTTTGAGATTATTAATAGGTCTTGAAAAAACTGGAATCCTGTTTTGTTGAAAATAACAAGAAAAATTTGCATTTTGAAATGTATTTATGATTGAATGAAATTGTAGTTTCATTTAAAAAACTAAAAAAAAAAAATTCCCTAACTCGGAAGTCTCCCTAACTCGAATTTTTTTCTGGGATAATGGTGATTCGAGTTAGGGAAGTTCGACTGTATTTTAAACTGTTTTTCAACTTACCTTTTCTTTTTTTATAGAATGCAACTAATTATGATACAGGAATGTAGGAACGTCGCTCTGATCTTGCCAATATATAGTTTAATCTTTACCAACTTGTGCCGGATGTTAAGGAACTGTATTATTTGTAGAGTGTAAACTCGAGCACTTGCCGACGGTCTTTCACTCAAGTCAAACACACAACTTGGAATAAATAATCAGGTATTTATTTAAGATATATTTTAAATATAGTTTAACACACATACGTAACACACGCACACACACACACACACACACACTGATAGTAACTGGAGTTGAACGTAGTTTAAAACATAGAAACATTCTCGATTCGAGCGCGACGACGACGTTTTGGTGACCGGGCTGCGTCAGTGCCGCAAGCGAACTACGCAAAGAGGCCGGTGAAAACTCAGGTGGGCAACAAAACACAACACCGGCTACAGACAGCAGCCAACAACAGCAGCAGCAGCAGCAGCAGCAACACCAATACAATAGCAACAACTGGTTTTTTGGCCAGAGCTGTGTGTAAGAGCGAGGAGAGCGAGAGAGCGTGCGCTGCGATCGCAGATCGAACAAAAGATCGTTGCAGGTGCCGTTTGCCTTGTGCCGGCAGGTTGAGCACAGCAGCTCCGCCTCCCTCTCACGCGCTCTCTTTTGCATACGCTCACTCGCTCACAGACTCATTTGCTCGCTCGCTCTCTCTTTGGCAGTGCAAGCGAGAGCGCGCACGCTGGCGACGTCGCATTGGACGCCACCTATGAGAGCTCAAATATATAATGGCGGCCAGCTGTAATGTGTGCGCGCTCTCTTTGCCGCGCTCTCTCTCTTTGTTGCGCTCAGCATGTGATTGCGTGCGTGTGTGTGTGTGTGTGTGTGTGTGTGTGTGTGTGAAGTGGGCACGTAATTGAATAAACCTCGCACAAAGTGCAATAAATTTGATTAGCAAAATGGAAATTTATTTCCCAGACTTTTGTTTGCTTTCGCATTTGTTTTCCATAGATGCGTTTTCCATGCCCCTTTCCCCCTTCCCCTCTCGCCCTTTGCTTTGGCTGTTGCGCCTCATAAATTACATAATTTAAGCAGCGCAGCGAGCTTTAAGCCTTCTGCTTTCTGGCATTTCAAATGCTGCTTAGTGTTAAACCGTCTCGTGTTTGCTCCTTTTTTATTATTATTTCTCTGCTTGTTTTTGGTTGGTTTATTGCATCCAACTGTCAAGATTCTTAATTGCAAGACACGACGAGTTGCGCAAAAGAGGAAAAATGGAAGCTGTTTAGTAGTAAACTAAACGAGTTCTGTTTTAAATTAATCTATTACTTATTTTGATTAAATAAATATAAAATATTTAAGAAAAAAATTGATCGAATTAATTTATAAGACTTGTCTTGTAGCGCTAGGAACCAAACAAAATAAATAAATAAAAAAAAATGCCTTAATTTAAATATTGGCAAAAATATCTAACAAAAATCCAGAATAAGTCAACTTTTTAAGGTTTAGCTTTAACAATATAAAATAAGCATATAAGCAAAAATACGCGAATACATTTTATAAATTGGTTTCAAGCGGAATTCTGTGTTTTGAGTATGTTGCAAAATAAATTTAGAGCACAAATAATGTTTAATAAAACATTGCTTACCAAAATGGGTTCAGATTTGACATCGTTATGAGAGTTCAAAGTTTTCATAAATATTAACAAGGCAAGAAATTCCCTTATTTAAAACATAAATACAAATCTTGTAAGATAACAATTATAAACACAAAACTGCGATTTTCGGAATAAAGTTTGATGCCAAATAATGATCAAATAGAAATTGTTCATCAAAATCATCATTGAGATTTGACAAAGCTGTTAAAATTGAAAGTTTTTCAAAAAATTTAAGATTTTGAACATAATTCAATTTTGAATAATTTTTTAGTAATTGCAAGTAAATTTGCCTTGTTATTGAGCTGAAAAACGTTAATTTATTATAATTTATTGTTTTCTTATTTTAATTAATGTTAACAAAAACATATTTCAGAATTTAAATGCTTTATTTGCATGTTTATTTATACATATATTCAAATACATACTCGACATTTTAAAAAAATAATTAATTACTGCAACAATTACAAGAAACTGAATTTTTCCAAAAAAGAAAACTTGTTTCCATAAATTTCAAATATATTACCAAATGATGTGCCAACATCTCATTTATATTTATTCAATAGTAAGTACTTTATTTAACTCTATCTTCACTTTTTCTTCTTCCTCTACTCCATCTCTGTCTTCTCTCTCGTTCCCACTTCCTCTTGCTCTTCCGCTCTCTCAGTCGCTTTTGACTGGGCAATAAATAAAGTGTTAATGGCAATTGCATATAAATAGTTTGGTGTTGCCATTGTATGGACATTATATTATAGTATATTATAAGTACTATATGTGTGTTGTATTATTGCAGTGTTGGGTTGCCGGTAACAAGAAGTAAACAATGCACTTTTGGCCAATTTCACGCTTCATTTACAGTCGAAAGGCAAACAAAAGACGCGACTTGTGACCAGCGACAATCGACCATCGACCATTTGTCGGGTTTCAGTTTGAATTCGGGTTCAATGTACAGTCAGGTCGTCGCACAGTGGACAAATCTTCTCGTTTGGCTTATATTTATTGAAATTTTAAGGCATTGTTTTTTAATCTATTCGATTTCCAATATTTAGGTAAATGTTTTGATAGTTTTAAAAATTAAGTTTCAAAATACCGTTTTACATTTTTTTTTTGAGTAAGTTAAAAAAATAAAATACAAAACTATTTTGAGTTTAACGATTTGAAAAATTGCTTCGAACTTCCCAAATTTTTGGTTGCAATTTGTTCGTTTAATTTTTAAAATTTTTAAAATAAATTTTTAAATATTTAGGCTTAACAAAATTTTAGAACAAAATACATAGAATAAAACTTTATGAAACCAAAGTGAGTATGAAATAAAAGGAAACAGAAATTTGGAAATTAAAGTAAGAAATATACTGAAAGTACATAAAATGGAAAAACAAAACAATTTGGAGGGCAAAAATTAGAAAATTCGATTAAATAAGAAATTTAGCAAAAATATATAACAGTGGTCAAAAACAATTTTAAAGTTCAAATCGCGCGCAATTATAAATACAATTTTTTGCTTTCCTTTTTTCTAATATTTGTCTTTCAATTTTTTTTCACTAATTTTTAGTTTCTAATATAATAATTACATATAAATAAATTTAAAAAAAATTTTGTCACTCGGCACTGCCAAAAAAAATAATATTTATGAGGTATGAAGAATTTAGCGCAATGTGCCGAGAGGCAAACATTTTTTTTTAAATAATTTATATGTAAAACTTAATATTGGAATAAAATTGGATATCAGAAATTGTGGGGTATGAAAATGTTTTCTTCACTAGACTTTTACCTCGTAAAGAGGTTTTTTTTTATTAATTAATGACAAGTATTTTAGCTTTTGTGCCCACTGTGCACTGTTTGGGTACAAGTTGGCTATAAGGTCCCCATGTGGCCGTGTCAATCAGCTCGTCGCGCAAGGTGTGCGCTCTCTTTTAGGAGTAGTATAGTATAGTAATAGGTCCCTATCCCGATCTCTGTTCCTGTCCCTGTTCCTGTCTCTGTCCCGGTCCCAGTCTCTAGTCCAGGCCTGGTCAGTCCATATGCTCCTCGAATGTGTCTGTCGGGTGTCCGACTGCAAAGAGTCGCGCATGCGCGCACGTCCTAATGTAATTATTATCTCAACAATTGAATTTCCGGTCTCGGTTTCTCTGTCTCCGTTTCTGTCTCTGTATTTGTATCTGTATCTCATTCTGTCTCTGTATTTGTATTTGTATTTGTATCTGTATCTGTTTCTCTCCTGCGCTTCGCTGGCCCGGGGACAGATGTCGCGCAAAACGTTACAAATGTGCACTTAATTGCGCAATTAAATAATTTTATTTCTGCTGCGCGTTTTCCTCTTCCTTTCCCTTTCCCTTTTCCTTGCCTTTCCCTTTCTTCAGCTTTCCTCCAGCTCCTTGGCATTAAGTGCCAGTTGAATTAAGAGTCAAAGACGCCTCGCCAGGCCAATAGCAAACAAATTGCAGCAATGCAACTCCATCCACCATCCAAAATTCACAATCCACGATCCACCTTGCAGTGTCCTCTTTATTATGAGGCTATATTTCACTTCAATTATAGAGATTCTACTTTATATAATATGAAAGCAAAAAGATTTTCAAGCTCTCTTTTTATTCATTTGAAGTCTTTTTTTAAGTTTCATAGATCACTTGGAAATATATAATATATAATAAATATATAATAATAATATATATAATCTACTTTATACAAAAGGAAGCAAAAATTCATTTTGCATTCAAAGTTCAAAATCATGTAAATGAAATAATTGAAGACCCTAAATTACACGAAAATTCGTTCGCCTCTTTCGAGGGAATTTTCTTTTATTTTTGACAGAATTTTATTTTAATTTATTCTATAAAAATTCATAAAGTTTTGAGCAACATTGTTTTAAAAAATTTTAATTAATCAAGAAAATAAAATTATGGAAAAGAATCCTTACAAAAAAGAACCAAGGAGCAAGATAGCAATGTCATATTTAAATGGGAGAACCAGTTGAGAATTCTAAGTCGCAAAAGTGACAAAAAAAACTGTAAAGCTGATCTAGTCCTCTGTGTGTTGTTGTTGTTGTGTTATTGTGTTGAAACTTGCTTTCTGCAAGTGTTTTGTGTGTTGTTGTTTATTGATATAGTGACATATGGACATTATCAGACCTGAAGTCAGCCAAAATTCACTTACTATTAAAAAAAAATGTATAGTTAAAATCAAATTTAAGTTAATATTTAAATATTTCTTTTTCAGATAGGCGTATTTCAACCATTTTGAGTTTTATTCAAGAGCATATTCAATTATTTATTTGACAATTAAATATACTCGTAATATAAACAATAAATATAAGTAGATTTAATTTATTAGTTCCTTTTACAAATTTTTGTTTTACAGATACGCCAATTTTAGCGGATATGAATTTTCTGTTAGTATTATATTATTTTTATAAAAACATATAATTTAGTTTATTTTAGCAAAGACTTTTTCAAGTGTCTGTCTATCTCGTTCGCTTGTCTGGCTTCTATCAAAAGTTCTATTAATTCTATTTTTAGGCATTTTCACACCACATTCAACTTATTCTCAAGTATCTGCTTCCTTAGACTCTCGAGTTTCTTAATGAGTTCAGAGGGACAGAGGGGAATTCAGGTGTTAAGGGTTCGGGGGAGTCAGTCGGTAGTTAGTCAATTATGCGAGTGAACGATGCGTTGGCAACTCTGGCCTACATAGGTAACTCTCTCTTTCTCTTTCTCTCTCTCCCTCTCTCTCTCTAGTCCTAGATAGCCGCGTAGCGGTTCATGAAACGCAACACAACTGTAAACGATACCAAATTATATTTAATTACGTGCGATTAGTTAGGGTTACTGGAGTCGCGCGATCTAATTGCTGCGATAAGGCCGAAACACCGCCCGTCATTTGTATACACACAGTGGTGGCCAAAATAATAGAAACCAGAGTCAGAGTTTAATAACATGAATCATTGCTTAAAATTATAGAACTAAAATAATATATTTATTCAAAGCAATTTCTTTCAGGCACTAAAACTGTAACCGAAACCGTTAACCGATAATAACCGATTGAAATTGTTAACCGGTATTGAAATCGTAGCCGTACACAAAAAAAAATATGCCATTCTAAAATCAAGTATAAAATACTTAATTTAAGCTCGCAATTTATTAGTATGTATTCAGGATTAAGCTGAATAATCAAGCCTGTATCGGGATTAAAATGGGAAAATACACATTTGATGAGCGCGAGAGGAAAATTCTCTCTCGGCCTCTCTCATTTCAACCGGTCCGGTGGCTCAATAGTTAAGTCGCCGACTCCGAGTTTGAAAAAAATCTGGGTTCGGATTAAATTCGGGATTGAAAAAATCAAGTATTTCATACTTGGTTTAAGAAAATTTCGGAGATTACCCCACTTTTGACATCGTTTCGGATTGAATTCGGGCAAATATCCCCGATTTTTTTTCTGTGAACAAAACTTTTTTATTAAGCCACGACAACCGGAAAGTACCCAAACGTAAATAACCGTTTAGTAAACGATTCATGTTAGTTAGTTTCTGTTTAATCAATCTTCAAATTAAGTTGTGCAATCGACATTTTAAAATCTAATTTTGGATTTTTATGTTTAATTTAAATGTAAATCTTATTGAATAGGAAAATCTTTTTTTGAATTTTAGTTTTTATATTTTCATATTTTTGTAAAAATTCAAAACTGAAACAAACAAATAACCGGTAAACGTTAAGAAACCGATATCGTAACTGTTAGCCAAAAAGAAAAATTCTAGTCTAATCGAAATCGTAAATGTTACCTTGATTTCTATAATTCTGACCATCACTGTATAAACAAGGTACACCAAAGTATACAAAAATAAATACCAATCCGAAAGAGCCAGGCTGAAACGGGCCAACATTAATTCAATTACCAATGGTTGCGTTTCTGTGACAAAATGAGGCAGGCGTGTGACATAATCACCCTGAAAGACCGAGAGGAAGGGCAACTAACAGGTAAAGCTACATATATACATATGTATATATATAAAGAGAGTCCCTCAAATTTTACTTTGACATTTGGCCCCGCCTAACAAACTTTGGGGTAATTTGATACGACAATTTGTCTTGCTTTCATTACGACGGCGACATTTTCAACTGCATTTTCACTCAATTTTCGTGGGCAACAAAAAAAAAAAACAAAAACAAATTGACTTAAGCGGAAGCGCGTTATTAACTGGTTTATGCAAGCCATAATCGCCTACAGATTTCCGGCCAACGATAAGCGACTGTATACAAGCGGGCGAGGGAGTAACCGACTGTCGATTACCCGACTACTTTGACTACTTTGACTACATCCATTTACCGACTAACTGAAAATGTGCTTTCGAGTTACCCAGTCGGAAAATACCTCTGCTTTCCCACAGCTACTGAGTCGGGTGGAGTTTTGGGCAAAACTTTGCTTACTTTTTTGGGAGTTCTCTTTAGATTTTATTTTATATCTCTAAATTGACATTTTATCGAAATATGTAAGTATGTTACCCAGTCGGAAAATACCTTAGCTACTGTTTTGGAATTTTTAAACAGAATTTTGGTTACTTTTATGGGAATTTTCATGCACTTTTTTACTATCTCTAATTGATATTTATTAAAAGAGGCCTTGTAACTTTGTCTAAAGTAATCAAGAACAAGTAACTACAAGTATGTCTTAATGCACATTGTCTGACCTCTTAATTGATTGAGCATCAAAACTTTATAAATTTGAAAAATTTTACTTTTTTTTTTCAGAGTTTGTTTTTGAAACATTTCAAAGTCTCACAACTTTGTTAAAAATTAATCGATTTTGATGAAGTAGGCTTTAATAAACATTATGTAAACAATTTTGCATTAAAACTTTATTCCTTTGAAAAATGTAATTTTAATTCATGCTTTGCAGTTTTTAAACGACTTTAATTGTTAAAAATTAATAGATTTTATTGAAATACATACAAATACAAAATAGTTGATTCAGTTAATATTTATAAATTCTTGCTCCTTATTGCTATCGGGGTATCATTTTTGGGTAATTTCATTATCAGGGTTTTATAATTATTTTTCAGTAAATTTTTTTTTTTTTTTACTTTTTTAATGCCATTTTATCCGCATTTTGTGTTAATATTCTTTATTTATTATTTATTTATTTATTTTTATTACTATTTATTTTTATTACTAAGTATTTTTTATAATATAATAAAATTCTGAGCACCTACTTAAAAAAATTCACACTAAAAACAAGAATTTTAATGTTGAATTCTAGAAAACCCTCTTTTTTCTGTGTATTATTTTTTATTATTTTTTAAATACCATACTACAGTCAGTTGCAATTTCAGCTCTCCAATGGGTTTATTTTTCGGCTACTTACTCTGTTATGACCCTAGTTACCCAGTTGGATATTAACTGAGCTACGGAATATGTTACTACCTCAGTTACCCGAATATAGCAGAATTCCTGACCATTCAATAAACATCCAACAATTAAAACGAAAGCGCGGTAATTTCATTTGTTCGTAAATCTAATTGTGGAAAAAAAGAAAACACACACACACTCATTACCACATACACACACTCACATAGTATAACCATCTATGGAATAAAAATGAAAAATGCTTTGATAATTAGTGCGTGTATCAAGGCAGCAGTCAGGAGAGAGACAAGGAGAAGGGGAAAGGAGGAAAGTGGGATTCAACTTAATTGCCACATTGCTAGTTTCAGTTTCAGTTCCAACTTTAGTTTTTCCAGTTTTCGTTTCGTTTCGTTTTGCGCCTTTTCGTTTTGTTTTTGCAAATTAATGTTATTTTTTTTGTTGTTTATTTTTCGTTTTTTGGGTAATTTCAGTTTAATGTGCGCCAATTAAAATTATTAAAGTTTATCTCGTTCGCATTCAACGTGCTTTGAGTAAATTAAATATAATTTGTACGCTGACCAGCTCGAATTGCAGCTGATTTTGATAGATCTCTGAAGTCGATAAGCAAATTTTGTATTTGAGATACCCTTGGGAAATTGATGGGGCGCAGAGAGACGAAAATAGCTTCAACTCTCACTGTAATCAAATAAACAAGCAGAACAGTCGAGTGCTCTCGACAGTAATATACCCTGGACCTAGGCCTCGGCACGCCGAAGATTTGATGTCCATGCAATTCTCCTACTAATCCTTAAATATTTACATATCGTTTCTGTGGCAGCCTAAGAACATACTTATATAATATAAATGATTTGAAACAATTTGCACAATATCTTTAAATTTTAAAAATTTTTGAAAAGTTAAAACAATTTAAAAAACGAAAAAAATAGTTGACCAAATCAGGAATTGAACCCACGACCCTCGCGCACGGGCTCGAGTCTCTAGCATTAGGCAGACAATTCAAATAAATGGAAAATATTAAATAATTAAAAATCAACTGCATCGACCGGACCGAGACTCGAACCCCGGTCTCCTGTTTTGCTCGCCGAGTACCTATCACCTCCACCACTCCGTCCCTTGCCAACATGCTGGCAAACTCGATATATGTACATTCTTCATGTACATTCTGGCGGAGTAAATGTAAAATGCAGGGACTGCAAATAGCTGTTATGGATCAAAATATCAACGCAAAAAATCACATATAAAGATTTATGCGATTTTTTCTCAAAATACATCAAATTGTTTGTAAAAACAGTATCTCTGCAAGCAGACAATAAACTTATATTTGAGATTAAAAAAGACTGAGAGGAAAATAAATAAAGGTTTCAAATAACTTTTATTTTTAAATTGAAAACATATAAGTATTTAAAGACTTTTATAATTTGAAACTGTTTATAAAAGTCCTTTTAGAATATCTTTGTCAATACTCAAGATAAACATTCAAAATTTTCTACATATGTAAATTTGGTTATCATTTTATTGATAATAATTATTTTATTTTTGATTTATATAATAAAAATGAATATTAATAATTATTTATAATTATAGTGGAATAGCCTATAACCCTTTCGATCACAAGTATTTCCTTGTAGTATATAAGTATTTAACAAAAATTTAAAGTCGCCGTACCTTGATAGTTACACAAATTTTACAAAAATTTAACTTTTTTACTTGTAAGTATTATCTATTATGCGAGAACTTTTAAATTTTGAATATTTGAATAAATACTCATTTAACCCTCTAGTGCCCAAGACCGCCTCTAGACGGGGTAAAAAAAAATCTTAGTTAAAACTTTAAAAATTAATATAATTATATTAGATTTATAATTAAAAGTATATTGCTTCAAAACTTTATGAGTAACTAAATATTCCATCAGCCAGTTTTTCTTTTACCGCTCTACGATAAGATTTACTACGAATTTTCTATGTCTGAAAATTAGTGATTGCTCAAATTTCTTTTTTTGCCTGGGCACTAGAGGGTTAAGAAAGTCTTCTGAATTTCAAAACAAAACTTTCTACAAGGCAGGTCCATTCTATTGAATTTAATTTTGACAAATAAACTTGAAATGTGCTTTTAGTTTCTCACATTTGTAGTAAACATATATATGTATTGTCCGATATTACAATGAATCATCTGCATATAATCAACGGAATCGTTTACAGTCATCTCTCAGACAGCCGAAATTGCTCCCAGACTACATTGGGATCGAAAGGGGTTAAATAAAGTACAGATTGAGAATTCACTTTATAGGTCGAATCATCATAATGGCAGTTTTAAGGGAGTAAAAGAATCCCCGAAAGTGCATCCAATTGACGCCTTTTTGGAAGTCATTGTCTTTATACGTCCCCGTCAATTGGCTGTAAGAATTCAAGATTATCAACCAAGCTTTAAGAGATAATTAACATTACATCCTACCTGTAACGACGAATCCAATTGCCGTACCACCAGGCACCAGTGCCTTCAATGGCGCAGTTTCCAGCTTCCCAATTGTCATTATCCTTATCAAAGGTAGAAAATTTCTTGCCTCGATGATAAGCGAGTTCATCCCCAGCTGTTCCATTGGCGTTGCCCAGAGTGTGTAATTCGTATTGTTGATCCTCGTTGCCGATTGCAAATTCATCATAAGTCTCAAATCTTTGACCTCCCTCAAAGTCCTCAAGAAGTACCAATAATTCCTGACGCCTTTCTGCAGTCATCGCATGGATTTTGTCCAAACCTAGGAAATATTCGCCATCTATGTTTCCAAATCCATTTTTATACTCTGTCCAGTTCCTATAAAAGTTGACGCTTCCATCCATTCGTCGCAGAATAATCGTCCAGCCTCCTTCCCGAGTTTCCGCATCACAGGCAGCTTTAAAAGTTTGATTACTAAACTTGGAGACAAGAATGTCATGGATTCCACTGGACTTGGCCTCAGTACAATTGTGTGGTCCTTCTACCAACTTTCTCTGTTGTTCCAGCTCCGCCGTTAGGGATTGGATATGCGACTCCTTCTGAAGGACATCTTTGTTCTGCTTTTCTTGGTCCGCTCTTAAGGATTGGATATCCGCTTCCTTGTCAATTACGCACTTCTTTTGTTGTTCCAAATCCTCTCTTAACACTTGAATATCAGCTCGATCTCTCCTTTTCGAGTACATATTGTTTCTGGTTTTCCAACTCCGCCCTTAGACTTTGCACATTCTTCTGTCCTTCGATCTCTGCTCTAATAAATTGTATATCCGAATCCTTGGCAACTTCAGTAGTCAACTTTTCCTGTCCCGCCCTAATAAATTGATTAGTTTAGGAAAAATTCAATATTTATGATCCTTACCTCAACTCGGATAATTGAGAATTGATTGAAAGAAGTAATTCCCTTTCAATATAATCTCTAATGTTGTCTCCATTAGAGTACAAAGTAAATGTACTTAGTATTAATATTATACAAAATATTTTCTGCAACATGTTGCGACTTTTCTTAACTGAATATTAAACACGACTGAATGAATCAAAATTTGAGTGGAAGCGAAGAAGTGAATCTTAAAATTTGACTTGCTGATAGCGATACGATTGACATACTTTCAATCTACATAATAATATATAAACACATCCGCATTCGTACACAGTATATTAGATTATTTGATTTGACCCGACTTGACCCGAGATTCTTGAAATAGTCCGAATTCCGAATTTTCGTTGATCATACGATGCGAAATTATCAGCAATATGATTCGACAAACAAATTTGTAAATCACGTAAAACTATAAAATAAAATACTCGGCACTGTTATTAAGATTCCCGTTTTTAATGCTTTTTTAATGAAAACAATTTTAAATTATTTTTAATTTTATTTTATTAATTTTATTTATTATTTATTTATAATTCATATAAAATAAAAATATAAAATAACAAGGGGGCTCCGCCCCCTGCTCGCTTTGCTCGCGTCTACAGGCGTGGGTACTCGACTGTAAGATACCCTGTGCCCTGGCACGCCGAATTTTTGATGATGCCGCATTAAGTTTTCAGCTAATTATTTGCATTACATCTGTATGATCCAATGAGCCGATTTAAACCAAATTCGATCAAAATGTAAAAGACAATAGAATATTCTCAAACTGTGAGTTCGGTTGAGATACATATGTACATATCTCCAAAAAGTGTCGAACTAAATCTATATTTTCGATCAATCTTTAAAATGGCAGCTATATGATATAGTGGTCTGATTTCAACCAACTTTGGTCAGGATGTATGAGACTATCCTGTCATATTCTGTCAGTTTGGTTAAGATATCTCAAACTCCGTCCAAGTTTAAGCACAAACTTGAGCTTAGGTAGCTAAAACATAATTCAGTTATTCAAAAATCGTTTCATAAATTTATAAAGTGAAATTGAGCTAAAGTAAATATATTTAAATAAGGTAAAGCTGATAGAAAGCAGCTTTTTCGAATATGTTGATTTACTGATAAAACAAATACTTGTTATATTACGTTTTTAAATATTTTTCTTATCCCTGTACTCTATTGCAGGGTATTTTAACTATTTCAAAGATACTCACCATATAAAAATGGTGCATTTGTGTATTTAATAAACTTTAAAATTTGTAAATATGGTGTATTAAGTAGATACAGTCGAACTTCCTTAACCCATTAATGGCTGCCCATAGATCGGCTGGTACGATTTTGACGAAATTTGGAAATGTGTGCCTAGAAGACCATAGAAGTTGAAAGAAACAAAAAAAAAATTTTTATCTTCAAATTTAATTTTTTCGATTTTTATACATTTTTAAGCTATTTTCGATAACATTTTGTATGCAGAAAAATAGCTAGATATTCACCTGTAAAAAACTACAAGTATAACAAGGATAACTAAACTGTTCAAATTTTATACTTATATTTTTATTATTTTTCTTTACTATGAAATAAATTTTGTTTCGATATCTCTCACATGCCCCGAGCTAGAATTTTTAAAGTGTCAATACTTTTTTGGGTATTTAAATACCCATTAGCCGTTAATGGGTTAACTCAAATCACCATTATCCAGAGAATAGGTTCGAGTTACGGAGATATTCGACTTGTAAAGTTATTTTTCCTAAGTTTATTAATTTTAGTGTCACTCATTTAGCTCAAGTTAGAGAGAAATTCGAGTTATAGAAGTTCGAGTAATGAAAGTTTTCTAAACCTAATAATTTAATGATAATACAATTATGGAAAAAATAATAAAATCGAGAGTCATTTAGATCCTTTAAGTAAATTTTTAAAAATATTATAAACTAGTCGGCGGTGCTACAGTCGAGCGGTACTCGACTGTCGGAGACCCCGTACTTGTTATAAAGATATCTCAAACAACAAAAAGATTTTCATACTGAGACTTTATTTGGACTGATCGTTCCTATGGCAGCTATATGATATAGTAATCCGATTTCAATCAAATTTGGTCAGTATGTATCGGAGCCATCTTCTATGCATATTCTGTCAGTTTGGTTGAAATATCTCAAACAACAAAAAAGTTTTCCATACTAATACTTGATTTTCAACAGATTGTTTCTATGGGAGCTATATGATATAGTGGTCCGATCCAAAATCTAAAACAAACTTGATCTGCTTGCAATATAAACGAACCTACATACCAAGTTTGGAGTCTCTAGCTCTTATAGTCTCTGGGATCTAGGCGCTCTTACAGACGGACAGACGGACGGACGAACAGACGGACAGACGGAAACGGCTATATCGACTCGGCTGTTGATGCTGATTAAGAATATATATACTTTATGGGGTCTGCTACGCCTTCTTCTGCCTGTTACGCACATTTTTTTTGTGACAAAGTTAATAGACCCCTTTACTTTTTTAAAGTACGGGGTCTAAAAAGCTGCGTATGAATATAGAATCTCGTTGTTTTGTTTCATTTTAAAACATTGATAAATGCGTTTTAAGTACAAATTATGAAAATGAAATACATTTTATTTATGACAAAGAAGAAGTCTAGTTTGTTTTATTTTTTCCAATCCTTTATTGTCCATAGGTTCCAAGATCTTTTTAAAATTTATCTAGATCTTAACACAATTATTAAATGAAAATACTTGACATCTCTGTTTTTAAACATTTTTGTAGTTATATTAAAATGTTGATCAGTAAAAATAAGTTATTAATAACTTTTGTAAATATTCGACCATTTGAGGACTCGCTTCTGTCTCCAGTTATCTAACATTGACCACAGAGCTGACCATTCAAAAAGCAGATGTTAGAGCCAAGTTAAAAGTGTGTGATTGTGTGTGTGTGTGTGTGTTCAACTCACAAACTACATTTATCCCTTCTGCTTGATCCTCACTTTTCTCTCTCTGTTTCCCCTCGTTTCTCTTCCTATCAGCGCATCAAATTCATTTGTTTTATAATTGATTAATTAGAGGTCGGCTTTTTTGAGGGAAACATGGAAGGGAAGGGGGGGGGGGAAGAAACATCCTTTGGCTATCGTTAGAATTATAATTGGTGCTGCGGCATGTGCGCCATCCTAAGTAATATCCCAATTTGTCCTGTCGGCAATTTGTGTTTGTTCCCAGCACCCAAATTGATTTTATTGACTTGTAAATCGATGTTCACTCTGTTCTCTCCATTCTCTCCATTCTCTCCATGGTCCATTGCTTCTGTGCATTTCCATTTCCATTTCCAACTCATTTCCACATCACACAACCCATAACCATGACTCGATGTCCGTGTTGGCTACTGATGTCACCGCTTCTTCAATTTACGACTTTGCCTTATGGTTTGTATATATATACTCATAACTCGTATATTGTTAATACCCTACCAAAGGGAGTCCAACAAATTGTACAACACATTTGTTGAGTGACTGAAATTTAAGTTGTTGATAAGGGAAATACTTGAAGGAATTGTGGAACATGAAAATGCAATTTTTAATTTATTTTGGCATGATTTTGTACAACAAATTCAAACGTCTCAGAATCAACTATTTTATGTTGTTGTATACTTATTATCACTTTTTAGGTCTTATCATCATAATGGCTGTTTTGAGGGAGTAATTCCGTTTCCGAAAGGAATCCCAATTGACGCCTCTGTCCCAGTCAGTGTCCGTTCCGTTATACGTTCCCGTCAATTGACTGTAAAAATTCAAGTTAGTTAACGAAGCTCTAAGAAATAATTAACTTTACATCCTACCTGAGATGACAAAAAGATGTTTGGGTGCCATACCACCAGGCACCAGTGCCGCGAATGGCGCAGTTTACTTCGTCCCATACGTCGTTATCCTTATCAAATGTAGAGAATCGCATGCTTTGATGAATTGTGAGTGAATCTCCAGCTGTTCCATTGGCTTCACCCAGACCGTGTAAGACATATTGATCACTCTCATCGCCAATTGCAAACCCATCATAAGTCTCGAATCTTTGATCTCCCTCAAAGTCCTCGAGAAGGACCAGTAACTCCTGACGCCTCTCTGCAGTCATCGCATGAATCTTGTCCAAGCCTAGGAAATATTCGCCATCTAGATTTCCAAATCCATTTCTATACTCCGTCCAGTTCCGATAAAAGTTGACGCTTCCATCCACCCGTCGCAGGATAATTGTCCAACCTCCTTCCCGAGTTTGAGCATCGCAAGCAACTTTAAAAGTTTGATTGCTAAACGTGGGGATAACTATGTCATAGATCCCACTGAACTTGGCCTCAGCACAATTCTGTGGGTTAAGCCCACGTTGAACCTCCAAATCCTGAAGTGAACTCGTCTCAGTAGAAGGAGAGTGTGAAACTCCATTAGAAAAGGAATTTAATGAAATTATTGAAAATACTACGAAGCTAATACAAATTATTTGGTGCAACATTTTGCTACTTTTCTTAACTAAATATTTAATAAGACTGACTGAGTCAAATTTGAGTAGAAGCGATGAAGTGAATTTCAAAATTTGAGATACTGATAGCGATATATAATTATATATATACACACTCACACTTGTACATTGTATTTAACATTATTTGATTTGACCCGACTTGACCCGTGATTCTTGAAATCTGCCGAACTCCGAATTTTCGTTGAACAAACGATGTGAAATTATCAGCAATTTGATTCGACAAACAAACTTCTAAATCAAGTAAAAGAAGACAGCAAAGTACTCGCTACTGTTACTTAGAGGATCGTATTTAATTCTCGACTGATCTTTTATAATGACTAAAATATTATATTATTTTTAAAAGGGTATAATGTATTTGTGAGAAGTATGTAACAGGCAGAAGGAAGCATCTCCGACCCCATAAAGTATATTTATTCTTGATCAGCATCAACAGCCAAGTCGATATACCCTTGTCCGTCTGTCCGTGTGTAATAGCCCCTAGAGCTCAGAGACTATAAGAGCTAGTGACTCCAAACTTGGTATGTAGGTTCGTCTGTATGGCCCACAAATAAGAAAATCTTAATTATAAGAACAATTTTGACGCAATTGTTGAGTGCTTGAAAGTTAAGTTCTTGATAAAGGAAATACTTGAAGGATTTGTCGAACATGAAAATGCAATTTTTGATTTATTTTGGCATGATTTTGTACAACAAATTCAAACGTCTCAGAATCAACTATTTAATGTTGTTTTATACTTATTTGATACTTTGATATTAGAGGTCTGCATGGCTGCATTCCAAACGTCAAATGAGACATTCATGCTCAAATGAATTAAATGAGTTCGGCTTCGTCTTACAATGAAATTAATGAATTGAATGAATGAATTCAAGCCGAAAACTTCACATTCAAAAAAGGCAGTTTGAATTGAATGACAAAATAACCGAAAAAAACGAATAAGGGAGAAAAGTGCTGAAACTTTTGTTATATATTCTTTTTTTGTTTAAAATTTTTATAGAAATAGAAAATCGATGTCTTGAGGCAAAATATTATTTTAATGAAAAATTAAAACAAAATTGAAATGTTGAACAAATTTAAAGGCCAAGCCAACTTTGGGATTGAAAGATTTGAATATAATACAGACTTAGAATTCACTTTTTAGGCCTTATCATCATTTTGGCTGTTTTGAGGGAGTAAGAGTGTCCCCGAAAGGTGACCCAACTGACGCCTTTTTCGTAGCCATTGTCTTTATACGTTCCCGTCAATTGGCTGCAAGAATTCAAGTTAATTTACGAAGCTCTAAGAAATAATTAGCATTACATCTAACCTGCGCTGACAAAAAAATCCACCATACCACCAGCCACCAGTGTTGAGAAAGACGCATTGTCCTCCATTCCCGTAGTCATTATCCTTATCAAATGTGGAAAATTTATTGCCTCGATGATAATCGAGTGAATCCCTAGCTGTTCCACTGGCTCTGCCCAAAGTGTGTAATATATATTGTTGATCCTCATCGCCAATTGCAAATTCATTATAAGTCTCGAATGCTTGCACTCCCTCAAAGTCCTCGAGAAGGACCAGTAACTCTTGAGTGCTGTCTGCAGTCATCGCATGGATTTTGTCCAAACCTAAGAAATATTCGCCATCTAGATTTCCAAATCCATTTTTATATTCGGTCCAGCTGCGATTAAAGTTGACGCTTCCGTCCAATCGTCGCAGGATAATCGTCCAGCCTCCATCCTGAGTTTCCGCATCACAGGCAACTTTAAAACTTTGATTACTAAAGTTGGGAATAAGTACGTCATGGATCCCACTCGACTTGGCCTCAGCACAATTGCGGAGGGACGACGTGGAATTCAACTGATCCGATTCCTTAAGAAGTCCATCTTTCAACTTCCCCTGTCTTTCCAGCTCTGCTCGAAGAATTTGATTATCCGATTCCTTATCAATTACGAACTTCTTCTGCTGCTCCAACTCCGCTCTAAGCTTCTGGATATCTGCTCTCAAAGACTGATTATCCGCTTCCTTTTCGAGTACGTTTTTCTTCTGCTGCTCCAACTCCGCTTGAAGACTCTGGATATCCGCTCTTAAATGTATAGCCTCTTTCTTATCAAGTACGCACTTCTTTTTCTGTGCCAGCTCCGTTCTTATGACCTGAATATTCGTTCCGAGATGTTGAACATCCAAATCCTTAGCAATTTCATTTGTCAACTTTTCTTTTAACTCGGTTAATTGAGAATTGATTGAAAGAAGTAATTCCCTTTCATTATATTCGGAGATGTTGTGCCCATAAGAGTACACAGTAAATGTACTTAATATGAATATTATATAAAATATATTCTGGAACATTTTGCGACTTTTCTTAACTGAATATTAAACAAGACTGAATGAATCAAAATTTGAATAGAAGCGATGAAGTGAATCTTAAAATTTGACCTGCTGATAGCGATACGATTGACATACTTTCAATCTATATAATAATATATAAACACATCCGCATTCGTACACAGTATACTAGATTATTTGATTTGACCCGACTTGACCCGTGACTCTTGAAATCTTCCGAATTCCGAAATTTCTTTGATCAAACGATGTGAAATTATCAGCATTATGATTTGACAAACAAACTTGTAAGTCAAGTAAAACTATAGAATAAAATACTCGGCACTGTTATTAGGAAGAGGCTTCTATTTAATTCTCGACTGATATTTTATAATGATTACAATATTTTAACTAAATAATTTTACTTTGATACTTACTTGATCAGTATCAACGGCCGATCAGTGCGTTCAATTGTGCAGGGTATCCAGTCTTCGTTATCGCTGACAGTGCCTGCTGTAACTTGTCGTATATTAATTTATTGATTTAACGCCGCCATTGCGAAACGCTTATGAGTATTTCCCTGGGCTGCAGAAGGTGGCCTCCAATTACGATGAACGATGAACGACGACCGACAATCGACAGTCGGCAATCGGCAATCGACAATCGACGACCGACGACCGTCGATTCGGCGCCGGCGCAGCATTAAAAGAGCTGAGCTCACTATTAATTACTTTTTGTAATTAGTTGCAAATTTTATAGCTGGCCGCATGTGGCAAGCGGCAAGTTGGGCGTCATACAGTGATGGACAAAGTCATAGAAACGATCATTAATTTTTTATTTTAAATTTTTAAAATTGCTGCGGAAAAAAAATTTCTTTTTAAGTTTCATAGTTTTTATTTTTACTTTATACCAATGTTGTCTAAGCTTTCACAATCAAAGATTGCGGTAGTGTGAAACGTTTTACTGCTTTACACTGAAAAAATTAAATGACAGCATATTCGAACTGTCGCATCGTTGCAGTTGGCGAAGTAAAGAGAGCAAAGCATCAGTTGCAGGGTATGATAAGAGTCTAGCGCTGTTCGGTCTCTCCTCATTGAACGCAGCTCAGCGAATGACATCGAAAAGGATCAGCCGAACAGATGCTTCGTGAGAGAACAAAAAGCCGAACATACGCGTCGTGAGAGAGGAAGTCGCAGAACGTGCTATTTATAGAACACACATATACTCTCTATCTGTTCTTGCGTCGACTGCGATTCTGGCAGAATTATGAGCTCCTATCCCATGAGATAGGCTTTTGTCATTTTGAACAACATATTTGATGTTCCAAATTAAACAACACAACGAGATTTTATATTCATGTTTATTCGTAAGTATTTGAATATCAAAATGACTGTCGTTCCTATTATCTTGTCTGTCACTGTAAGTGCCTAAAGATGACTGCGAACCGCCTTAAGATTGATAACGAGCTAATGAATGTAAATTTCATATTCGAAGCCTCTCTCAGTCCGTCAGTCTCTCAGTCTGTCCGTCTGTCCTCAAGTCATTCAATGTTTTTTTTTTTGTTGCTGGCGTTTTCCAGTTTTCCAAGCGATTCGCAAATTGAATTTCGCACTAATCTCGGCTTCCGTTTAATATTTGTACACTCGAGACACTCGACGCCAGCGAATACAGTAAAAATCCCATAAAAACGAACAAACGACGTGTCTTCAACTTCTGTCTTTCAACCAGCTGCGATACAAACTAATTAAATCTACTGTCAATTAATATCATACTTATGTTGTAAAAAATTATGCATCTTTAATAATCATTACACGATATCAAATATATTTAGTAAGTTTAATTAGGAGTTTCAAGAGTATTTATTGTGATGTTTGTCATAAATCTTTACAGATTTTTATGATAATTGCATTTGAAAGAGATTTAACAAAATTATTAAATATGGGTTTAATTAACATAACATAAAAATTCATTAGCTAACGTTAATAAATTTAATTTATATTAAACCTCTTCAATTTATTAAAGCTCTAATGAATTTATTCAGCTCAGAGAATACTAGAAATACTTTGAGAATGATTTAAAATTATTAAAGTTGCGCAAATTTGCTTTGTTTTTTATTATAACGATGTGTTAATGTAAGATACGAACTAATTAAATTTACTGCCAAGTAAAATCAAAAGTAGTAAAAATGATGAATTTTTAAGTTATTAAATATATTAAGAAAGTTTAATTTAAAGCTTAGGATTATTTATTGTGATGTGTGCATTAATCTCTAGAGATTTTTATGACAACTGCATTTCTAAGATATTTAATTTTGCGGCTATGTTTATTAGAAAATGTTAACAAGATTATTATTTATGTAAAATATACATAAATAAAAAATGCATTAATTAATAAAAATAAATGTAATTTTTTGTATAATTTCTGGAAACATATTATTCAGTTTAGAGGATACTAGAAACACTTTGAGAATGATTTAAAATTATTAAAGTTACGCCAATTTTTTTTGTGTTTTTTTATAACGATGTGTTAATGTGAGATACGAACTTATTAAATTTACTGCCAAGTAATATCAAAAGTAGTAAAAATTATGAATTTTTAAAATAAATTTTAAGTTATTAAATATATTAAGAAAGTTTCATTTAAAGTTAAGGACTATTTATTGTGTTGTGTGCATTAATCTCTAGAGATTTTTTATGATAGTTGCAGTTGAAATAGTTTTAATTTGTTGGCCTACAATTTTTATTTAATTTCAACAAATCTATAAATTTTAGCTTTTATTTTTGCAATAAGCAAGTATATTTAATAAACTAAAATAATTTAGTTACGATCAAACTTTTTTAATTTATCAAGTGATTTTGTTATATTTATGAGTGTCTTAAATCTCTAGAAATTTTTAATTTTGAAAATGTTAACAAGATTATTAAATATTTAAAATATTGCATTTGTATATAAATAAAAAATGCATTAATTAATAAAAATAAATTTAATGTTTTGTATAATTTCTGGAATAATATAATTCAGTTTAGAGAATATTAGAAATGATTTGAAAATTTTTGGAGATTATTAAGGTAAAGCAATTTTGAAACTGAAACTCTTGCGAATTTAGTTGAGTTTTACTGCCGGAAAAAACAGGTGAAGTAGGAGACGAAAGAGGAGACGAAAGAGGAGGGACAAAGGCAATGCAATTACGCGTAAATGTGCAAGCTACTTGGTAACAAAATATTGGTAATTAAATAGATGGGTCGAGGTCTCAACAGGGCAACTCAACTTGCCACTTGGCAAAGAGGCGACGTTGACAAATGAGTTCATCAGCAGCTCCTGTTGATCAACAGAAAGAGACAGAGAGAGAGAGAGAGAGAGGGGCAAGAAATGAGAGGGGACTAGTTGAATTAATTTTAAAGTGAAAAGCGATTTATTTTCGCCATTTGTGCCAGGCGGCCGTTTAATAAACAATTTAATAGCGCGCATAAATTTCAGACATCATATAATAAACCCATTTGTCTTACAAAGCAGACAGAGAGGGAGAGGGAGAGAGGGGGAGAGAGAGAAGGGGAAGAAGAAATAAACTGTAAAAAAAACCAAAAGACTTATGCACATGCCACAAGTCTCTCGGGGTTATTAAATTATGCGGCTCAAGCGTAAAAAACAAAAATGAAACAAAAAAATAAACCGTAGCAAATGTAGGACGGACTCAGAGAGAGAGAGAGAGCATCTTCGTTTAACGAGCCCTAATGGAGCAATCTCTCTCTCTCTCTCTCTCTAACTATCTCCATCTCCCTCTCAACTATAGACTTTCTCCTACAAAAAAAAAATGATTGGACACAAGTCGGCTTCAATTAATCAGAGAGATTCGAATAAATCAAGTGCCATAAAAATGACACAGCGTGAGATATTTCCAAACTGCGACTTTGAGAGTTTTGAACAAAAGATGAATATTTAATTAGGAACAAATTAAGAATGCAAATAATGTGGAACTACCGTGGCGAAGGGCGTTCTTAAGTCGATTATTAATCGATGGACTTGAATAATTAGTGGACAGTCAGACGGAATCAACTGCCTGTGGGACGTCGCATCATCATCATCATCATCCGTTTAATGAGAGAGAGAGAGAGAGAGAGAGAGATTCTCTATTAGCTAATTAACTACAATCCAATCAAAGTCAATAAAATAATTTAACATTTTGATTGCAGTTCATTGAAGCGCGTGCTTCTTTTTTTTTATTATTTATAAACAATTTTAAGAGTGCACATTTAATACGATTTGAATTAGAAATCGAAATAAAATAGAACGATTTAAAATCTTGATGATGTCACTTGGCATTTAAATGCTTGTTTCTAGCATAAAAAAACAGGGCAACAAATTAAATTTAATTGAATATGATTGACGCATTTAGTCGGGGGTAAATACGCCTGATAAACCAACTGAACCCGATAGAGATAATTGAAGTGGAAACCAAATCAAACTAATCACTAAAAATTTTTATTTATTTTTTAGCTATTTATATTAAGAGAGTGACAGACAGAGAGACAGAGAAAGAGAGCGCGATAAGTAAAGAGTGTAAGAAACAGAAATAACAATGGAGGTTGAAATATATACAGTGATGGAAATAATAATAGAAGCCAGTGTCATTTTGACATTTCAAATATTTTCTTAATAATTTGATAAAAAAATTTATAAATATAATGAAACTTAAAAATATAATATTATCCCAACCCATAAAAAAAAAAAAAAAAATATTCGTTTCTAATTTTCTTTTCATTTTCACATAGAGAGAAAGACAGTTGATTAATTTTATTAATTTTATTTGAATACAGTTTTAATAGTTTTGATATTGTTCAGATAATGTGTTCACTTTCTTTGACTATTATTATTATTTCTTAATTTTACCTCTTTCAAGTTAATCTTGTACATATTTAAATTTTAAAATACATTTACAGTGAACCACTAATGTCTTCATTCAGCATAAATTTGTCAAATTTGCTTATAATAAAGATGTTTTGATGCGGGTTTCTTATGTTAATCTTTATTCAATTAAATCCCGTTCTAATAACGCAAAAATTTCTTTAACCCATTAAGTACCCATTAAAAATTTTGAATTTGAAAAAAAAGTACATTTTTTAACTTTTTTTCTCGATTTTTTCCAAAAAATATTTTGATGCAGAAAATTTTTTCAAACAACTCTATGAGTGACTGCAAAAAAACATTTTCATAAATATTTTTCCTAGTATTTTTTTATAATTTCCAATCGACATTTTATTTGTTTTAATGTTTTCTCACGTTTCTTATCTTAATTTTTGGTTTTTTAAATAATTAAATAATTAAATATTAAATTATTAATTTTTTTAAACATTTTTAAATATTTTTTTTTCGTCTATCGAGAATTACTTTTCTAAATTGATTTTTCTTTAGTATGTCTAGCTACCAAAAATTTTTAAATTAAAATTACGTTTGCAAATTAAAAATGTTTTTCAACATATTCAAAAATATTTTACCGCTTATCGAAGAATGTTGTATAGCTTGTTTTTTTTTATTTGTGTCTAGCTCATTAAGACTCTCTAAAATATTATATTTTTTTATAAATATCTATAATATCTAACAACATTTTTAAACACATATTTTCTTACTGTTTCTAGCTTGTTTTTAGCAGTAATTGGATGCGAGCTTAGCCATAATTTCATTAGGCTGCACTTTGGCATGCCAGCGATGACTTTATGGGGAGATGCGCATTTAGCGGGAAAGCGGATCTCAAGAAGATTTTTACTGGGAAGTGTGTGGTAGAACACAGGTAAGAACAACTTAATTAAGACCGGGCAATAGATTCAGAGAAAGAGAGAGAAGGGGAGCATTGTGATTGCTATCGAAGGCATCAAGCAATTTGTATGCGATGATCAGAGACAGAAAGACAAGCGGACAGACAGACAGCAACAAGTCATTTCACACTTTGATCACGCTTGAAAAGTGATCGAGGCTGCAGCTGCAACAGGCAACAGGAGCCGAGACAAGAACATCCTTAAAAGGATGATTGGAATGTGGCTGCATATATTAAAAACGAAACAAAGTCCAAGACAAGTTCAACATTTTATTTAATTCGCCCGCGCAACGATCGTGCCACAAACTCAAGTCTGACTTGGAATTGGAATTGGAGTCGGAATTGAAGTTGCAGTTGCAAGTTGGCAAGTTGCAAGTTGGCAAGTTGGCCGTGTTGGCCACAAACGAGGCACCTCCGCAGTAATTAACTTGTTTCAATAATTACGCATGCGCATTTGCACATGTTTCCTTTTGGGCCCAGTTTCATTGCATTCGGCCCATTCAAATGCCTGTTGCCAGCTTTTAACAAGATTTTTGCATTGCGTGCGCATTGAAAACAACAAACGCCGTTTTCGAAAAATACCCTAAGCTTAAGGTATGACCAAATTATGGAATGGTTTGTCTAGAGATGGGCATGGGCCTCCTTTTTGAGGCACGGCACGGCCCAAGCACGGCTGGTAAAAACTGAGGCCCAACACGGCCCAACACGGGATTTTTTTAAATAGGCACGGCACGGCACGGGCACGGCACGGACAAAAACTTTATTCATTTTTGTCACTTCATGGCGTCACTTTTTTTATTATAATGGCATCAATCGTGCTATCGATGTTGTAAGTGTTCGCAAATTGTGCGATACATCGATGAACTCTACAGCTCAAGCTGACAAACAAGCGATAAAACTACGCCAACTTATCGATAGTACCATATTTAGGTTCAAAATCTGTACCGTGCCTCCCGTGCCTACCGTGCCTACCGTGCCTACCGTGCCTACCAACTTTGGCACGGTAAAACACGGCAATTTTTAATAAGGGGCCCAACACGGCCCAACACGGATTTTTTTTAAATAGGCACGGCACGGCACGGACACGGCACGGCCCATGCCCATCTCTAGGTTTGTCATTACTATTTATTAAATAACTAAACGGAAGAATTGTTAATTCATTATTATTTGAGAGTTTTTTTTTTTTAAAACAGGGTAACTATAAAATTGTTGGTCATTTAGTTTAAAGACACAATTCATAATTCAATTTTATTTAAGAGAAATCCAAGATTTAAAAAAAAAGGAAATTAAATAGTTTAAAAAACTAATCGACAATTCTATAATATTTAACAGATTTCTCAAAACAAGGGAAACATTAAAATAGTTTGTCGATTCTTTTTCGATTTAGAAGACAAAGAGGATTTAAAGAAACATTCGATTGTTCAATATTATTTAAATATTTAAAAAAAAAAGAAAGCAGAAACTGTAAAATAGGTTATCAAATCTATTTGAAAGATAGTTTAAAGCAACAATCGATTGTTCTACATTATTTAAGGGACATTTAAAATTTCTTTAAAAAAAGGTAAAGATAATTTAATGAAATAATCGGTTTTCCAATATTATTAAAGATTATTCACAAGTTGTTTTCAAACCCCTTAAAAATAAAAAAGCTAAATTCCGAAAACAAATTCAGTTTTATTAAGGGGCAAAATCCAGTGAAAATTCATTTTAGTTAAATGTGATTCCAACAACAGATTTTTTTCAAAATTCTCGCCTAAGAAATGAATTGAAAAGAATATTTTAAATTAGAAATCGATTCCTTTTGCAATTGATCTTTCAAAAGTAAATGAATAACAGTTTCTCTTTAATATATTTTTCTTTTAGGCCCAAGTAATTAAGAACATTTTTAATACTTTTAGGCTAAATAAGGAAAATTATGCTTGAAAATGTAGACAATTTATTGTTCGCCGTGGAAATAATTTTAAAAAAATGTACCTTTTTTTTTAAGTTTGTTTCTTATTCAAATCGATTTCTATTACGTTACATTTTAACAAATTTCTTTTAAATTGAACGTCTAGCGTCATTTGTAGAGCATTCAGAGTGCGTCTTATTGAAATTTCATATGCGTTTCTTGTGTTTTTGGGTGGAAATTTATGCAGCAGCCGCCGCTTATTAAGCAGTCCATGTCTGCGTTTTTCACTTCGTCCTCCTCCTCATCCTCATCCCCATTCTCTTCTCCTTCTCCTAGGCCCGATCCGTTGTCAGTCCCTTGTCCGTTGTCCGTTGTCTGTTGTCCGTCGAGGTGGCAGCCGGCACTCAATTATTGATAGCATTACAAACGTGGTTCACTGGGTCACAGCTTGTTCCACGTCTTGAGATCTCCATTTATTCACTTCTTTTAGCGTCAACTCTAAAAACAGTCCATAAAATATTCTTCAGTACTTATGGTTACATTAGGCTATAAGTTTATAGATGAACAAGGTTAAAATTTAATTTATTAAAGTTTAAAGCTAAAAAACACATAACTTGTTCACTTTAATAATGTTTTCCTTTGCTTATTTTCCAAACCAAATAAAAAAACAAGGGGGCTCCGCCCCCTGCTCGCTTCGCTCGCCTACCCCCGGCTCGCTTCGCTCGCGAGGAGGTGCGGCTACAGTCGAGTTTGCTCGACTGTAAGATACCCTGTGCCAGTTTCCAAAAAATAAAATATTGGTTATAATAGAATTAGTAATATGTATAGAGGCATTTAAAACATAAATAAATACATATTATATAGTAATCCAATTTTAACCAAATCTGGTCAAAATGTTTGGAACCATATTCTGCATATTCTGTCAGTTTGGTTAAGATATCTCAAACAACAAAAAAGTTTTTCATACTTAGACTTGATTTTCGACTCATCGTTCCTATGGCAGCTATATGATATAGTGATCCGATTTCAAGCAAATTTGGTCAGAATGTATGAAACCACCTCATATGCATATTCTGTCAGTTTGGTTAAGATATCTCAAACAACAAAAAGTTTTTCATACTTAGACTTGATTTTCGACTCATCGTTCCTATGGCAGCTATATGATATAGTGATCCGATTTCAAACAAATTTGGTCAGAATGTATGGAACCATCTCATATGCATATTCTGTCAGTTTGGTTAAAATATCTCAAACAACAAAAAAGTTTTTCATACTTAGACTTGATTTTCGACTCATCGTTCCTATGGCAGCTATATGATATAGTGATCCGATTTCAAGCAAATTTGGTCAGAATGTATGGAACCACCTCATATGCATATTCTGTCAGTTTGGTTAAGATATCTCAAACAACAAAAAGTTTTTCATACAAAGACTTGATTTTCGACTCATCGTTCCTATGGCAGCTATATGATATAGTGATCCGATTTCAAACAAATTTGGTCAGAATATATGGAGCCTTCCCATATGCATATTCTGTCAGTTTGGTTAAGATATCTCAAACAACAAAAAGTTTTTCATACTAAGACTTGATTTTCGACTCATCGTTCCTATGGCAGCTATATGATATAGTGATCCGATTTCAAGCAAATTTGGTCAGAATGTATGGAACCACCTCATATGCATATTCTGTCAGTTTGGTTAAGATATCTCAAACAACAAAAAGTTTTTCATACAAAGACTTGATTTTCGACTCATCGTTCCTATGGCAGCTATATGATATAGTGATCCGATTTCAAACAAATTTGGTCAGAATATATGGAGCCTTCCCATATGCATATTCTGTCAGTTTGGTTAAGATATCTGAAACAACAAAAAAGTTTTTCATACTAAGACTTGATTTTCGTCTGATCGTTCCTATGGCAGCTATATGATATAGTGGTCCGATCCAAATTTAAAAACAAACTTGATCTGCTTCCGGTATCCAGTAACCTACATACCAAATTTGAAGTCTCTAGCTATTATAGTCTCTGAGATCGACGCGTTCAAACAGACGGACGGACGGACAGACGGACAGACGGACAGACAGACGGACATGGCTCAATCGACTCGGCTGATGATGCTGATCAAGAATATATATACTTTATGGGGTCGGAGATGCTTCTTTCTGCCTGTTACATACATCACACAAATCTAATATACCCTTTTGACCATTTTCAATGGGCACAGGGTATAATAATAATAATCGAAAATATTAAATTAAATTTATCTTTTTTTAATACTAAAACAATTGTTTACTAATGCATTATTTTCGAGTGATCGTTTCTATGGCAGCTATACGATATACAGGACCGATTTCAATTTTAAAAAAAAATTGATTTGCGCCGGGTAACCCGGAACCTAAATACCAAGTATGAAGTCTCTATCTCTTATAGTCTCAGAGATCAACGCAGTTAAGTGCACGGACAGGCAGACGGACATGGCTGAATCGACTCGCTGTTGATGCTGGTCAAGAATATATATACTTTATCAGGTCAAAGATGCTTCCTTCTCCCTCTTACATACATTTTAACGAACCATAAAATCTCTTTCGTTACCATTGTTAATGGACACAGGGTATAAAAATAAAAATTGTTTAATTAATAAATTGTTTTCATTAAAAAAGTTCAGTCGAGAATTAACTTGATTAATAACTTGATTTATAAGTTTGTTTGTCGAATCATAATGCTGATAATTTCACATCGTATGATCAACCAAAATTCGGACGATTCCAAGAATCTCGGGTCAAATCAAATAATCTAATATTCAATGTGGAAATGCGGATGTTTATTTATATAATATTTATACATACATACATTTAAAGTAAGTCAAATATTAAGATTCACTTCATCGCTTCTACTCAAATTTTGATTCATTCAGTCTTGTTTAATATTCAGTTAAGAAAAGTCGCAACATGTTGCAGAATATATTTTGTATTATATTCATATTAAGTACATTTACTATGTACTCTTATGCAGACAACATTAGAGATTATAATGAAAGGGAATTACTTCTTTCAATGAATTCTCAATTATCCGAGTTAAAAGAAAAGTTGACAAATGAAATTGCTAAGGATTTGGATATACAATTTATTAGAGCAGAGATCAATCGACAGAAGAATTGTGTACACGACAAGGAAACGGATAATCAATCTTCAAGATCGGATATCCAAGTGTTTATCGAGTCTCTCAGAGCTGAGGTGGAAAGCCAGAAAAAGTATATACTCGAAAAGGAAGCAGCTGTCCAATCTCTCAGATCTGATAATCAAGTGCTTAGAACAGATATCCAGAATCTAAGAGTGGAGTTGGAGCAGCAGAAGAAGTTCGTAATTGATAAGGAAGCGGATAATAAAATTCTTCGAGCAGAGTTGGAACGACAGGGAAAGTTGCTAGATAGTCTTGTTAAGGAGTCGGATAAGCACCACAATTGTACTGAGGCCAAGTCCAGTGGAATCCATGACGTACTTATCCCCACGTTTAGTAATCAAACTTTTAAAGTTGCCTGTGATGCGGAAACTCGGGAAGGAGGCTGGACGATTATCCTGCGACGATTGGACGGAAGCGTCAACTTTAATCGCAGCTGGACCGAATATAAAAATGGATTTGGAAATCTAGATGGCGAATATTTCTTAGGCTTGGACAAAATCCATGCGATGACTGCAGAGAGGCGTCAGGAATTATTGGTACTTCTTGAGGATTTTAAGGGAAATCAAAGATTCGAGACTTATGATGAGTTTGCAATTGGAGACGAAGATCAACAATATGAATTACACACTTTGGGCAAAGCAAGTGGCACAGCTGGGGATGCACTTTCATATCATCTTGGCATGAAATTTACTACATTTGATAAGGATAATGACAATTGGAGGGCTATAAACTGCGCCATTGTCGGCTCTGGTGCCTGGTGGTATAACGGCCAACCTTTTTGTCAGTTCAGGTAAGATGTATTGTTAATAATTTTCCTTAATGCTTCGTTAATTAACTTGATTTCTTGCAGCCAATTGACGGGGACGTATAAAGACTATAACTTCGAAAAAGGCGTCAATTGGGAACCATTTTGGGGATCCTCTTACCTCCTTAAAACAGCCATTATGATGATTCGACCTACAAAGTGAAATCCCAGTCTGTACTATATTTAAACCTTTCGATCGCAACGTTGCCCGAGAGTAACTTCGACTGTTTGAGAGATAAGCGTTAGCGATTTCTTTTGTTATTATTCAGACATTTCATTGTTATATCGGACAATTTATGTACATATATGTTACTCCAAATGTGAGAAAATAAAAGCACCTTTTAAGTTTATTGTAAATATTCCTTAAATTCTATACATATAGAATATATTTTTTTACAACTAAAAAAAGTGAAGAACATTTTGATACTGAACATCGAATTGGCGATTAAATAATCACAAATGAAAACTTAAATACATTAGTCTGTGCTGTTTACAATTTATTTATTCGTTCATCGAATTACCTGAAAGATTAAACTAAGAAAGAAGTTTTTAAAATTACAAAAAAATATTAAATAAATATAATTCATAATGTTATCAAATGAATATGAATTATATTATATATATAAACACATATATTTTTATATATATATATTTATATTATTATAGTTTTTATATGACGGAAATTATTCTTTTGACCATTGCACTATGGTCCAGATGTCGTTTTTTTTGGCATAAATTCTAATTGTAAAGCTAGAGACTTGAAACTTTACGTGAACCTCAGTTAGACTAATTTAGAATTTAGAATTTTTTTTGATTTGATTTGGATCACGCCTTCTTCTTCCCCCCCATCCGACTATGAAAAATATATGTAAAATATTTTTATAAAATCCTAATGTAAAGATGGGGACTTGAAATTTGGAATAAATCTTAGTTAGGCTGAAGTCTAATTTATAATTTTTTTTCCTAATGTAAAGATGGGGACTTGAAATTTGGAATAAATCTTAGTTAGGCTGAAGTCTAATTTATAATTTTTTTTGTTTTTTAGTTGGACCTTGTCTTCACCCCCCTTCTTTTTTCCTACTCATTGAAAAGTAAAAAAAAATTTTATAAACTTATATACACAGGAAAATATTTTATTCTTCGCATGTTTGCTAATCAGGCAAAAGTAGAATTTATAATTTTTTTAGTTTTTTAATTTGACCATGTTTAAGCCCCCATCCCTATCTAGCTACGAAAAAATATCCGATTTTCTAGCAAAAAAATTAGAGAAAAGGGGGACGAACGGGGATGAGTTTTTGGTTTGTGGCTAAAGGCAACACTCTCAAGAACAAACTGGACCAATTTAACGAGTGTGGCCCAACGCAAAGCAACTAAATATTTTGGCGCAAATTTCTATTCGGAAATCAGCTGATCGCTAGCTCACTTTTAAAAACTTTCAAAAAGCTTTGGTGGCGCTTTTAAAGCTTTTAATTAAAATTTGTATAATGTATGATGAATTTACTTTAAGATTAAAATAAGAAAACAACGATATATTAACATCGAAAAATCGACTTTATGCCAAAATAAACGAAATCTGGACCATAGTGCATTGTCAATAAACACAGGGTATAAAAATAAAATTATTTAATAAAAAATTGTCGTTATACTTAGAAAAAGATCAGTAGAGAATTAAATAAAAGCCTCTTCTCTATAACAAAGGCATGTATTTTGCTTTATTTTTTTACTTGATTTATAAGTTTGTTGGTCGAATCATAATTTTGATAATTTCCCATCGTATGACCAACAAAAATTCTGAATTCGGACGATTCCAAGAATCTCGCGTCAAATCGGGTCAAATCAAATAATCTAATATTCAATATACAAATGCGGATGTGTAGTTATTCATATAATTATATATACATTTAAAGTATGTCAATCGTATCGCTATCAGTAAGTCAAATTTTAAAATTCACTTCTTCGCTTCTACTCAAATTTTGATTCATTCAGTCTTGTTAAATATTCAGTTAAGAAAAGTAGCAAAATGTTGCAGAAAATATTTTGTATAATATTAATACTAAGTACATTTACTTTGTACTCTAATGCAGGCAAGATTAGAGATTATAATGAAAGGGAATTACTTGTTTCAATGAATTCTCAATTATCCGAGTTAAAAGAAAAGTTGACAAATGAAATTGCCAAGGATCTGGATGTTCAACTGCTCGGAATGAATATACAGTTTATCAGAACGGAGCTGGCACAGAAAAAGAAGTGCGTACTTGATAAGAAAGAGGCTATACATTTAAGGGCGGATATCCAGAGTCTTCAAGCGGAGTTGGAGCAGCAGAAGAAAAATATACTCGAAAAGGAAGCGGATAATCAGTCTTTGAGAGCGGGTATCCAGAATCTAAGAGTGGAGTTGGAGCAGCAGAAGAAGTTCGTAATTGATAAGGAAACGGATAATCAAATTCTTCGAGCAGAGCTGGAAAGACAGGGCAAGCTGCAAGATGGACTTGTTAAGGAATCGGATCAGTTGAATTCCACGTTGTCCCTGCGCAATTGTGTCGAAGCCAAGTCCAGTGGGATCCATGACGTACTTATTCCCAAGTTTAGTAATCAAAGTTTTAAAGTTGCCTGCGATGCGCAAACTCGGGAAGGAGGCTGGACGATTATCCTGCGGCGGATGGATGGAAGCGTCCACTTTCTTCGCGACTGGGCGGCATATAAAAATGGATTTGGAAATCTAGATGGCGAGTTCTTTTTAGGCTTGGACAAGATTCATGCGATGACTGCAGAGAGGCGTCAGGAGTTACTTGTTGTTCTCGAGGACTTTAGGGGAGTTGAAAAGTTCGAGACTTATGATGACTTTGCAATTGGAGACGAAGAGCAACAGTATGAACTACACACTCTAGGCAATGCCAATGGAACAGCTGGGGATTCACTTACTTGGCATCTTGGCATGAAATTTACTAGATTCGACAAGGATTATGTCGATGAAGATAATCCAAGCTGCGCCATTGACGCCACTGGTGCCTGGTGGTATCGCCCACCACCGTCTTGTCAGGCGAGGTAGGATGTAATGTTAATTATTTTTTAAAGCTTCGTTAATTGCTTGAATTCTTACAGCCAACTGACGGGAACGTATAAAGCCGATGGCAAAAACAAAGGCATTGATTGGTACAGCTTTGACGAACATGCTTACACCCTTGTAAAAGCAGTTATGATGATTCGACCTAAAACGTGAATTCTCAGTCTAGTGACGAGAACATTTTCGTGCTCCAATAATTTCCAATTTGTGAGGAATAATATTAAGTTTTACAAATAAATAATTAAAAAAAATGTTGTGTCACTTGGCACATTGCGCTAAATTCTTCATACCTAATAAACATTACATTATGCTTTGTGCTGCTTTCGTCACTAGCGCGGACTGCCGACCGCAGTTATTTAACTCTTTCGATCCCAACGCTGCCTGAGAGCAACTTTGACTGTTTAAGCGATTTCACCACCAAATTTGGAGTGACGACTCCCTGTGTATATGTAAAATTCATCAAATTTCATTACAATTCATCAAAAACTTATATCAATTTAATTTTGGGTTTTTAGTTATATTTTTAAATTTTTTTAAGCCAACGGCTGTAGGATCATGTACAGAAGCTAGTCACCAACTTTCAACACGATTGGGATTGAAGATATTAACGATTTTGTCAAACGTTTTTTAATGGCAATTCTATAAATAGAATTAATGGTTCATTCATTTTACATTTACTCTGCCAAAATCAGCCCAAGTGGCGGAGTGGTGGAGGTGATAAGTGCTCGGCACGCGAAACAGAAGATCGGGTTTCGAATCTCGGTGCGGTCGATGCAGATAATTTAAAATTATTTAATAATTTTTTTTATTTGAATGGTCTGTCTAATGCTAGAGATACGCGCCCATGCGCGAGGGGTCGTGGGTTCAATTCCTGATTTGGTCAACAAATTTTTTTCTTTTTAGACCCCGTACTTTAAAAAAGTTAAGGGATCTATTAACTTTGTCACAAAAAAAAATGTACGTAACAGGCAGAAGGAGGCGTGGCAGACCCCATAAAGTATATATATTCTTAATCAGCATCAACAGCCGAGTCGATATTGCCATCTCCGTCTGTCCGTCATTCCGTCTGTAAGAGCGCCTAGATCTCAGAGACTGTAAGAGCTAGAGACTCCAAACTTGGTATGTAGGTGCGTCTATATTGCAAGCAGATCGAGATTGTTTTAAATTTTGGATCGGACCACTATATCATATAGATCCCATAGGAACAATCAGTTGAAAATCTAGTCTTAGTATGGAAAACTTTTTTGCTGTTTGAGATATTTCAACCAAACTGACAGAATATGCATAAAAGATGGTCCCATACATACTGACTAAATTTGATTGAAATCGGATTACTATATCATATAGCTGCCATAGGAACGATCAGTCGAAAATCTAGTCATGGTATGGAAAACTTTTTTGTTGTTTGAGATAACTAAATTAAACTGACAGAATTGAAGATGGGATGGTCCCATACATACTGACCAAATTTGGTTGGAATCGAACTACTATATCATATAGATCCCATAGGAACAATCAGTTGAAAATCTAGTCTTAGTATGGAAAACTTTTTTGCTGTTTGAGATATTTCAACCAAACTAACAGAATATGCATAAAAGATGGTCCCATACATACTGACTAAATTTGATTGAAATCGGATTACTATATCATATAGCTGCCATAGGAACGATCAGTCCAAATAAAGTCTTAGTATGAAAATCTTTTTGTTGTTTGGGATATCTTTATAATAAGTACGGGGTCCCTGACAGTCGAGTACCGCTCGACTGTAGCACCGCCGACTAGTTTAAATTATTTTTACTTTTCATAAATTTTTAAAATTTAAAGGTATCGGGCAAATTGGTTCAAATCCCTTATTTATAACAAATATAGTATGCAGCTGCCACAGAAACGATAGGAAAATTATTAAGAATTAGTATGAGAGTTTGCATGGGCATCAAATCAAAACCGAGACCTATGCCGAGGATACATTACTGTCGAGTGCACTCGAATGCCTCGCTTGTTTTTTTTTATTGTTTGAATAATATTCAACTTAATAAAATTCTGTTTCTTAAGCTAACCATAAAATTATTTTTATTGTGATTATAAGTTATGCACTTGAACAATTTTTCAGTATTATTCGTCATCATTAAAGAAAACACAAAATTTGGCACACAGGAGAACAACAAGAAATAAAACATCACCAAATGAAAAACATACAGAATAGTGGAGGGAGAGAGAGGGCATGATGAAGTGAGTTAAATGCGCCTAAAACTGACTGCTGTCTATGTCATGGACCTCGACGTCCTCCATGCCGGGAATACTCTTGACCGCCTCGTTCATTTCCTGGGCCGATGAGCTGCTAGTTCCACCCATTCCACCCATTCCGTCCATTCCACCCATTCCTCCCATTCCGCCCAGTGCCGCCAGAGCCTCCATGCCGCCCATGCCGCCCAGATCCATGCCGCCCAGAGCTTCCTCCAAGGCGCCCGCGCCGCCGTCATCGCCCAGGAGTGGATCCTTGAGGTCCCGCCGCTCGGTGATGACCACCTCGGTGGTGCTGAGCAGCGACGCCACGCCGGCCGCGTCCTGGATGGCGGTGCGCACCACCTTGGTGGGATCGATGATGCCCCTGTCGATCAGCGGCCCGTACTCGTCCCGCAGCGCATCGTAGCCGAAGTCGTCGCTGCCGTTCATCACCCTGGCCACCACCATCGCCGCATCGACGCCCGCATTCCGTGCGATCGTCATGCAGGGAATGCGCAGTGCATTGCTCACAATATCGATGCCCACCTGCAGATCCTCGTTGTCCGGCTCCAGGTCCGCCAGGTCGGGAATGCAGCGCAGCAGGGCGGTGCCGCCGCCGGGCACAATGCCCTCCTCAATGGCCGCCCTGGTCGCATTGAGGGCATCGTTCACCCGATCCTTCTTCTCGCCCACCTCCACCTCGCTGGTGCCGCCAATGTGAATCACCGCCACGCCGTTGGTCAGCGTCGAGATCCGCTGGCGCAGTCGATCCCTCTGCTCCGGCTTTGTCGCCGGATCCTTCAGCTCGTCCTCCAGCTCCTTGATGCGTCGCTCCAGCGTCTCGGGCGTCGACTTGCCCTGCAGCAGCATCGTGCTGTCCTTGCCGACGATCGCCTCGCCCACCTGGGAATTAAATACACTTGTAATAGAATGCTTTAGTGATAAAATAAATTAAAACAAGGCTTCAGTCGAGTTCCCGACTATGGCATACCCGTTACTTATTTAAAAAAACATAAACTAGGCGTGAAAACTATCACCCGTTTCAAAAATAAACACAATTTAAATTGTGACTAGCACATTAAATAATAAGTTTATACTTGTAGTGCTAGGAATCCAAATAAAATAAACTAAAAAAAAAAAAAAACATTGCATACTTTTAGGTACCTACATTGCTTGAAACTTAAATTCAGCCATTACTACCTTTCTGTTTAACCGATCTTGTTGCAATTGTGTAGAATGATAGCTTATAACAATAGATAACGTTAACTACCAAAAAATACGTTATGTTATAAAAACTGAGCAGGTGGTGGTATGTATTTTGTACCTATTTGGTGGCAAAAATCTGTAACTTTTGAACTAGTCATTTTTATTTTTATATTTAAAAAAAAAAATTTTAAAATAAAATTTTATTTTCTTATTTTGAAAGAATGGACTTCAACCGAGATAATTTTACTTGCTTGCTCGGGGACTGGGGGCCCTACCTTAAAATGTCATGAGCTGCCCCAGGCGAACAGGACTACTAACTCATCGTTTACACGCATTTGGACATCGAGCGAGATAATTTTACTTGCTTGTTCGGGGACTGGGGGCCAAGTGAAACAAAATATATATTATGCACTCGCATAGGCTATAATTTTAGATTATTTTTGATCTTTTGTAGTCGTAATCATTAAATAACTAATCAAAAATTTTTCAACAGTGAATTATATAGTCACTACGTATATTTCCAAAAATAATCTAATTGATTAGTAATTCTAATCAAAATTTAACAGGTATGGGTCGAAGATGATTTCTTCTCCCTGTTACATACAATTCACAAAACCATTATACCCTTTCTGACCGTTTTCAAGGGACACAGGGTATAAGAATAAAATAATTATTTAACTAAAATATTGTAGTCATTAAAAAGATCAGTTGAGAACTAAGAACGGGCCTCTTAGTAACAGTTGCGTGTATTATATTTTATAGTTTTACTTGATTTATAAGTTTGTTTGTCGAATCAACGAATCAACAAAAATTTCGGAATTCGGAAGACTTCAAGAGTCTCGGGTCAAGTCGGGCCAAATCAAATAATCTAATATTCAATATACATGAATGCGGATGTGTATTTATATAATTATATATACATTTAAAGTATGTCAATCGTATTGCTATCAGTAAGTTAAATTTTAAAATTCACTTCATCGCTTTAACTCAAATTTTGATTCATTCAGTCTTGTTAAATATTCAGTTAAGAAAAGTCGCAACATGTTGCAGAAAATATTTTATACAATATTCATATTAAGTGCATTTACTTTGTACTCTAATGCAGACAACATTAGAGATTATAATGAAAGGGAATTACTTCTTTCAATGAATTCTCAATTATCCGAGTTAAGGTGAGGATCGTAAATATTGAAATTTTCGTAGACTAATCATTTCATTAGGGCGGGACAGGAAAAGTTGACAAATAAAGTTGCCAAGGATTCGGATATACAATTTATTAGAGGAAAGATCAATCGGCAGAAGAATTGTGTACTCAACAAGGATACGGATAATCAATCTTTAAGAGAGGATATCCAAGCGCTTAAATCGGATACGCAGAGTCTTAGGGCGGACTTGGAGCAGCAGAAACAATATGTACTCGAAAAGGAAGCGGCTATCCAATCCCTCAGGGCGGAGGTGGAACGACAGGGGAAGTTGGTAGAAAGACTTCTTAAGAAATCGTCCCTACGCAATTGTGTCGAAACCAAGTCCAGTGGAGTCCATGACATACTTATTCCCAAGTTTAGTAATACAACTTTTGAAGTTGCCTGTGATGCGGAAACTCGTGATGGAGGCTGGACGATTATCCTTCGAAGGATGGATGGCAGTGTCAACTTTTATAGGAACTGGACGGAGTATAAAAATGGATTTGGAAATCGAGATGGCGAATATTTCTTGGGTTTGGACAAAATCCATGCGATGACTGCAGACAGCCCTCAAGAGTTACTGGTCCTTCTCGAGGACTTTGAGGGAGTGCAAGCATTCGAGACTTATGATGAGTTTGCAATTGGCGATGAGGGTCAAAAATATGAACTACACACTCTGGGCAACGCCAATGGAACAGCTGGAGATTCATTCACAATTCATCGAGGCTGGAAATTCTCTACATTTGATAAGGATAATGACACTTGGGACGAAGTAAACTGCGCCGCTCGCGGCATTGGTGCCTGGTGGTATGGCGATTGTCAGCGCTGGTAAGATCTAATGTTAATTATTTCTTAGAGCTTCGTTAACTAACTTGAATTCTTACAGCCAATTGACGGGACCGTATAAGGACACTGAATTTGACAGAGGCGTCAATTGGGGCGACTTTCGGGATCGGGGTATCTCCCTGAAAACAGCCATAATGATGATTCGACCCAAAAAGTGAATTCTCAGACACTTTCAATCCCAACGTTGCCTGAGAGTAACCCCGACTGTTTGAGAGATGACTGAATAACAGATAATTCATTTTAATATACATGTTTACTCCGAACGTGAGAAAATAAAAGCACGTTTCAAGTTTATTTTATGACGATACGACCGAATTGAAAATATTCTTAATTTTTTTTTTTTTTTTTGATAAGTAATTAAGTTTGTTTGAGCACGCCGCAGGCTACTTAAAGCACTTTCGTGTAAGGGCCAGATTTATGTAGAAGCAAGTAAGTTACAGGTCTTCTTACAATACTACATTTAATTCCTTCTCTGACAGAACTTTAGTTACTGACTATAGTTAGAGGTTTTTAGTTCTATCAACAAATTTGCAGTCACCTGAGTGGAGATAAGATTCCAATATTGAAGTTTGCAGCCGACGACGATGATCAACAATATTTTCGTACTCCCCTAAAAAAGTCATATGATGGTTCGACCAAGGATTGAAACACAAAGTGTCTACAATATTAAAAGCTGTTCCATTTACAGTTTGTGATGTATAGTTTGCGCCCTAAATATGTTTTCTAACAAACAAACAATGTAAATAAAATAAACAATTGTCACTGTCTTGAAATATGTTTTACCTTTCTCCCTGTTTTCTATATATGTATGTATTTCCGTCTTTTTAACATATGCCAAAATAATATATGCTTTAATTTTATTTAAATTTAAAATATACACACTCGCATTCGTACATTGAATATAAGATTATTTGATTTGACCCGACTTAACACCAAAAATTCTTGGAATCGTCTGAATTCCGATTTTTGGTTGATTTTACGATGTGAAAGTATCAGCATTATGATTCGACAAACAAACTTTGAAATAGAGTAAGAAAGTAAAGCAAAATACTCGTGACAGTAACTAAGAGGCGTGTATTTAATTAATGTATACAATATTTACATTAATTAATTATATTTTATACCCATTATATTTTGAATGGGCACAAAAAATGGGCAAAAAGGGTATAATAGTTTTGTGAAACGTATGTAACAGACGGAGGAAGGCGTGGCAAACACCATAAAGAATTTATATTCTTGATCAGTATCAAGATTCGAGTAAATTTAGACATGTCCGTTCGTCTGTCTGTTGATCTCAAAGAATATAAGAGCTAGACACTTCAAATTTATCATGTAGGATGCTGGATACCGGACGCAGATCAAGTAAGTTTGAATGATCAATCAAATTGCAAACTTTAATACAAACAAATGGGTTCACTAAATCAAAAGTACTATAAATTGAAAGATTAAAAAATAGAAATCAAAAAACGAACGGTCAATAATTCAAATTGACTCTGAAAATTCTGGATGTTTCTAAAGAAATCTCAGCCCAAACTCACAGATTGGAAATTTTCCATTGTCTTATACATCCCCTGACCGAAATTGGGTTAAATTTTAGTTGGCAATATGTTAAATACATCGAATATTGAATTCAGGATATAATATTATTGGATATCGAATAAATATAAAAGCATCGAAAATGTCTGACCGATGAAATAAATAAGATAAGACGCTGTAATATGACAACCCTGTTTCTAAGCAACCCTGTAATGAAGTTATTAGTCACACAAGAGTTATCGATTACTTCATTCTTCAGATCTTGTGCTTCGTGGGGTGAACACGTTATAAGGGCCTTAAAATCATACCTGTTAAATAATGATAAGTAACCATAATCATAAGTAATTCGATTATTTTTGTTTAAAAGTCAAACTAATGATTAAATTACGATTATTTTCAGTTTTGCCCAATTATTAAATGATTACGATTACAAAAAATCAAAAATAATCTAAAATTATTACAATTATTCAAAAATAATCGGAAAAAAACAAAAATAATCAAATTAATCTTTGAGTATTCGGATTATTTCTGATTATTTTTCATTATTTCTGAATATTTATGACTATTTAGTAAAAATCAAATTATTTGAAATTTTCAAAATCAAAGTAGCCAAAATATTCAGAAAAAATCAAAAATAATTCGAAATAAGCAGAAAGATTATTTTTGATTTTTCTGATTATTTTTGAATAATTTTAATAATTTTAGATTATTTCTGACATTTTTGTAATCGTAATCATAATATAATCACAAATTTTTCAACAGTGAATTATATAGTCACAACGATTATTTCCAAAAATAATCTAATTGATTAGTAAGTCTATTCAAAATTTATCAGGTGTGCTTAAAATATATAATATTTAACTAGATCAGCTTTACCACCATTTTGTCACTTTTGCGACTTAGAATTCCCAACTGGTTCTGGGGTCACAAAGATGACATTAGGCTTGGATCGCTGTACTGTACGGAGGATAGAGATTGGCGTCTCGTGACTCACCTCACCAAAGTCCTCCAGCTTGGCCTGCTCGATCTTGGCGTAGTCGATGTCGTCCCCAAAAACAGTTGCGCCCGTGGCGACGGCAATGTCCCCCAGCAGCTGCTTGCGATACTCGCCAAAGGCGGGCGCCTTGACGGCGCACACCTGGAGTCCAACCTTGAGGCGATTCAATACCAAAGCATTCAGGGCCCCGCCATCGATGTCGTCGGCAATGATGAGCAGCGGGCGACGTTGGCGCAGCGCGATCTCTAGCGAGCCGAGGATCTGTTTGAGGGATTTGATCTTTTTCAGTGTGATCAGGACATAGGCATTGGCAAACTCCACCTTGGCGCCCTTGGCCGCGTTGATGAAGAACGGCGAAATGTAGCCCCTGTCGAACTGCAGACCCTGCAGTATCTCCAGCTCGTCCTTCAGTCGCTTGCCCTCCTTAACGGTGATCGTACCACGACGTCCCACGCGATCCGTGGCCTCGCCAATCAGTCGCCCAATCTCCGCATCGCCATTGGCCGAAATCGTGGCCACCTGTTCGATTTCCTGCCGCGTTTCCACCGCCTGTGACATCTCCCTCAGTGTCTGCTTGACTTGGTCCACGGCCAACATGACGCCGCGTCGTATCTCGCAGGGATTCGCACCACGGGTGATCTGATTGAAGCCCTCCTTGGCTATGGATCTGGCCAGCACGGTGGCCGTGGTGGTGCCATCGCCGGCCGTCTGATTCGTTTGGTCCGCCACATCCTGGACGAGACGAGCGCCCAGCTGCATGTGCTGATCCTTCAGGGAAATCGCCCGGGCCACGGACACACCGTCCTTGGTGATCTTGGGCGATGTCCAGGGCCGCTCCAGTATCACGCTGCGTCCCTTGGGACCCATGGTCACGGCCACCGCGTCCGTCAGCACGTCCACGCCCCTTATCATCCGGGCCCGCGCCTCCGCCCCGAAGCGCACGTCCTTCGAGTAGACGCGGGCGAAGCTGCGACTCGACCGAACCGCTTCACGCACATACGAACGAAACATGCTCTCTCTCTCTTTTACTCTCTGAATACTACAAAAAATATATTGTGTATATTGTGTATTTGCTAATAAAATATTTAATTTTTTTGTTAGCACCGATTCTCTCTCTCTCTCTCACTCCTGGAACACGACAAATGTGAATGCGTTGTGCTTTTTCGAAAGCAACCTTCAAAATGGACGTCAGATCTTTGGCCTACTCACTGCTCGAAATTTCTATGAAGAAATTGTTACAGTTTACTTCAGGTTTTAAAATATAAATTATTAAATAAAAGTTATTTGTTGATTTTTATCAAAAAAAATTAAATAAAAACTCTTATTTTTCAATCTAAATAAAAATATTTATAAAAATATAATTAAATTTACATTTTTTTTTTAATTATAATTTAACTCTTATTTTCAATTTTTATTATAAAAGTTAAAAATAAACATTTTTTTTCAAATTTTAAAATTTTAAAATAAGAATTATTCCTCAATTTTTATTATAAAAGTTGAAAAATCAAAATTGAAGAATAATTTTTATATTCAATTTTTTTTTTTTTAAATAACTTTTATTTTAAACTGAGGCTGTAAATAGGCATAACCGTAACCGTTAACCGTTATTAACCGATTGCAATTGGTAACCGAAACTGAAACAGTGACTGAAAAAAAATATATTTTTATCAAACCCAAACAGAACACCAAATTTAACTAATTAACCGAAATAACCGTTTAGTAACCGATTAATGCATAACGGTTTGTTTCGGTTCAATCAATCTTTAAATTACATTTTTTTGTCAATGTGTAATCGTTATTTTTAAAACTAATTTTGTATTTTTATATATAGAGTTAAATATAAATGAATGTAAATATCTGTTCTTGCAATCAAAGAATTTAGGTTTATATATAAACATATGCTTATTGTTCCGGTAATTCTAAACAGAAACGAGTAAATGCAATATTTTGCGATATCCTATTTTGCATAACCGATTACCGAAAACTGATATTCAAACTTAACCGAAAACGTAACTGAGTGTTAATAATATCTATGAAAACTAATCAAAATCAACTTTAGGGCGCGCTTACACTAGTTGACAAGCTGGTCAATTTCATCTCAGAAGGCTGAACATTTTGACGGAAATTTCGGCAACTCTAGTGTAGTTAGGCTAGTTAGGCAACTCTAGTGTGGTCAACTCTAAGCTGAGGGGTGTTGACTTGGTAAAAAGAACAGCCCATTGAGATGAAATTGACAGGCTCGTCAACTAGTGTAAGTGCACCCTTAAACAGCACAGAATAATATTAGAATTTTGGTTAAAATCAGTAGTAAATTAATTAAGTAAAACCAAGTAGCGCAGCAACTTTTAGGGACAAGTTAAAACTATTTTTAAACACATAAACATATAATTATATTAATAATCATATATTAAATATAAAAAAAAAACAGTTAAATTAATATAATTTATAACACTTGTACCAATGGATCATTAAAATAATTAAAGTTCTCAACTTTAATTTAAATTAATCTTAAAACTTAACTTAATAATTCTAATTTGTTTAATGTTAATAAGATTTTAAAAACCGGTGTTTCTAATAGTGACTAGTGTTAAATATAATAAGCTAACCAAAATAAAGAAACTAAAATTACATTTAAGTAAATTAAAATAATATTAAAAAACCGATAGAAAAAACCAAAAAATTATATAAATTAGATTGAATAACAAAAAAAAAAATATAAGATTTTGGATACGTTTTTCAATAATATTTTGACCGTTAATGTAAATGTTTTGTTGTCTTTGGCAAATTTATTATAATACCAACATTATGCTTTGGACATTGCATTGTTTGAATGCCAACTAGTAGTAAAAAATATTATGAAATTGTGATTCGTCTAGAATTTCCAAACATCTTGATTCGCTTTACGCACTTTTCCAATTAATTTCATTTCCGTTTCGTAGCTGCGGCCCAGGAACACGTGTTTCAATCTTCAAAAGGTAGCGAAAACATAAAATCAATAATTAAGAAATGTCAAACATAAAACGAGAGGCCCGAAAAACCGATGATAACAAGTCAGTAGACAAGGGGTGGGGTGGGGGGGTAGGGGAGGGTGTGTGAGGTTGTGTTCTTCCTATCACTAAACTTATTTTTTTTTTGTTTTTTTTTTGTAGCTCGCGTGACAAATCATAATTGATTGTTCGCTTAATTGAATTGGAGGCTGATAAGTGTTGATAACTATTTGAAAAGGACCGATCAGCGAGAGAGAGTGAGAGAGAGGGAGAGGAAGAGAGAGAGGGAGAGAGGGGGAGTAAAGGTGACTCACGTGATCCCCGTAAATCAATACAAAAATGCCAGACACATTTTCGAGCACGCTAATAAATTGTTAATGGTTTTATCACAGCTTTGAGTTTACAGATATCACCTAAAACGCAGCAATAACAACAACAACCAGAACAACAACAACAGCGATTGTCATAAAACTAAAGATACACAGGAATACCGCTAATGCTAAGACATGTCTGGAACGGAGCTCAAAACATATCACAGATAAGCGGAGTTTGCGCCCGTAAATTCAATTTGGGCATTAGTCACACACTTCAGACATTGGGGAAGGCAAAGAGGGGATCATTGAGCTCCTCAAAATGTTGGCGACAGAGAGAGAGAGAGAGACAGAGAGAAAGGAAGAGAGAGAGAAAGGGAGAGAGAGAGAAAGGGAGAGAGAGAAGTGGAGAGGGAGCATTGGATTAAAACATGAATATGAGAAATTTTATATTGGGTTTGATTTTGTTTATTTTTTTGTCGGATTTTATTATTAAGAAAATAATTTTAAAAAATTGTATCTAAAAATTATATTAATTAAATCAAAATCAAATTTTGTAATATTAATCTTAAGCTAACTTAGAATAATTGTATTTTTCAACCGCATGTAGCATTAATTGTGAGTAGTTTCATAATCATGAGTTCTTTACAACTTGTAGCACTAGGATGTTAAGTAAATAAATAAATAAATAAAATTTCCAGAAAGGAGCATCTTGAAAAATTGACCATTTTTACTAGCAATTATTGTTTCTAATACTAACCTACAAATTCTTAATTTTAAATCATATTTTTAAATTTGAAGTTTCATTTATTTTTTAAAGTAATCTAAAGTATTATCACCCAAGTATACTAAGCCAGAATTTGTACTTTTAATGGACTTTTGGTTAAAGATTCTCTTATGGTCTAGGCTAATAAGAAGGTACTAAGATCTGGATCAGTTCTGTAACATCACTACATGTTAATAAAGTCACAAAGTTGTGCAGATAAATCCAAATTAATTTATCAAAAGTGATGGGAATTTATTTTATCATGTTTATCTAGTCTAACCAACTAACTACATACTTATTAATATAATTTTGGTCTGATTGGATTTTTCTGGGTTTTCCACAATCCTAGCAACAAATGTTGGGCCAATCTTTTTCTTTTCATTTTAGATTCCCCAGAGTTTTAAATTATAAATTTTAATTTATATTTGTAATTTAAATTTATATATATATATTTTGGAATTTTAATGTTATATTTATAAATTAATTGTTGTGTTGGCTGTTTTTAGCCTGCCAATAAATAAATAAATAAATAGAGAACATAAAATCATTCGCTAATTTTGAGCAAAGAAAGAAGTTCTTAACACCTCAGACTCAGAATTAGATAGAATAGATAGTACAAATTTTTTTAGACTTTTCGTGACTTGAAGACATCCTTGTACTTTTTCTAAAATTATTTTTCTTGAAATAAAATAATTTTAATAATTAATATTCACGTTTATAAGGATCGGTCATCTTTATTTCTAATACAATTTATACAAACAAATTTATTAAAAATAGAGTATATAGAGTATTCTCTCTGACTTAAGCATAAAATTGTAGCATAAAAGACTAACAAGGAAATTAAATATATATCGTATAGATGACAGGGCAGTTTAACATAAGAGGGGGAAACTAATAATATCGGTGGACTCTTTTGGATAAGGATCGATTGTCAACGACAAAATCAACTCATCAACATTGACAGGCTTTGTAGTAAGTATGTATGTGGATGGCCTTTATGGCTGTGGATGGGTTTCGTAAATAGCCCGAGGTCTGTTTACAATTGACGCGTGATTGGCATGCAGACCTGTCATCCATCCACAGACACAGACACAAACACAGCCACATTTACAACCAGAATCACATTCACATTCACATTCACACACAACAAACAGTTGCGACCCAAAAATAGTCATGACACAGCATCAAGTGGCAAACAAGTTGCCAATTGTCGATTCTCTCGAAGACAAAGAAGATGAAGAACTTATTCTCCACTCCACTTCACTTCTCTCTTTCGCCCACTCTCCCCTCTGTCTGTCTGTCTGTCTTTTAGGAGGTGTCACCTACTTGGTATGGACAGTATCGTATCTTGTGGCTTGGAACCATCTCTGGCCACTCATTTAGCCAATGCATATTTCCAATTAATATTATTAAGCGATTCAACTGCAACTCTTAATTGCTTGCCAATGAGTTCTTATAGAGAAATTGTGACTAAATTGAATAAATAAAGTTAGGATGCAAGAATTAGTAACTTGTAAATATAAATTAGAATTGACTTAGTAGTAAATTAAAATCTTTGAAGTATTTACTTACTTACTGGCTACAAAATATAATTATAGCGAAGTCTTAAAAGTAAAAGCTAAATTTATATTTGTAATATTAATGAACTAGATTTTTTTATTTGTATTAAAATATTTTTAATCTGTTTCTTACTTTAACTTATCTAATAATAATGTAAAATAATACTTGAAAATTAAGTTAAAGCGGAGTCTAAAAATATATTTTTTTTATCATCATTACACTCTTTTTTACTCTGTTTCTTGTTTTACTTTATTGCTTTTGATTCTAGCTATCTCTAATTTAAATCTTATTTATTTGTGTTTTTCCTTTTAATTTTCTACAGTAACTTTTAATTCATTTCCAATTATTTCTTATTGGCTATTTTTGACAAATTATTCTGAAATTATTAAAAAATTTACTAAAGAATGGGGATGTAAAAATAAGTAATTTGTAATATGTAAATATACCACTGTAATATAAATTAAAGGTACAAACATTTGTTCCAATCGGAATCCTAATACTTTTTAAATTCAAATTTCCCGATACTTTTTGCCCAAAGTAGTATATACTTTCTATAATTTAATTAGACTATTTTAAATCTCTTTCTTACTTTATTTTAGCTCTTTTTAACTTTGGTATTTTTAAATTTTATCTTCTTAAATGCAACTTCTCATCTTAAAGGCAGCTGCATTTGTTTGTTCTGATATAACTTTTAATTGTTTTTCAATTGCAAACTTTATTAATTAATATCGTATTGGAATAAGTTAATCAATGTTTTAAAAACAAAATTAAGTCGAAGTCTTAAATGTTAAAGCTATAATTTTAAATTATTATTTAAATAGACTTTTCTTTCTTTATAAAAATCATTTATTTGCTTTATTTTATTTCTGTCTAATTTTGTATTATTCATTATTATTTAACCTTTATGCATTTGTTTTTGAAAAGTTTTCAACTAATTAACTTTTAATTGTTTTTCAATTGCAAACTTGTTTTTTGCCGTCGGCTATTTTGACTCTATTTCCTTCTCTTTCCCTCCGCATTTTGTGCAAACAGCAAAATTCGCTTTTATTTAATTTTCGAGCCTTAAATCGAGTCTCGGTCTGAGTTAAGTAGCAAATTGCAGTGGCGACACCTGCCTCTGTTAACCTCACCTCACCTCACCTCACCTCACCTCACCTCTCACCTGCCTCTCGCCTGCCTCTCAGCTGTCGACTTGCCGCTCTGCCAACTGCACTCAAGCGCGCTCTCTCTCCCTCCCTCCCTCACTCACTCTCTCTCTCTCCCTCTCACGCGCTCTCTCAAGCGCCGCCCTCTTAAGCTGAGCCGTCAACCAATCAGCGTGCTGCAAACACAGCAAAAGAGTCAACGACGTCTGTGTCTCTCTCTCATTTCATGTGTGTGCGTGTGTGTGTGTGTGTGAGTGACAGTTGTATTGTGCTTGTGTTGGTGTTGGTGTTGTTGCTGGTGTTGTTGCTGGTGTTGTGTCGTCGACAGGCAATTTACATGAAATCAAAATGAAACGTATGATCGATGCAAGAACATTTTCAACTTGGGCGACTTGCGAATGAGCCGCAAAAAATATTTATTTATTTATTTATTTTATTTATTTATTTATTTAATGTCAACTAAAAGTGCTTTTAAAAGAAAAATAAAGTTAAGAGCTTAATATGAAGTTTATATATAAATTTAAGCTAAAAGAATAAAAAACAAATTACATATTAAAAATGTAAGAATATTAAAAACGTTACAAAAAATAATGAAATTATTTCCAAGGCTCAGTTGTCCTCTTGGGCCATTTAGCTTGAGCTCGCTTTAATTTTAAAGGGCACGTACATATACATACATACTACTGTGGGCAAAAAGTACCGGGAATTTTAAATTTAAAAAATTTTGGGATTCCAATCGGAAAAAATGTTTGTACTTTTAGGTTGGCACTACTATCGTTAACATCTGTGCAAAATTATACGTTAAAATATTCATTAGTGTTTAAGTTACGATTAGTTTTGTACGACGCCAAATGTGCATTTGGCGATTTTTGTGCCAAAAAACGGTCAATTTCATCGAAAAAAGCTCCGCGTGGAAGTGTGTGAAACAATGTTTTCTGACTATCAGGATATTATAAAACGCATTATTACGGGCGATGAGACTTGGATCTACGCTTACGACATGGAAACTACCGATCAATCGAGCGAATATCGGCAAAAGGTGGGCCGAGACCGAAAAAATCGCGTCAAATTCGCTCAAAAATCAAGGTCATGTTGACAGTTTTTTTGGATTATCGTGTTGTAGTTCATTATGAATTCCTTCCGACCGACCAAACTGTTAACAAGGAATATTTTTTGAGCGATATGCGTCGTTTGCGCGAAGCTATGCGTAAAAAGAGGCCAGAACTATGGGCTGACAACTCATGGTTCTTGCAACATGATAATGCGCCCTCTCATACTGCCCCTGTTCTATGTGTTCTAACTCGACCAAAATTGTCCCGCAGCTACTTTTTTCGCCTGATTTATCTTTGTGTGACTTCTGGCTATTTTCTAAGCTCAAAAGACCTCTCCGAGGACATCGCTTCGGGTCGATTGAGGAGATTCAATCAAAATCGCCAAATGCACATTTGGCGTCGTACAAAACTAATCGTAACTTATTCACTAATGAATATTTTAACGCATAATTTTGCACAGATGTTAATGATAGTAGTGCCAACCTAAAAGTACAAACATTTTTTCCGATTGGAATCCCAAAATTTTTTAAATTTAAAATTCCCGGTACTTTTTGCCCACAGTAGTATATAATACTACCTATTTACATGTTATATCTTGGAGAATAATAAATAATAAATTTCTTTTTTCTTTGAATTCAATTAAAGTAACTTATTGAATAATAATTAAATTTTTAGCATAATCTGACTAACTATAGTCTAAAATATATGTAGCTTCAGTACAGACTTAATATCGCGTGAATTTATAAAACTTTCTATTTGATTAGAAACTAAAATATTAAGTGTTGAGTGTTGTTTAGTTTGTACTTTCCTATTTTTAAATTGATTATAATTTATTAATTAAAAGTTTAATATTACTAACTATAGTTTAAAATATATGTAATTTCAATATAGATTGAATATCGCTTGTAAAATAATGTTATGACTATTTTAACCCCATTTCCTACTTTTTCCTCCTTTTCATACAAAAATTGACATTTAGCAATTTTCAAAAAATTTAAAAAAACACTAGAAAAAATATTTTTAAAATTGCTTGAAGAATTTTTTTGCATCAAAATATTTTTTGTAAAAAATCTACGAAAAAAGTAGAAAAAAAAACACTTTTACAAAAGTTCTAAATTTTCCATGGATACTTAATGGGTTAAAGAAATTTCTGTGTCATTCAAACGGAAATTAAATGATGAGATTATTTTAAGAAATCTGCTTTAAATCTTTTGTGTTAAAAGTATATTTTTTTTGAATAACTTCATCCACATATACTTATTTCATTGGGTGTAATAAAATAATAGAAAATCTCACTTTACTTAGAAACTAAAAATAAAATGTGTAGAGTATTTTTCTATTGTATTCTGTCTTATTTTCCCAGTATAGCTTGTTATTCATCTTCCCCCCGACACTTCCTCCTCTCTGGCCAACTTATATGCCCCATTTGGGTGTAGGGTATAGGGCATAAAGAGTAGAGCTCTCTCGCCCTTCTGAGCGCGCCACTCAAGTTCTGTTTACTTAAACTTTTACCCCATTTGGGGGCAAGTGTAAAGTGGACGCCTGTCTCAAGTTGCAAGTTCCCCCAATCTCTCTCTCTCTCTGTCTCTTTCCCACCTTTATGAGTGTGGGTGTAAACAAAGTAGTAAAGGGAAACAGAGCAGAGAATAGAGAGAGAGAGAGAGAGAGAGTGCGTCTCGCTTTTGTCTCTGCGTCTTGCCTGATTTCTGATTGTTTTTTAAATTGTTTTTGCACGCGATTCGTGTTTAAGCCGCTTTTATAGCTGTAATTGCCATGGCCAATTGTTCTGGCTTCAGTTTTATGGTTGCTATTGTTGTTGTTGTTGTTGTTGTTGTTGTTGTTCTTGTTGTTGTTGTTGTTCTTGTTGCAATTGCAGCTACATAATTTAATTTGAATTCATATGCGACCCCAAAGTGAGTAATTGAATAACTTTACTTTGTTTTTCTCTCCATTTTGCCAGCTGGCATTTTGTTGTTGTTGTTGCTGTTGTTGTTGTTGTTTTTTTTAGTAAATTTGATTAGCGACTTGTGTTCGTGTGGGCGTATAGGCGTTTGGCGTGGGCGTGGCATGGCCTACACCTTCAGCAGCTGCTGCTTTCAATTTGTTTTGATTTTCTTTTTTTATATTTTTCCTTTAGTTTTTCAGTTGTTACTTAATTTGATTTCATTGCCTGTGGCGTGTGCAACCCGTCACTTTGTTGTTGTTGTTGTTGTTGTTGTTGTTATTGTTGTTTGTATTTGTTGTTGGCTTGTTTGTCATGTTGTTGTTGTTGTTGTTGTTTTGGGGGCCAATTGATATGCCAAACTAACGAATTTTTAATCTCTGACAACAGGCAAAGTGATAAATGTGGAATGCCTTTGCTTTTCGTTTAGCAGTCTTAGATACCCTGTAATGAGTTGCCAAAGATGAGAAATCGTACTTATCAAAATTTCCAAAAATTGCCTTATTTTCCGTACTTAACCCTTTACTAATTTTTTTAAATTTCGAAGTCTTCTAAGCTTGTCAAATCTAAACATATGTCGATAGGCAATGTATTTTTGAAAATTGTTTTACTTCTAAATGGATTCTGTATTAATATTTATACTAACTTTAAGATTCTCAAAATTTTTAAAAATTTACCTATTTTTTAAACTTAATTATTTTCTTATTGTTTAAAACTTTAAAATCCCATAACTTTGTCAAATCTGAACATATTTCAATAGGCAATGTCCCTTTATATATTATTTGGTCTCTCAAATGATTCTGATTTAGATTTTTCTTAGCTTAGAGATTTTCAAAATTTGCCATTGCATTTTCTTCAAAACTTCAAAATCTTATAAATTTGTCAATTCTTCACATATTTCGATATTTTTGTTCAATGTTAAACCTCTAAATTACATTTAAATTTATATTAATTTTAAGAAAATAAAATAAATAGATTATCAATGCGAAATTCAAATTGTCAAACATTTTCAAATCAATTTTTATGAATGATTTTTATAAAACTCGAATTATGTCATTTTTTTTAAAAAACTTTAACGCTCATAAATTTGATTTATTCAGCACAATTTGAAAAACATTTCCTACGAAATCTTCATGCTAAAGTAATCTTTCACTTTTACAAATTGCTTTGCAGTTTTTGGTAATTTCTGGCTTTACTTCAACGCCTGCCACGCCCTCAAATATGATGTGCTGTCCCTTCTTCTTTATTGCTCAAAATGCGATTGCAATTTCTGCGGTTATACTCCAAATAATTTCGACAGCCCCAAATGTCTCTCAAGCAAATTTGGCCGGAAATCGGAGCAGCGAAGCAGATTAACCTTATAAATATATTTAAAAAAAAAAGGGAACTGAAGGGATCACGTAGTGAGCGGAGAAAATTGGCCCTAATATGATTAAGATTCATTCATTTTGCGCATTACCCAAAGTGCCTCAAAAGAAGTCAGACATTTGATTAGAGTGATTTATTCTCTTGTTCTTCGATTTCGACTTCGATTTCAATTTCGATTCGTTTTGGTTTTAAGCTGTCATTGAACCCCAAAACGGAAATAAAATCGTGACCACTTTATATATATAAATATCAGTTTTATACAAGTCTATTTTTCAGTTAAAGATTGTTGGTAATTAAGCAGCCAGCTGTCAAATTTGGTAAAAATCGATGGAAACTTGGCTCATTAATCTGTTGGGCAGCGGCTACTAATTAATTAATTTGATTAGCATTTATTGCGAATTATGAATTAATTTATGGCAATTTTTGACTTTACGCAACAAGTTCGTTGCCTAAGTCTTTCGTTGCAAAGTGTGTGGAACTTAGTCAAGTTCGTTGCCTAAGTCTTTCGTTTTCAGAGGGGTGTAAGTTCAGTCTAATCATAAGTTATGTCTATTTCTTGTTATGCATTCAATTTGCATAATTTTAATTAGTAGCTTTAACTTGGTGCCACGCCCCCAGCTTGCCCCTGGCGAGCTCATTAGCCGGAAAATTGTTTTGTTCTTTTTTTTTCTAATATTTATTTCGCTTCGATTCGTTTCGTTTGGCTTGACTGTGAATATTGACTTTGGATTTGGATTTGGATTTGGATTTCGTTGCGTGGGCAGCACAAGTTTAAGTTGAAGTTGAAGCTGTTTAAATGCAACATTGAATGAATCGAACATCGAAGATCATGAATATGCATTATTGTTAATATATTAATTGTGTGTTCGGCAGATCGTTAGCTGCTTAAATATGGCCATAACACATCAGCATCACGGTGAGCGCATGTCTTGTTCTGGCCACAAACACTAATTAATACGAACACTGTCCAGCACATTTCAATTTATGAAATTTGTTGCATGTTATTATGTCTTATTAACAATTATTATCACTTTAACTGTTTATTTATTTTTTCAAACATTTTTTTATATTTTTAACAATTATTATATCTTATTTGCAATTATTATTATTTTAATTGTTTATTTATTTTGTTTAAATTTATTTTTTTTTAATTTACAATTATTATGTCTTGTTTACAATTATCATTATTTTAATTGTCTATTTATTTTAGTTAAGAAATTTGTTGTATCTCATTATAACCGTTTTACAATTATTATTATTTTAACTATTTATTTATTTTATTTAAAAATTTTTTTTAAAAATTTTATTTGTTTTATTTACAATTTTTATCTTATATAAAATTGTTAATATTTTAATTGTTTATTTATTTTATTTACGAAATTTGTTGTATGTTATTATATTTTATTTACAATTAATATCATTTTATTTATTGTTAGTTATCTTATTTACAATTTATATAATTTTAATTGTTTATTTATTTTATATAAAAAATTTGTTATTTCTTATTTACAATTATTATTATTTAAATTGTTTATTTACTTTACTTAAGAAATTTGTTTTGTATTATTTGCAATTATTATTATTTTAATTGTTTATTTATATTATTAAAGAAATTTGCTTTATGTTTTTATATCTTTTAACAATTATTTTTATTTTAATTGTTTTTTTTTTTGCTTATTTAATTATTGTCTAGGTAAAAGCAGCCGACACAGCAACTTAAATATTTGAAATGCTAAAATAAATTAAAAAATGATTTGTAAATGTAAATTAATTACAAACATCCTATAAAGACAATTTATAGAACAATTTCTAATTGATTGACAGGTTGAATGATTGGCCATTTTTATATATGGTATTTTCTTTTTTTTAACAACTAAAAACAGGAGTCAAAAATTTTTAATTACTCTCAGATTTAAATTTAATCGAATATATACACAATATCTGATTGCTAGGTTAAATCTAATTTAATTAGTTTATTGTCGACTGATTTTAGTTGACGTTCAATAAACTCAATAATTTAAATAAATATCTATTTATTTCTCATTATTTCTTATCTCTGTTTTCCCACTCTTTTTTATCCTTTCTTTTTATTTTAATTATTTTTAAAATAATTTATTTATTTGCTGACTTTTGAATCCTTAAACTATAGCTATTTTTCTAGATCTCCCGATTGTTTTTAGCCAGTTTGGTTGACGAGTGTTGTTAAATTTGAATTGAAATCGCCGTTGGGTGCATTCTAAAGAGTTGTCTATGAAAATTGGATACACAATCGCCAGTTGCGTCGTCATGCTCATTTATATGCATGTCTCGGCAGAGCATCTTCTCCTCCTCTCTCTCTCTCTCTCTCACTATTGCTGTCTCGCTCTCTGCTTGTTGTCGAGTCAAACAAATGTTTGCACAACACACAATAATGATGACAGCGCAAATTAGCTACTAATTTTCACAGACAACACACTCAATGATGATGATGATGATGATGATGATGATGATGATGAGAATGCGGCATTGGGAATGAGAATTAAATTGAGAACTGTGTGATGAGGATCTCTGAGGACCTCACACAGCTGGCGCCGGAAGTACACACATATACATATACATACATACATATATATCTTTTTAGAACTCTCGAGTTGAAAATTGCCATAAATCAGCATTTGATTATCCTTCCTTTCAGCTAATTTGGGACGAGACTCGTTTCGCCCGTTTCTCTTGTTTCTCCCGTTTCTCTTGTTTCTCCCGTTTCTCTCGTTTCTCTCATGTCATGTGCGTGTTACTTTGTCTTATTCTTTTATTTTTTTCTTCATTTTTAATTTATTAATTATTAGGCGGCGCGCTGAAACAACCGCCTCTGCTGCTGTCGACGTAGACGTCGACGTCGCCGTCAACGCTTCCGCTATTAGCAAAAAACTCATCGAGAGTCTGCAGAAACTGAGCACTGTGAAAAACATATTACTTATTTAAAAAAAAAAGCCAAAATATTTAAAATAAAGAAAAACAATGTAGTTTTCAAAAAAAAATTTTAACGAATTACATTTTTAAAATATTTACACATATTATTAAATAATAAATTATTTATTGTTATTAATAAAAAAAAAAACCGTGAACTACTTTTATTTTCTCATCTGAATAAATTCAATAATTTAATTTCAATTTTTATTAAAAAATCGTTTAATTTTTTAATTATTATAATTGTTTATGGCTTTGACTAAATTTTTATGTGCCTATACATTTGTATTCGTAGACATGGACAAAAAATCATTGATATTTCATAATATTTTTAAAAACTAATTTAATTTAAAAGTTAAGCTAATTTTTATAAATAAAAGGATCCCATTATAATATTTAGAAGATTTTCCGATTCATAGAAAAAAAAATTTAGACTATGATTCTTAAATAAATAGTTTTAAATGATTAAAATATAAATATTATGAACGTTTAACCAAAAACATAAATTTAATATTAAAACGAAAATGTCGAAGACAATTGATTAAAATTAAAAATAAAAGCTTATTCTGTTTCATATAAATATCTACAAATATTGTTTCTAAGATTTTTCAATTCGTCTAGAAAACATACTTGAACATTAAACATTTTTAAATAAATTAATTTACCACTACGTTAACCAAAAAAGAAATAAATTGATTTTTTTTAATATAAGGCCGCAAATCAACATACAGTGATGGAAAAAATAATAGAAACAAAGTTTATTTTGACATTAAAAACAAGTTTTAGATTATATGATAAAAAGCTGCGCATGAATATAGAATCCCGTTGTTTTGTTAAATTTTAAATTAAGTAAAAATTATGAAACTAAATATAAATATTTTTTCTGAAGCAAATTGAAAAATACCGTTTCTATAATTATTTCCATCAACGTATTTGCGGCAATTTTAGTTTAAGATTTAAAGGTTTGTTCGCAAAGATATAAAAGCTACTGTATTTTTTTTTGAGTGTGTCCTCATCGTCATCTCCCTGTCTCTGTTTCTGTCTCTCTCGCTCTCTCTCTATCTCACTCTCTCGGGGGGTTTTTTGGGCGTCGTCTGTCGGGCGAGTGAGTGAGTGAAAAGTGACTGGCACTTGGCTACCTCGCAAATCCATCGAGTCTTCGAGTCTTCAAGTCTCCGAGTCTCCAGTCGCTCGGGGTGGTCAACCGAACGTCACTCAAATTGAAGTCTCGCAAATGAGAATTGCGGAGGAGAGAAGAAGAGGAGACTGAAACTGTTGATCTACCGAGTTGCCCAGTTGTTGGATTTTTAATTAAGCGTGGACTGCTTTACCCCAGGCCATTTCATCAGTTAACAGGAGAGAGCGGGCGAGAGAGAGTGAGAGAGAGAGAGAGGAAGATGTAGATAGAGTGAGTTACAAGTCTTGTTAAATACCTTCTTACAACGGGTACTATAATTGTGCTATGAGGCGTGTTACATTTAACAAAAAATGATTTTAAAACTCCACAAAATATATTCTCTATATCTCTATATAGATATTTATTGATTATACATTTAATAATAAGTATAGTCTCTAAACTACAAATTATTTGTATATTTATCAAAGAAACTTTTTTTTGTTGATCTGAATAAAAAAATAAAATAATTAGCTACTTCAATTTTGGTTTAAAAATCTATCAAGTCTCATATAATATTTTTGTTTTTTAAATTATTTTTATTTAAATATAGTTTGTAATATTTAATTGTTTTGAAATAAGGCAAATCGGATAAGTAAATTCTATAGTAGGAGAAATAGATCGAAAAACGGATATTAGCATTTTTAAAGGCTATCAAACTCAAGAAGTTTAAGTTAACATATGTCAACCGTAATTTATAGATTTATTAAATAAATAAACTTGGCAAATTCAATTTCTAGAAAGTTTAGACAACTTTTATTAATATCGCTTTACTTTTTTTTAATACTGCTGAATTTATTTAATCATTTATTTATTTATTTTTTTTATTTATTTATTTATTTATTTATTTATTTATTTATTTATTTATTTATTTATTTATTTATTTATTTATTTATTTATTTATTTATTTATTTATTTATTTATTTATTTATTTATGTATTTATTTATTTATTTATTTATTTATTTATTTATTTATTTATTTATTTGTTTATTTATTTATTTATTTGTTTATATACTTTTAAATTATTTTTTTATTTATTTATTTATTGATATATTTAATGATTTGTTCTTTTATTTATTGATTTAAAAACTTTTTTTTGTTTATTAATTAGTTTATTTTTTTTATTTATTTATATATTACTTTCTTTATTTACATATTTTTTATTTGTTCATTTCTTTGTTAATATTAAATTATGACTTCAAAATAATTATTAATTGCAATAAATTACAACTAGAATTCTTTATTAAAATTAAATTGAATTGAAACAAAATGAATATTTAAATAATATTAAATTGATTAAAATGATAGACTCACTTTTTCAACTAAATCTGTTTTTAAACAAGCAAAAGCAGAGTATCTGTGTTTCGACCATTTCGATTGCTTTTCCACACTTTGTTGTTAGTAATTTTTAATTTGAGCTCTTCTGACAGCTCGCTGTCATATAAATTTAATTGAATTTACATTTTTATTAATTGCCGAGCGTCTTGTTGAGAGACTTGACTTGAAAGTTGAGTGAGGGGAAAGGGGCAAGAAGTGCTACCAAGTCAAGGTATGAATGATCATCCCCTCCTCCTTCCCCCTCCCCCTCTTCCATCCCCTTTCCCACCTCTTCTGTTCCGTCTTGAATGAATTTAATTTGAGATGATTTGTTGATGGTTTCGTTGCGCTGATTTCTTGCTGACTAATTTAATGTGATTTTTAAATTGCCACAAACCTGGCCGAGTGTGTGGCCAAGAGTGAGAGAGAGGGAGAGAGAGAGGGAGAGAGAGTGGGAGAGAGACAGAGCACACAGACTGATGTAGATTGATTTCCAGACTACAAGTTGTTGCCTTTTCTTTCTTTCTGGTTTTCTGGCTCGAAATTGATGAGGCGACACGCCCCCTTTTTTTGTGTTGTTGTTTGTGCTTTTCGCCCCTATTATAAACTAATCTAATTTGCCGTGTTTTGTTGTTGCTTGCTGCACTTTGCGAATGACAATCGAATGGGACGCGACTAACGAGCCAAGTTTGGTTTTTAGACCCCGTACTTAAAAAAAGTAAAGGGGTCTATTAACTTTGTCACAAAAAAAAAATGTGCGTAACAGGCAGAAGGAGGCGTGGCAGACCCCATAAAGTGTATATATTCTTGATCAGCATCAACAGCCGAGTCGATATAGCCATGTCTGTCTGTCCGTCTGTAAGAGCGCCTAGATCCCAGAGACCATAAGAGCTAGAGACTCCAAACTTGGTATGTAGGTTCGTCTATATTGCAAGCAGATCGAGTTTGTTTTAGATTTTGGATCAGACCACTATATCATATAGCTCCCATAGGAACAATCAGTTGAAAATCAAGTCTTAGTATGAAAAACTTTTTTGCTGTTTGAGATATTTCAACCAAACTGACAGAATATGTATAAAAGATGGTCCCATACATACTGACCAAATTTAATTGAAATCGAATTACAATATCATATAGCTGCCATAGGAACGATCAGTCGAAAATCTAGTCTTAGTATGGAAAACTTTTTTGTTGTTTGAGATATTTCAACCAAACTAACAGAATATGTATAAAAGATGGTCCCATACATACTGACCAAATTTGGTTGGAATCGAACTACTATATCATATAGATCCCATAGGAACAATCAGTTAAAAATCTAGTCTTAGTATGGAAAACTTTTTTGCTGTTTGAGATATTTCAACCAAACTGACAAAATATGCATAAAAGATGGTCCCATACATTATGACCAAATTTGATTGAAATCGAATTACTATATCATATAGCTGCCATAGGAACGATTAGTCCAAATAAAGTCTCAGTATGAAAATCTTTTTGTTGTTTGGGATATCTTTATAATAAGTACGGGGTCTCCGACAGTCGAGTACCGCTCGACTGTAGCACCGCCGACTAGTTTTTGCTGCCTTTTTCTTCCATTTTCTTCCTTTTTTTATGCAGTTTGCCGTTTAATTCGCAAATCAAACAACCGCCGGGCAGCTTGGCAAATTTACGCATGCGTATAAGTAAATTAAAAATAAATTTATGTTCTGGCCCAAAGGCGTTGGCCAGGGCCAAGAACAGTGTGTGTCTGTGTGTGTGTTTAAACGGGTTTATGCTGCCAAACGAATGCAAATCCAATTAAAAATTGGCCCAACTCTGCCACTAAAAAGGGCTAACAATATTAAAGGAATCAAAAAAACAGAAAAAAAACAATTGCTGGCGCTAAGCCGTAAAAAACGGCGCTGTGCGCTGATTTAAAACACTGCGGGGCGTGCTTATTGATTAAATACAAATTGCGTTCATTCATCATCAGCTGCTGGCAATTAAATTACACTTTGTAGCTGAGCCCCCATGCCATAAAACACAATTAAGCTACGCTTAATCAAGCAATGCAAGCAAGCAGTTTGCTTATTTCAAATTGCGCGCGCAAGTTGGCAGCTTTGACCTGTCAATAGTTGGCAACGCGTCTGAGGTCTGCAATTGTTTTACAAATACATGAGCTACTTTTTTGCTATGCCGCATTATTTAAAATTAAATTACTCATTTCTGTTATTTAGTTATTTTTAAAGTTGCACATTGCATGCAAATTTTAAACTACGCGCTCAACTTAAAGACCAGCTGGCAACGCTTAGCAGTCGACGGGCAACGCTTTGCAGCAATGGGTACGGCAACTCTGTTGGCAATGGTTGGCAACGCGTTTCAGAGTTTTGCTATTATTGTAAATAAATTTGATTAACACAAATAAAAGTATATCCAATATAACATAGATAAGCTTAGAATTAATATTAAAGTGTATTTAAAATAGTCTCTTTTGTGATATATTTGCTTGCACGGTAAAATAAATGTTAAATAGCAGAGTCAGCTGTTGTTCAGTGTGACCAGCTGACGACAATACCAAAAATACCGCCAAGAGCGTACACAACAATAGAGCTGTGTCGTTTCGTTCTGAAAAAGTTCAAATGAACGGGTCATTAAGATGAACTAATGAACTTATTCAGTCAATCATGAGCTAAAAGCCTAGTACCGACGTCAGAAAAAAGGCCTAGCGTAAGGTCAAACTCCATATAAAAAAAACTCTGGCGTAAGGTGAATAAGAAGAAGACGACATTTATCTCCGCTTGTCGGTCCGGACGTCAACTTAACTGAAACTAAAAACGGAGTTGCCAGATAAGGAACGGGCGTTTTCCAGCACTGTTTGCATTTAGCTGACAGGCCCAGCGAAACATTGAATTGTTTAGAGTTTCGCTACCTATCTATCTCACTCTCTCACAATAACTCAAACGAAATGGCCGGAAAATTATCAAAAAACAGCAAATTGACTCTTCTTGAAAAAGCAGACAAAATTCTGCTGATTAACGAGGTGGAAAAGAGGCCAATATTTGTATTTTTTTTATTAATTTAGAGGGAGAATCCACGTAAAAAGTTCTAAGGCGATGGGTTCACTCATACGCGCTGTGCCGTCGCATATTTCTCCTATATTAACTATAATTTACATTTTCATTGCCTATTATCTCCTCTTTTTATCAAAATCAGTTCTGCATGTTCATATTTAAAATAAACCATTCAATTTTATGTTATTTTTTCGTATTGCATTGGCAACTCTGGCTTTACGCTCGTCGACAGCGAAATATTGAGCATTTTCCGCCGCTAAAAATTTATCTCACGTCGGTACTAGGCTAAACCGATAATTTTGCAGCTGGTCAGTAATGTTTTAAAAAAATTTTACATGTAACAATGATTTAATTTCGTATATTTTTAAGTTTTGTACAGTGTGGAAGGTTATTTAAGCCCAAAAAAGAAAAAAACAATTTCCTCATTTTGCTCATTTTCAATAACCCAAAATAGTAAAATATAATCTTTAATATATTTGGCAGCTGTCGTCTATTCTTATTAATAACTTAAAACACATTTCACATTCCACTAAAAAGACACAGCTGTAGCCTATTCACATCGTTTATCTCTCATAAACAACTGACCAACTGATCAAAATAACCTATTCATCTTTCATCGTTCATGACCAACTGAATAGAAACCATCTCGTTCATAGTTCATGACCAACTGAAAAGAAATCTTTCATCGTTCATAGTTCATGACCAACTGACCAACTGAATAACTGAACTAAATGACTGATTTAGTTCACGACCGAAAAATGAACGATTGAACTTATTCAGCAAATTGAACTAAAATGCCCAACTCTATTAAATAGCAGAGTCAGCTGTTGTTCAGTGTGACCAGCTAGCGACAAAGCCAAAAATACCACAAAGAGTGAACAACTCTGAGAACAACAACATCAACAACACAAACAACGCATTTTGCACAATTCTCAATTTTATTTCTACTTTGTACTTTGTTAATAAATATTGTTGTTTAAAGTAGCGCCAGAGCGTGACAATAATTAATTCAAAAAGGCGTGAAATCGTGTTAAACAATGGAAGCGTGAACTGTTGTTGTTGTTGTGCTGATGAACGTAACGGGATAAGGACAGAACAGCTGTTTTTTACTTAACAATAACAAATAAATAAATCAAAGTGTTTTTTATCAAAAGTTAAACATTCCACATGCAACGCAACGCAGATGATCGACAAAGGCTGCTGGTGCGGCAGGAGGAGGAGCAGGAGCAGGAGGAGGAGGAGGATGAGCCAATGCTGGGCGAGGGGGCGGGGGCAGCTGTTGGTGTTTGCTTTGTGCCCGCATTCGCAGTCCATGATGGGGCGAGAGAGAGAGGGAGAGGGCACTACAACAACAGCAACAACAACAACATGGCGGATGGCGATGATCGCTGTCTGCTGGAGCGGGAGCGGGAACACGACGAGGTGGTGCTAATGTCCACCCCCCCCACCGCCGGAGCAGCCTTGACCTATTGTGTGTTCTATCTGCTGGGCATTGGAACAATGACGCCATGGAATTTCTTTGTCACCGCCGAGGATGTAAGTATTCCCAATGATCATCATACTAATTAACATAATGATCATCGTCGTAATTGGGTTACAAAGTGCATAACATTTGCGTCGCCGTCTAAGGTCTGTGCTTATCGCTCTTCCTCTCTCTTAATCTTACCCTCCCCTTTCCTCTCTTCGCTCTTTGCCATTCTGTTTTTTATTTTATTGTTGTTGTTATCGTCTTTAGTTTTTCTTTGTTTAAGCTACTTCGGTTGACTCAAGCCTCTGCCCCCACCTCCTCTCTCTGCCGCTCTCTCCACTCTCCCACCACGCACCCCTGGCCAGTGTTGCCAACCAAAAAAAAAAGAAACTGTTCTCAGTTGAGAACAAATTTTTAGGGTACGAATTTCAAATATACAGTGGTGGCAGAATTAATAGCACCGCTCTTTCTTTTACTATAACAGCTATTGTAAGGCAAGTCTTCAAATTTAAAAAATATATTTGAAAAGGTCATCTAAATTCCGTTTGAATGATGTATAACTTTCCTTAACCCATTAAGTACCCATTAAAATATTCGAATTTTAAAAAAGGTCTACTTTTTCAACTTTTTTCCTCCTAAGAGTAACTGCAAAAGAGAATTTTCAAAAATATTTTTACTATTATTTCTTATAATGTTTAGAAAACTGCAAAAAAGGCACTTTTTGCATGAAAATGAGGAAAAATGGGTTAAAATTGTCATATTTAGGATTTTCAAAATATTAAAAAAAATACTAGCAAAAATATTTTTGAAAAATTTCTTTTGCAGTTACTCCTAAAATTGTTTGAAGAATGTTTTTGCATCCCAACATTTTTTGGAAAAAATCGAGGAAAAAAGTTGAAAAAGTAGACCTTTTTTAAAATTCAAATATTTTAATGGGTACTTAATGGGTTAAGGAAAGTCATACATCATTCAAACGGAATTAAGATGACCTTTTCAAATATATTTTTTAAATTTGAAGACTTGACTTACAATAGCTGTTATAGTAAAAGAAAGAGCGGTGCTATTAATTCTGCCGCCACTGTAAACTAGCCGACAAATTTAGTTGACAACTTTTAAAGTTAAATCTACTCATAATTTGAAAGGGAATGGAAAGATCATTTCAATTCCGTTTGAATGATTTAAAACTTTCCTTAACCCATTGAAAATTTTTAATTCTTGTAAATGTCTAAAAACTTTTTTCCTCGATTTAAAAAAATGTTTTGATGCCAAAAAATATTTTCAAACAATTCTAATAGTGAGTGCAAAAAATTGTTTTCAAAAATCTCTTCGGTAGTATTTTTTTAAATTTTTTTAAAACTGATAAAAATTACAATTTTAACCCCTTTCTCCTTAGAAAAAAAAATATTTGGAAGACAAATATTAAAAAAAAGCAAAAGCCATAAATATTTTTAGCAGGGCCTAAAACAAAAACCATTTCCGATATTAACCGTTTGAAATTGGTAATCGTAACTGAAACCGTAACGGACAAAAAACTTATATTTTACCGATACCTAAAAACCGTGATTTATTCCAATCGATATAACCGTTTGTGCTCTTCATTCGCAGTATTGGAAGTACAAATTCCGGAACACAACCCTCAATGGCACCCAGCCCGAGGAGGAGCTGACGCCACTGCAGAAGAGCTTCACCTGTGATCTGACGCTGACTGCGACCATCTCGGGCACCACATTCCTGCTGCTGAACGCCGTCTACGGCCATCACATTACACTGCGCGCCAAAATGCTGGGCACACTGTGCACCATCTTTGTGCTCTTCGGAATTACCACCGCATTCGTGGACGTGAACACGGACAAGTGGCAGGAGCAGTTTTTTCTCATCACACTCATCATTGTTGTCCTGCTGAATAGTAAGTGATGCAGCAGTATCAAGACTCTGTCATACCCTCTATCACCTTTAAAGTTTATGTTTTTTACACATTTCTAATACTTATAATTATATAGAGGAATTAACACAGTAATTGAAACCGAAACGGTAATGGTTAATCGGCATTACCCGATTAAAATTTATAACCGTAACTGAAACCTAATCAGAAAAACCGAAATCATTCAAACCGATGCGTTTTGTAACCAATCAATCATAGAATCAGTATTTAATAATCAGTCATTAAATTAAATTTAAATGTTAAAACGAATTTTGAATTTTAATATTTGATTTGACTATAAATCCCATTGAAATCAAAGAATTTTGGTTTCTGTGTTCTAGTAAAGACTACAAAAAAAACATGAATTTTTTTAAACCAATATTCTAGCGGTATTTTAAAAACGAAATAAATACATAACCGCTAACCGTTACGAGACCGATTTCCCAAGATTTTGTAAAACCGATCACCGAAAACCATACCTGTTAAATTTCGATTAGAATTACTAATCAATTAGATTATTTTTGGAAATAATCGTAGTGACTATATAATTCACTGTTGAGAAATTTGTGATTATTTCATGATTACGATTAAAAAAAAATCATAAATAATCTAAAGTTATTACAATTATTCAAAATAATCAGAAATGATCAAAAATAATCTTTTTGAGAATTCGGAGTATTTTTGATTTTTTTCTGATCCGACAAATCCGAAAATAATCGTAATTTAATCATTAGTTCGACTTTTAAACAAAAATAATCAAATTACTAATGATTATGATTACTAATCATTATTTAACAAGTATGCCAAAACCCAAATTCCAACTTAACAGTAATCGTAACTTTAACCGATTAAAACACTAATTTTCTTCCTGATTGACAAAATATTTAATTTTGTTGCTTAAAAGATTTTCAAGAAATAAAATTTTTTAATTAGGTCAAACAAAATTACTAAATTAATAATATTTTGGAACTTTCCAAAAAAAATAGTCGTTTCTATTATTTCTTCCCTCACTGTCATCATGATTGCTCGAAACTTTGACTTTTCTAGGCATTTTTATTTTTTCGAACCCAACTTTTGTTGCCCGTTTTTAATTCTTGTTTCATTCCCCTAGTTTCCTCGGCCACGATGTCGGGCGCGTTGTACGGCGTCGCCGGCCTCTTCCCCTCCGAGTACATAACCGCGGTGGTCAGCGGCCAGGCGCTGGGTGGCATCCTGACCGCCCTGGCCTTCATCCTTGTGCTGGCCTTCGATGCGGGTCCCTCCGCGACGGCCTTCGTGTTCTTCTGCCTGGGCGCCCTGTTGATCCTGCTCTGCATTGTCAGCTACTTGGCGATGGCACAGCGCGACTACTTCAAGTACTATCTGGAGGGTGGCGACAAGTACAAGGTGATCAGCGCTCAGCCGTCGCACAGTCGCAACGAGGACGAGGACGGGAGCAACGAGGGCGTGCCTCTCGAGCCCATCCTGCGGCAGGTAATGGGCAAGATCTACATCCAAGCCGCCAGTCTGGCCTTGCTCTACGCCACCACGCTGTCCGTGTACCCCGCGGTGACGGTCCTCATGCAGTCGGAGCACTACGACCGCCACAGCCAGTGGACGGGTGAGCCTCGAATAACAATTGTCAGCGATCGCAAAGTTACTAACAAATTTTAAAACATTTTAGAGCTTTAAAAAACAATTATTTAACTTTTTGAATAAATTTAAAATTTATTAATTTAGTTAAGTTAGGAGTAAGGATGAATAGGAAAAACTAAGAAATACTATCTTTTGATAAAGTTTCCTTAAAACTTTATTTTAAAATCCATGATATGTTAGTTATAGAAAATCTTTTGGCATATTCTGAATGGTAACAAAAAAAAATATGAATTGCATACTTGAAAATCCAGAAACTCTCCCTTCTGTCCTGGGATATATAATCCTGATAAGTATTTTTAGTGGGAAATATTATCCCATTAAATATTATATTATCCATATTATTATTGCTGGGAAATATGGTCCCGAAAGGGCTAAAACGTAATAGACTTCTAGTTCCAGTTATTTATTTCAATTTTTAAATATTTTTGTTATAATTTAAAACGCAAAAATTAGTAAAAAAAAAATCAATTTTTTAATAATTAATATAAAGGTTTTTTTTTGTATAATAATTGAACACAAAAAACAAAATAAAAGTGTAAAGTAAAATTGGAGCGTATTTATCAAAATATCAAATAATAGCTTTTTTAAAATCAAAACATATTCATTTTAATATATTATATTTTTTGTTAAAATTAAAAAAAAAATAAAATATTGATATTTAATTTTTAAATTTGTAAACCAATTAAACAAGAAAACCATTTAAAATGGTTTACAATTTTGTTATTTTGCATATTAAATTGACATATTTTTAAAATAATTAATTAAACATAAAACATTTTCCAAAAAACACTTAAAGTAAAATTTAAATGCATTGACCAATATTAAAAAAACAAATTAATATTTTTTTATTTTATGTGAATTAAATTTATTTTTTCTCTTTTCATAATAATTTTTATAAAAAGAGTTTTTTAAGGATTTTATAAATTAAAATTGAAATTGTTTTATTATTTTAAATTTGTGTTGCTTTTGAAAATTAAGTTTAATATATCTATATTTTTTTTTCAAACTATCAACTAATAATTTGTATTTTATAATTGAAATTGTAAAGTTACTGCGATCCCTGATAGTTGTTTATTAATTTATAGCTTAGATCAGCTCATATTAATGCTTGCTCTTTGCAGATGTTTACTATCTGCCCGTGGTGAACTATCTGTTCTTCAACTGTGGCGATTACTTTGGCCGACTGATTGCCGGGTTCCTGGAGCGTCCGACGAACCAGCAGACGACGCTGCTGTGGACTGTGGTCCGAGTGGTGCTCGTGCCTTGTTTCCTGCTCTCCAACACCAGCGAGCACCACTTCCTGCCCACGCTGATCCAGCACGACTTCACGTTCATAGCCATGATCGTTGTGTTTGCCCTGTCCAACGGCTACTTGACCAACATTTTGCTCATCATGGCGCCGCGCAGTGTGAAACAGCACGAGAAGCAATTGGCCTCGTCCATAATGGCCGCCTCCCTGAGTGTGGGCATGGCAGCTGGCTCCCTGCTGAGTCTCGCCTTTGTCCAGATGCTGTGACCTGCCTTGTCGGCTTTAACTAATCTTCATAGCTTTTACACATTGTTAGTTAATGAGTTTTGTGTTTGTTTTTCTTTTTATTTTGTACAACTGTTTCATCTTATGCAATTGTGATTAATCGTAATGCTCCCAAATTTGCCAATGTCTGTCAGACGTCTAACATATCAACCATATCGAAGTTATTGATGTGTCCAGCATTGTATGTTTTACTGTACTGTTTAACCTGTTAGTTGATACGTTTTTATACTGTCCAACAATTAAATCAAAAATAAAGTTAAGTCTCATTTACGGTAATTCACTTTGTTTAACGTTTATTACGATATTATTTAAATAAAGAAGCATTTAGATTATATTTAAAATTAATTGATTATTTTAATTCATTAAATTGATTGATTGAATTTTTTTAAATGGGTTTTAATCGAGTTATATATAGAAATCACGAATCACAAATAAACTTGAAATGTGCTTTTATTTTCTTACATTTGGAATAAACAAATATATTTCCCGATATTATAATGAATCATCTAAATAATAATAACAAAGGAATCGTTTACAGTAATCCCTCAAAACAGCCGAAGATGAGCTCAGGCAACGTTTGAATCGAAGGGGTTAAATGTTGAACAGACTGAGAATTCACTTTTTAGGTCGAATCATCATAATGGCTGTTTTAAGGGAGTAATGATATCCCCGAAAGGTGCTCCAATTGACGCCTCTGTTCCGTTTATTGTCTTTATACGTTCCTGTCAATTGGCTGTAAGAAATCAAGTTAATTAACGAAGCTCTAAGAAATAATTAACATTACATCCTACCTGTGCTGACAAATATATTCGTTATACCACCAGCCACCAGTGCGGTGAAAGACGCAGATTCTTTCGTCCCAAGTGTCATTATTCTTATCAAATGTAGAAAATTTCCTGCCACGATGATATTCGAGTGAATCTCCAGCTGTCCCATTGGCTTTGCCCAGAGTGTGTAATTCATATGCTTGACCCTCATCGCCAATTGCAAACTCATCATAAGTCTCGAATCTTTGATCTCCCTCAAAGTCCTCGAGAACTACCAATAATTCCTGACGTCTTTCTGCAGTCATCGCATGAATCTTGTCCAAACCCAAGAAATATTCGCCATCTCGATTTCCAAATCCCTTTTTATATTCTGTCCAGTTCCGATTAAAGTTGACACTTCCGTCCATCCGTCGCAGGATAATCGTCCAGCCTCCATCCCGAGTTGGAGCATCGCAGGCAGCTTTAAAAGTTTGACTACTTATCTTGGGGATAACTATGTCATGGATTCCGCTGGACTTGGCCTCAGTACAATTATGTGGGTTAAAGAACCAACTGTGTTTATCTGTTTCCTTAACAAGTCCCTCTACCAACTTTCTCTGTTGCTCCAGCTCCGCCCTTAGGGATTGGATATGCGATTCCTTCTGAAGGACATCTTCGTTCTGCCTTTCCAGGTCCGCTCTTAAGGATTGGATATCCGCTTCCTTATCACGTTTCTTCTGTTGTTCCAACTCTGCTCTAAGACTCTGGATATCCGTTCTAAAAACTTGAATATCAGCTCTTAAGGATTGGATATCCGCTTCCTTATCAATAACGCACTTCTTTTGTTGTTCCAAATCCGCTCTTAACACAAGATTATCAGTGCTGAGAGATTGGATAGCCGCTTCCTTTTCGAGTACATATTGTTTCTGGTTTTCCAACTCAGCCCTAAGACTCTGCATATCCGCTTTGAACAGTTGAATATCCGCTCTTAAGGATTGGATATCCGCTTCCTTATCAAGTATCTTCTGTTGTTCCAACTCTGCTCTAAGACTCTGGATATCCGTTCTAAAAACTTGAATATCAGCTCTTAAGGATTGGATATCCGCTTCCTTGTCAACTACGCACTTCTTCTGTTGTTCCAAATCCTCTCTTAACACTTGATTATCAGTGCTGAGAGATTGGATAGCCGCTTCCTTTTCGAGTACATATTTTTTCTGGTTTTCCAACTCCGCCCTAAGACTCTGCATATCCGCTTTGAATAGTTGAATATCCGCTCTTAAGGATTGATTATCCGTTTCCTTGTCGAGTACACAATTCTTCTGTCGTTCGATCTCTGCTCTAATCAATTGTACATCCGAATCCTTGGCAACTTCCTTTGTCAACTTTTCCTGTCCCGTCCTAATAAATTCATTAGTTTAGGAACATTTCAATATTTACGATCCTTACCTTAGCTCGGATAGTTGGGAATCGATTGACATCAGTATTGTCACTATTCTCTCACAATTCAAATCAGATTGCTTATAATAATAATACATTTTGCGACTTTACTCAACTGAATATTAAAAAGGACTGACTGACTAAACGTTTGACGTGATGCGAAGAAGTGAATTGTGAAAAACATATATGTACACACCAACATAGTGTTGGGATTATATCGAGGAAATATCGATATTATCGATAAGGCCATTGGAATGGAGAATATCGATAAGATTTTGAGCTTATCGATATTTTTGGCGTTAGTTCTGCTCTGCAACTTTTGGTGCGTGTTCTTTCTTAATATGCTTACATGAATGTACTTTGAAAAGTCAGCTACCAGCCGAATTGCAAAGTGTAAAATGTGCTCAAAAATTTGCAAGACAAGCGGAAACACTAGCAACATTTTCGATCATCTTCGAAAGCTTAATTCCTGAAAAATTTCTAATGGTTTTATGAATTAAGGTGGCCCTTTTATCTGTAAACTCAAAGGCAAAATACGACGATATATTATCAAATATCAAAATATCGCTAACATCGATAAGGGTGAATATCGATATAATCCCAGCACTACACCAACATCAATTCGATAAACACTTTGTACACTCACATTCGTCCACAAACATATATGTATATAAGCATATTTGCTTATACATAAACACTCCAAGCTGAATTCTCAGATACGTCGTTGGATACGTCGATTCCATTACGTACAGCCAACTCACAAACTGCTGATCGTGCACTTATTCCCCACTCTCGAACACTGTCTCGATGACTATAGAAAACTTCCAATCTGTGAGTTATCGCCAGAAACAACAAAACTTTCCATATCAAATCTTTATTTTCGAACATCGTTCCTGGGCCGGACAGTGGGCCGCATTGCGAAAATACCGACATAAAGTCTAATGTTTCAGAGATGGAGTTGAAATTTGGTAAATAGTTTAACTTCCATAACTCAAACTTCTACAACTCGAATTTCTCTCTAACTCGAGCCTAAAGAGTGGCACTAAAATTAATAAACTTAAGAAAAATAACTATTAAAGTTCAATATCTCCATAACTCGAACCTTTTCTTCGGATAATGGTGATTCGAGATAGGGAAGCTCGACTGTATTAAATAAATAAAACTTTTATTTTGAACAAAAAATAAAACTCATGAAATAATGATTGTTCGTTAAGCTTTTTTTTTTTGCTCAAAAATAATGAGTAATGGCAGCTATATGATATAGTAGACCGATTTCAGCCAAACTTGGTCAGTATAAATTAAACCAAACGAATTGTGAACAATATTATGAAGAAAATAAAATAATTAATTAAAAAAAAAGCTTAAATTATTTTTTAAATTTTTTTTGGTTCAAGACTGAAAACTTAAAAACCATCAAAAAATTTATTAAAACTAAAAATCTAAAATTGATAAAAATTTTATTTTTTAGTTAGCATAAAATTGTTTTCTCAGAAATTTTAATTTTGTGACGAGTGAGCATCTGGAAAGGGGTAGCACCTTTTTCAAGCACTTATTTCATACTTAGAGCAAATATGTATCTATCATATGCCATTTAAATTATTCGAACGAAAAAACTCAATTGGACCCACTGTGCGTCGCTGCATTGCAGCCGGGTCTTAAGGGGACCTTCCTGCTCAGACGGCCTAATTTTATCTGTTTTTTTTTTAAATCTAATTATTGTATTTGGTGGAAATATTTATTAAAAAAATTAAGAAATTTAAAGAAATTTAGTTTACAGCGCGCCGAAAAAGTACACGACCTCCAAAAATGGGTCAAAAATCCAATGCTCTCACGATTTTTTAATAGAAAAGGCAGTCATTTGAAATGAAAGATCGATAGCGCCGTTAATTCGTTTGGCACTTATTTCGTCAAAATCGGTGCAGAAAAACTTGAGTAATCGTGCGAATGGTTTCGAGAAAAACGCGTTTAAAGTTCTGACTTCACTTCCTAACTATTTAAAATTTTGAAAAAATCCATTTGGAACAAATTTTTTTTTAAATCTAAGCTTAAAAATTTTATTTTTTTAAATGTCTAACTTAGAATACCTCCTTTAAAATTTTATCAAGTCGAAAGTTCAATGGAATTTTACTGCATAACATATACTCTACTGGCCAAAAAAAAAGGGACACTATTTTTTTTTACTGCAACGGCTTTTGTAAGTAAAATCTTCATATTTAAAAACTAAATTTGGAAAGGTCGTTTATATTCCGTTTGAATGATGCAAAACTTTCCTTAACCCATTACGTAGCCTTTGAAAATTTCGAATTTATGTAAATGTCTACTTTTTAAACTTTTTTCCTCGATTTTTTACAAAAAATTTTGTGATGCAAACAAATTTTTGGAACAATTCTAAGTGTGACTATTTTATTTTTATTATTTTTTTTTTTTTGTATGAAGACTTGACTCTTCGTCTTCGTCTTTAGTTTTTCTTTGTTTAAGCTACTTCGGTTGACTCAAGCCTCTGCACCTCCTCTCTCTACCGCTCTCTCCACTCTCCCATCACGCACCCCTGGCCAGTGTTGCCAACCAAAAAAAAAGCTGTTTTCAGTTGAGAACAAATTTTTAGGGTACGAATTTCAAATATACAAAAAAAAATCTAGAAAAGACCCGAAAATAATTTTTGCACCTAAATTTATCATAAATCGTCCTCTTTGGATTTTTTTTTTGAGGTGTTCCGCATATTACCTTTACCCAATTTTTTTAACAATTCTAATAGTGACTGCAAAAAATTGTTTTCAAAAATCCCTTCGGTAGTATTTTTAATAATTTTTTGAAAAATGCAAAAAATTACTATTTTAACCCCCTTTTCTTCCTTTTCATACAAAAAGTGCACTAGGAAACTCAACTAAGAAATATATTCGGAGTACAAAAATTAGGAAAAAACAACATGGAAGACAAAAATTCAAAAAAAGCCAAAGCCATAAATATTTTTATCAGGATCTAAAGGTGGGTTCTCACTGCTGCACAATGTGAAATCACATTTTGTCATGCTTTGTGATGATTTGCAGGATACGTCAAAGTGTTTACATTGGCAACACAAAATTTGTACTTCACAAAGTTGTGGAAAGCCTTGTGAAAAGAATTGTGAAAGACTTCAATGTAAACACTGCCAGTCAATGTAAAGAGCATCGCAAAAAATCAGAAGGAATCAAAATGTTCACAAAATGCTCGCAATTGAACAATACAAGTTCCACAAAGAGAATAAAAACAAAGAAATGTCACTTTGCACATGTCCTTTAATTAAAAAGGTTGCATTTTTTAAAAATAATTAATTTGGAGCAGATAATCAGCCGTGGACGTCGGGTAACAATCCAGTGGCATTCTGATTCAATCCACAAGCTAATTGAAGCTGTGGAGGAGTCAGAATGCCTCTGGAATGTATGTAGTGAAAACTACTAGAACCGGGGGGCCAAGGAAGCAAGTTGTAGCTCAATTGCTTCGAATTTGAACGAAAGACTTTGCTGCTCTCCCGTTAGCTTTGCATACATTCCCTCTTTTCCACGACTCAAATTCATTTCGTCGATCCAGCAGCTGCGCTTTGCCTTGCAATGACCGCCAAAGCAACAAGTTTAGTTTCATCTTGTGAATCCATTTCTTTTTTAAAAATCAAAATCAATGCTAAATGCCCGAAAAAACAACAAATAAAATATTAGCTTTGACGTTTATGTTTTCACAAATGTGAAAGAAAACCAACTTGCTCGATGTGCTTTCACAATGGGATTGGGCTCAATTGAGCTGCTTCAACTTTAACAGGAGTTAACGTAGTTTTTATCAAAATTGTGTCAGCCTCCTTCGCAAAAAATGTTTAACAGAATGTGAAAGTGGTGTTTACATTGGACTGTCACATTTTTGTGACTTCACAATTTTGTGACTATGCATTTAGTGTTCACATTGCCTTGTGACGTTGTGAACAGCTTTGTGAAGCGTTTGTGACGCAGTGAGAACCCACCTTAAAACAAAAACCAAACCGATAACCGATATTAACCGTTTGAAATTGGTAATCGTAGCTGAAACCGTAACGGACGTGAAACTTATATTTTACCGATACCTAAAAACCGTAATTTATTCCAACCGAAATAACCGTTTGTGCTCTGCGTTCGCAGTATTGGAAGTACAAATTCCGGAACACAACCCTCAATGGCACCCAGCCCGAGGAGGAGCTGACGCCACTGCAGAAGAGCTTCACCTGTGATCTGACGCTGACTGCGACCATCTCGGGCACCACATTCCTGCTGCTGAACGCCGTCTACGGCCATCACATTACACTGCGCGCCAAAATGCTGGGCACACTCTGCACCATCTTTGTGCTCTTCGGAATTACCACCGCATTCGTGGACGTGAACACGGACAAATGGCAGGAGCAGTTCTTTCTCATCACACTCATCATTGTTGTCCTGCTGAATAGTAAGTGATGCAGCAGTATGAAGACTCTGTCATACACTCTATCAACTTTAAACTTTATGTTTTTTACACTTTTATAATGCTTTTAATTAGATAAAGGAATTAATCGGCATTACCCGATGAAAACTTATAACCGTAACTGAAACCTAATCAGAAAAATCGAAATTATTCAAACCGATTCGTTTTGTAACCAATCAATCATAGAATCATCATTAAATTAAATTTAAATGTTAAAACGAATTTTGAATTTTAATATTTAATTTGACTATAAATCCCATTGAAATCAAAGAATTTTGGTTTCTGTGTTCTAGTAAAGATTAAGATTAAAAACGAAATAAATACATAACCGCTAACCGTTACGAGACCGATTTCCCAAGATTTTGCAAAACCGATCACCGAAACCCATACCTGTTAAATTTCGATTAGAATTACTAATCAATTAGATTATTTTTGGAAATAATCGTAGTGACTATATAATTCACTGTTGAAAAATTTGTGATTATTTCATGATTACGATTAAAAAAAAATCATAAATAATCTAAAATTATTACAATTATTCAAAAATAATCAGAAATGATGAAAAATATTCTTTTTGAGTGTTCGGAGTATTTTTGATTTTTTTTCTGATCCGGCAAATCCGAAAATAATCGTTATTTAATCATTAGTTCGACTTTTAAACAAAAATAATCAAATTAGTAATGATTATGATTACTAATCATTATTTAACAGGTATGCCGAAAACCCAAATTCCAACTTAACAGTAATCGTAACTTTAACCGATTAAAAGCACTTGTTTTATTCCAAAATGACAAAATATTTAATTTTGCTGCTAAAAAGATTTTCAAGTAATATAATTTTTCAATAAGGTCAAACAAAATTAATAAATGAATAATATTTTAGATCAACTTTTTTCGTGAAAACAGGGTATTATACCCTTTTAGAGGGTATTGTTTTTTTATTCAGGTGTTAAGCTAGATTATGAATCTAAAAAATATGATCTTTTCAAAAAGAAATAGTCGTTTCTATTATTTCTTCCCTTACCGTCATCATGATTGTTCGAAACTTTGACTCTTCTAGACATTTTTATTTTTTTAAATATCTTGAAATATTTTTCAAATCCAACTTTTGTTGCCCGTTTTTAATCCTTGTTTCATTCCCCTAGTTTCCTCGGCCACGATGTCGGGCGCGTTGTACGGCGTCGCCGGCCTCTTCCCCTCCGAGTACATAACCGCGGTGGTCAGCGGCCAGGCGCTGGGTGGCATCCTGACCGCCCTGGCCTTCATCCTTGTGCTGGCCTTCGATGCGGGTCCCTCGGCGACGGCCTTCGTGTTCTTCTGCCTGGGCGCCCTGTTGATCCTGCTCTGCATTGTCAGCTACTTGGCGATGGCACAGCGCGACTACTTCAAGTACTATCTGGAGGGTGGCGACAAGTACAAGGTGATCAGCGCTCAGCCGTCGCACAGTCGCAACGAGGACGGGGACGGGAGCAACGAGGGCGTGCCTCTCGAGCCCATCCTGCGGCAGGTAATGGGCAAGATCTACATCCAAGCCGCCAGTCTGGCCTTGCTCTACGCCACCACGCTGTCCGTCTATCCCGCGGTGACGGTCCTCATGCAGTCGGAGCACTACGAGCGCCACAGCCAGTGGACGGGTGAGCCTCGAATAACAATTGTCAGCGATCGCAAAATTACTAACAAATTTTAATACATTTTAGAGCTTTAAAAAACAATTATTTAACTTTTTGAATAAATTTAAAATTTATTAATTTAGTTAAGTTAGGAGTAAGGATGAATGGGAAAATCTTAGAAATTATATTTTTTGATAGAGTTTCCTTAAGACTTTATTTTAAAATCCATGATATGTTAGTTATAGAAAATCTTTTGGCATATTCTGAATGGTAACAAAAAAAAATATGAATTGCATACTTAAAAATCCGGAAACTGTTCCTTCTGTCCTGGGATATATAATCCTGATAAGTATTTTTAGTGGGAAATATTATCCCATTCAATATTATATTATCCATATTATTATTGCTGGGAAATATGGTCCCGAAAGGGCTAAAACGTAATAGACTTCTAGTTCCAGTTATTTATTTCAATTTTTAAATATTTTTGTTAAAATTTAAAACGCAAAAATTAGTAAAAAAAAAATCAATTTTTTAATAATTATTATAAAGGTTTTTTTTTGTATAATAATTGAACACAAAAAACAAAATAAAAGTGTAAAGTAAAATTGGAGAGTATTTATCAAAATATCAAATAATAGCTTTTTTAAAATCAAAACATATTCATTTCAATATATTATATTTTTTGTTAAAATTAAAAAAAAAATAAAATATTGATATTTAATTTTTAAATTTGTAAACCAATTAAACAAGAAAACCATTTAAAATGGTTTACAATTTTGTTATTTTGCATATTAAATTGACATATTTTTAAAATAATTAATTAAACATAAAACATTTTCCAAGAAACATTTAACGTTAAATTATTGGCCAAAAAATCAAAAAATAGAAACAAAAATTTATAATTTTTTTTTAAATGCATTAAATTACTATTTTTTCTTTTCATAATAATTTTTATAAAAAGAGTAATTTTAGGATTTTATAAAATAAAATTGAAATTGTATTGTTGCTTAAAATTTGTCTTGCTTTTAAAAATTAAATTAAATAATTTGTTTTCTTTTTTGTATATAATTTATAATTGATATTTAAAAGCTTACAATCGCTGCGATCCCTGATAGTTATATGTATATTAACTTATAAGATCAGCTCATATTAATGCTTGCTCTTTGCAGATGTTTACTATCTGCCCGTGGTGAACTATCTGTTCTTCAACTGTGGCGATTACTTTGGCCGACTGATTGCCGGGTTCCTGGAGCGTCCGACGAACCAGCAGACGACGCTGCTGTGGACTGTGGTCCGAGTGGTGCTCGTGCCTTGTTTCCTGCTCTCCAACACCAGCGAGCACCACTTCCTGCCCACGCTGATCCAGCACGACTTCACGTTCATAGCCATGATCGTTGTGTTTGCCCTGTCCAACGGCTACTTGACCAACATTTTGCTCATCATGGCGCCGCGCAGTGTGAAACAGCACGAGAAGCAATTGGCCTCGTCCATAATGGCCGCCTCCCTGAGTGTGGGCATGGCAGCTGGCTCCCTGCTGAGTCTCGCCTTTGTCCAGATGCTGTGACCTGCCTTGTCAGCCTTAACTAATCTTCATAGCTTTTACACATTGTTAGTTAATGAGTTTTGTGTTTGTAATTCTTTTTATTTTGTACAACTGTTTCATCTTATTCAATTGTGATTAATCGTAATGCTCCCAAATTTGCCAATGTCTGTCAGACGTCTAACATATCAACCATATCGAAGTTATTGATGTGTCCAGCATTGTATGTTTTACTGTACTGTTTAACCTGTTAGTTAATACGTTTTTATACTGTCCAACAATTAAATCAAAAATAAAGTTAAGTCACATTTAAGGTAATTCACTTTGTTTAACGTTTATTACGATATTATTTGAATAAAGAAGCATTTAGATTAAATTTAAAATTAATTGTTTATTTAAATTCTTTAAATTGATTGATTGAATTTTTTAAATGGGTTTTAATCGAGTTATATATAGAAATCACGAATCACAAATAAACTTGAAATGTGCTTTTATTTTCTTACATTTGGAATAAACAAATATATTTCCCGATATTATAATGAATCATCTAAATAATAATAACAAAGGAATCGTTTACAGTAATCCCTCAAAACAGCCGAAGATGAGCTCAGGCAACGTTGGAATCGAAGGGGTTAATTGTAGCACAGACTGAGGGTTCACTTCTTAGGTCGAATCATCATTATGGCTGTTTTGAGGGAGTATTCGAGTCCCCGAAACGTGCCCCAATTGACGCCTTCGTTCCAGCCATTGTCTTTATACGTTCCCGTCAATTGGCTGCAAGAATTCAAGTTAATAAACGAAGCTCGAAGAAATAATCAACATTACATCCTACCTGTGATGACAAGCGCCATACCACCAGGCACCAGTGTCGCGAATGGCGCAGTTTCCTTTGTCCCAATTGTCATTATCCTTATCGAATGTAGAAAATTTCATGCCTTGATGATATGAAAGTGAATCCCCAGCTGTTCCATTTGCTTTGCCCAGAGTGTGTAATATATATTGTTGACTCTCATCGCCAATTTCAAATTTATCATAAGTCTCGAATCTTTGATCTCCCTCAAAGTCCTCGAGAACTACCAATAATTCATGACGTCTTTCAGCAGTCATCGCGTGAATTTTGTCCAAACCCAAGAATAATTCGCCATCTCGATTTCCAAATCCCTTTTTATATTCGGTCCAACTCCGCTTAAAGTTGACACTTCCATCCATCCTCCTCAGGATAATCGTCCAACCTCCATCACGAGTTTCCGCATCGCAGGCAGCTTTAAAAGTTTGACTACTTATCTTGGGGATAACTATGTCATGGATTCCGCTGGACTTGGCCTCAGTACAATTATGTGAGTTGAAGAACCAACTGTGTATATCTATTTCCTTAACAAGTCCCTCTACCAACTTTCTCTGTTGTTCCACCTCCTCTCCTAAAGCTTGGATATGCGACTCCTTCTGAAGGACATCCTTATTCTGCTTTTCCAGGTCCGCTCTTAAGGATTGGATATCCGCTTCCTTGTCAACTACGCACTTCTTCTGTTGTTCCAAATCCTCTCTTAACACTTGATTATCAGTGCTGAGAGATTGGATAGCCGCTTCCTTTTCGAGTACATATTGTTTCTGGTTTTCCAACTCAGCCCTAAGACTCTGCATATCCGCTTTGAACAGTTGAATATCCGCTCTTAAGGATTGGATATCCGCTTCCTTATCAAGTATCTTCTGTTGTTCCAACTCTGCTCTAAGACTCTGGATATCCGTTCTAAAAACTTGAATATCAGCTCTTAAGGATTGGATATCCGCTTCCTTGTCAACTACGCACTTCTTCTGTTGTTCCAAATCCTCTCTTAACACTTGATTATCAGTGCTGAGAGATTGGATAGCCGCTTCCTTTTCGAGTACATATTTTTTCTGGTTTTCCAACTCCGCCCTAAGACTCTGCATATCCGCTTTGAATAGTTGAATATCCGCTCTTAAGGATTGATTATCCGTTTCCTTGTCGAGTACACAATTCTTCTGTCGTTCGATCTCTGCTCTAATCAATTGTATATCCGAATCCTTGGCAACTTCATTTGTCAACTTTTCCTGTCCCGTCCTAATAAATTCATTAGTTTAGGAACATTTCAATATTTACGATCCTTACCTTAGCTCGGATAGTTGGGAATCGATTGACATCAGTATTGTTATTATTCCCTCACAATACATTTTGCGACTTTTCTCAACTGAATATTAAAGAGGACTGACTGACTCGACGTTTGACGTGATGCGAAGAAGTGAATTTGGAAAACATATACATACATACATACACACTAACATCAATTCGATAAACACTTTGTACGCTGCAGTCAAGAAATTCCTTTTCACTGATGTTGTTGTAATATTTTGACATCTTGTTGTTATTTTTCTAGTAATTCTGCCAGCGTCGACCGGCCGCTGCTCGAGCGACGCAGGCAGAGTTAATTTTTGCCTGCTTATGTTCGTTTCTTTTGTTTCGACGCAGGCAGAGGCTGTTTCTGCTCGTTTCTTCTTGTTTCTTTCCTTCTCTATCGTACAAGTTTTCGGCCGACGTTGACGTCGACCAAAATTGTGCGACGGAGACAGAGGCTGTTTCTGTTAGTTTTTTGTTGTTTCCGTCTCTGTCGAACGAACGTCGAACGTTGCAGCAGGGACAAAATCATTGGGGAATTTTCCGCAAAATTCATGGGAGATTCCCCAATGAAAATGGCATAAGAATCGTTAGGGAATCATTGGGGATTTCTCGGCAGAGTTCCTCAAGGTTTCCCTCCCACGAAACGCAAGTGAATCATTTGGGAAAGTTCCCTTTTCATTGACTGTAGGACATCACAATGTTAAATTCACCGATGATTTTCATACAAATTTACAATGATTCACCGAGCATAGGGAGACATTCAATAATGATTCACCAGACAATCTTTGATGAATTTGTCTGAAGGGTATACATATGTGATTTTGTCCCTGCTGCAACGTTCGACGTTCGTTCGACAGAGACGGAAACAACAAAAAAATAACAGAAACAGCCTCTGTCTCCGTCGCACAATTTTGGTCGACGTCAACGTCGGCCGAAAACTTGTACGATAGAGAAGGAAAGAAACAAGAAGAAACGAGCAGAAACAGCCTCTGCCTGCGTCGAAACAAAAGAAACGAACATAAGCAGGCAAAAATTAACTCTGCCTGCGTCGCTCGAGCAGCGGCCGGTCGACGCTGGCAGAATTACTAGAAAAATAACAACAAGATGTCAAAATATTACAACAACATCAGTGAAAAGGAATTTCTTGACTGCAGGGTAAGCATATCTGCTTATACATAAACACTCGAAGCTGAATTCTCAGATACGTCGTTGGATACGTCGATTCCATTACGTACAGCCAACTAACAAACTGCTGATCGTGCACTTTTTCCCCACTCTCGAACACTGTCTCGATGACTATAGAAAACTTCCAATCTGTGAGTTATCGCCAGAAACAACAAAACTTTCCATATCAAATCTTTATTTTCGAACATCGTTCCTGGGCCGGACAGTGGGCCGCATTGCGAAAATACTGGCATAAAGTCTAATGTTGCAGATATGGAGTTGAAATTTGGTAAATTTTATAAATAAAACACTTAAAATATTTAAAAAAAAAAAAATAAAACTCATGAAACAATGATTGTTCGTTAAGTTTTTTTTTTGCTTAAGAATAGTGAGTAATGGCAGCTATATGATATAGTAGACCGATTTCAGCCAAACTTGGTCAGTATAAATTAAACCAAACAAATTGTGAACAATATTATGAAGAAAATTAAAAATTAATTTAAAAAAAAAGCTTAATTAATTTTTTTTAAATTTATTTGGTTTAAGACTGAAAACATAAAAACCTTCAAAAAATTTATTAATAAATTAAAAATCTAAAATTGATTAAAATTTTATTTTTTAGTTAGCATAAAATTGTTTTCTCATAAATTTTAATTTTGTTACGAGTGAGGAAAGGGAAAGGGGTAGCACCTATTCTCAAACACTTATTTCATACTTAGAGCAAGTATGTATCTATCATATGCCATTTAAATTATTTGAACGGAAAAACTCAATTGGACCCACTGTGCGTCGCTGCATTGCAGCCGGGTCTTAAGGGGGTCTTCCTGCTCAGACGGCCGAATTTTAGCTGTTTTTTTTTTTAAATCGTGGAAAGAAAACGCGTAAAGATTTTCTAATTCTAATTATTGTATTTGGTGGAAATATTTACTAAAAAATTAAGAAATTTAGAGAAATTTAGCTTACAGCGTGGCTAAAAAGCTCATGACCTCCAAAGTTGAGTCAAAAATTCAATGCTTTTACGATTTTTTTTAATAGAAATGGCGGTCATTTGAAAATGAAAATCTATTTTTCACCATTCTTTTTGTAGTCCAGCTTACAAAAAAAAAATGATCGCTTCTGCGTCGTTTGGCACTTATTTCTTCAAAATCGGTCCAGAAAAACTTGAACATAATGTGCGAACATAATTGCCAAGCATTGACTTCACTTCCTAAACTATTAAAAATTTTGAAAAATCTATGAAACAATTTTTTTAAAACTAAAAAAATAAACAAAAAAAAATGTCTAACCCAAAAGACCCCCTTAAACGTTTTCACAAGTCGAGGACTTGAATGGAATTTTACTGCATAATATATATGTATGCATGCATGTAGACAAGAGCACTTATATACATATAAAAACTTATGTATTTTATATGTGGCCACGACAATCGTTTTTAAAATTCACTTCATCGCTTCTACCCAAATTTTGATTCAGTCAGTCTTCTTTGGAATACAGTAAAGAAAAGTCGCAAAATGTTTCAAAATATAATTTATATAATCTTCACATTGAGTTCTCTTAGTTTCTTCTCAGAAGCAATTCCTATTTCCGAATATAATGAAACGAATTTAGTTCTATCATTAAATATTCAACAGTCCAAGTTGAGGTAAGATAACAACAAATTGAAGAGCTCCAAAACTAATTGGTTTTCTAGAGAGGAGCTGGAACTTCAGAGAAAATCGATAGACGGACTTGTGAAGAAATCGGAGATTCTGGATCTTCGAGAAAGTATCAATGGACTTGTTAACACAATGGATCGCCAGGGAAAGTTGATAGACGGATTGGTTAGGGCATCTCACTTACGGAACTGTGCCGAGGCCAAGTCCAGTGGGAACCACGACATAGTCCTGCCGAACTTCAGTAGTCAACCATTTACAGTTGTCTGCGATGCCGAAACTCGGAACGGAGGTTGGACGATTATCCTTCGACGGATAGACGGAAGCGTCAACTTTTATCGCAATTGGAGTGCGTACAAGAAAGGATTCGGAGATCTGGGAGGCGAGTTCTTCCTCGGACTGGACAAAATTCATGCCCTTACTGCAGAGAGTAATCAGGAATTACTTGTTCTGCTCGAGGATTTCGAGGGAGATCAAAGATTCGAGACTTATGATGAGTTCGCAATTGGCGACGAAGATGAACAGTATAAATTACACAAGCTGGGCAAGGCCAATGGAACAGCTGGGGATTCACTTGGCAGGCATCGTGGCATGAAATTTACTACATTTGATATGGATAATGACGATTGGTCAAGAGGAAACTGCGCCGTTCGCGGCACTGGTGCCTGGTGGTATGACTATTGTCAGATCAGGTAGGATGTAATATTAATTATTTCTTAGAGCTTCGTTAATTAACTTGAATTCTTGCAGCCAATTGACGGGAACGTATAAGGACAATGGCCACAAAAAAGGCGTCAATTGGTACACCTTTCGGGGAAATCAATACTCCCTTAAAACAGCCATTATGATGATTCGACCCAAAAAGTGAATTCTCATTCTCTACTACATTTAACCCCTTCGATCGCACTGGATTTGACCTCGGCACAATTGCGTAAGTGTGATATCTTAACAATTCCGTCTATTAACTTACACTGTCAAAAACAGTTTTTCTTAAAAAAAAGTTATGTAAACAAGAGATTTAAAAAACTAAGAAGAACAATTTTATTATTTAAAAAATAACCACTCGAAATAATTGTTATTACTTAATAAAGCTGCGACTTTAATCTTGAATTCTTGCAGCCAATTTACGGGAAGACAATCGTTAAGAAAAAGACATCAATTGGAGGCATTTTCGGGATCTCGAGGCAAAAAGCAATAATGATGATTTGGCCAAGGAAATAAACACAACTGAAACTTTTATATTTGAGACAGATGCATAAAATTTAATTGTAAAAATAAAAATTTAAAAATAAGTAAGAAATTGAAAACTACCAAATATGTAATATGTTTAAGAATTAACAAAATATGACAATACTAATAATATAATGTAAAATACAAGTAAGTGAAATTAAAAACTTGAATCGAAATGAAAAAATTGTACTGACAAAGTTAATTGTAATTGGCGCATTAATTTATAAGGAGATCCTTGTATAAAATATAATTACAATAAAAATTAATTTAAATTAAAATTAAGTTAACTAAAATTTTGAAATGAATCTTAAATCTAAAGCTTAAATTGTATAGTAATTGCATTATTCTTTCGACGCAAAATCGAATTATGTTCAGTTATGAGTTTGTTTACAGCTTTAAATCCTCCCACGATATTTCTGGTCATTTCTGTTTGCCTAGTATGTTAACTCGTATTTGGGCGTAAGTAAATGGGACCCTTCCATATTATGATCATATTTAAAAAAAGGAAAATAAATTTGTGTAGTACTCTTTTTTTTCAGTTAACAGAAGGAATTTTGTATTACATTAAAATATTTTACAGTCCCAAGACGACATAAGATAAGCATAGAAATTATATGTTCAAATTACACTTAATTCGAGGACTTTAAGAATAAAGAAGCCTTATACTTTAAATCAAACGGCCTTTTTGTTTCTGAAATGGGTCTTTATTTTCAGATGTCGCTTTTAAAAGGAATATCAGAGTTAAATACCAGGCGAACAGAATTTTAGTAGGTCAACAGGGCAAAGAAACGATCAGGCATTCACTTAAAGAGTAGAAATTTCGCTCAACTCAAGGTCATAGTTTCACTCAATTTTAATTGAGCTCCAAATAATTTTGGCTGCTTTCTGCTCATTTCTGTTCGCCTGGTATTTCAGATGGTATTTTGGCTTCTTGCTCTCTGCAAAACAATATTTTGGTAAGTTGTCATTTTAGGTTCAGCCTGAAAGTATGCTTCGAAATATATATTTTTGAATTCAGCACATGCCTAAAAGTATGCAACGAATTCTAATAGTTATATTTTAATTCATTAGATCATATTAATGCTTGCTCATTGCAGATGTGAATTATCTGCCCGTGAAGAACTATATTTGTTATTAACACATAACAGTAATTACAATTGCAATTGCAATTGATATTGTCTATAGGAAGCTGTAATTTGTTATGACGTATTTTCAATTACTGAAAATATATATGAAAAATATAAAAAATATATATATGTATATAAAAAAACACAAATATATGTTGACTTTGGTTTGAGCGAAAAAAAAAAATCACTTAAAATATATAACAAATAAATTATTAAATTTAAAAAAAAAAAATTTTAGAAAAAAAATTATGCTGTGAGGTGGCTGTAGGTTCCATTTATAAAAATAAAAAATAATATTGGTAAAAAATTTACTCTAGAAGCCGTTAATTACTGTTGAGTTTGAGCGAAATAAATAAAAATCATAAATAATAATTTTTTTTTTTTTTTTTTTTCCAAAAATAATGATTACGGTCTAAGCTCCATAAAATATTATTATAAATAATTCTTATTCATAAATAAAAATTTATTATCAGTGAAGAAAAAAGTAAAAATAATTCATAGTCATTATATATGAGTTTTATTTTTTATTTTTTTTTATCAAAAATATTAAATACTGTCTCAGTCTTAAAAAATTACTCAAAAATAATGAAAATCATTGATGAAAATTGTTTAAAATTAAAGTATAATCATAACAACGTAATTTGTGTAACATCATTCGACACATTCTCGATGTACATTCTGGCAGAGTAGATGTAAAATGAATTAATTGAGCATTAATTCTATTTTATTTATAGAACTGCAATTAGAATACCTTCAGCCCGCTGAGACAAGTGAGCACCTAGAAACGGGTAGCACCTTTTTCAAACACTTATTTCATAGTTTGAGCAAATATCTTTTAAATGCCATTTAAATGATTCTAACGAAAAAACTCAACTAGCACCACTGTGCGTCGCTGCATTGCAGCCGGGGCTTAAGGGGGCCTTTCTGGACAGTCGGCCAAATTTTAGCTGTTTTTTTAATTCGTGGAAGATTATCTTATTCTATTTTTTGTATTTCGTGGGAAAATTTAGTTTACAGCGCTGCTACAAAATTCACGACCTCCAAAAAAGGGTCAAAAATCCAATGTTTACACGATTGCGGGAGTTTACAAAAAAGTATACAAAAAACAACAAAGAACCAATGGCAGTCATTTGAAAATGAAAATCTATTTTTCACAGGGACCGCAACTTTTATAACTTTTAAAACAAAAATTGCAAAATAACAATTATTTTTAGATTTTTATTTTAAAGTTACGGAATAACTCTTATTTTTAATTTTGATTTAAAAAGTTAAAAATAATCGTTAAAATTAAATTTTTTAATAAAAGTAGAGAAATAACTCTTATTTCTGATTTTTTCAATAAAATTAAAAGTTAAGAGTTATTTTTGATTTTTATTTTAAAAGTTACAAATAAGAGTTACAGTCGAACTTCCCTAACTCGAATCACCATTATCCACGAAAAAAGTTCGAGTTAGGGAGACTTCGAGTTAGGGAATTTTTTTTTTTAGTTTTTTAAATGAAACTACAATTTCATTCATTCATAAATACATTTCAAAATGCAAACTTTTCTTGCTATTTTCAACAAAAAAAATTCCAGTTTGTTCAAGACCTGTCGATATTCTCAAAAATAGGTTTTATCGTTCTTTTGCTGTATCCAGAAGACGTTCCCGATTCAAATGACATAATTAATTTTTTTCATTTTTTAATATAATGGAAACTGGTCCACTTTTCAATTTCTTAACAAATAAGTTTAAAAATTTCTTAAAGAGATAAAAATTTGAATACACGTGCTGGTGCCATGATAAATATTATTAAGCTGGTGCTGACAAAGAAGTACATTTCGAACATCTTTCCTATAGCAATTTCACAAGCCTAAAAAAGTGTTGATGCAATATTTTAACATATTACATCATCATATGTTAATGTAGATCAATATTACACATCCAAACGATCCGTTAACAAAAGCTTAAAGCAGAAAAGAAAACAAAATTCAAACTTTATTGGAGATTTTCCCGAAAAATTCGACTTACAGAAGTACGGGCCAATATTTTTGTTCGAGTTAGGGAGAAATTCGAGTTAGGGAAGTTCGAGTTAGGGAAGTAGAATTGTATGGAATTTGCCTAGTAAACGCTATTGCCACTCGATTTTGTTCGAGTTAGAGAAACTTCGAGTTAGGGAAGTTCGAGTTAGGGAAGTTCGACTGTATTTCGTAAAAATTTTTTCACCCCTTTTTGTTGCAGTCCAGTGTACACAAAAAATGATCGAGGTTTTTTTATTATTTAAAATTTTGAAAATTCCATTTAGAAAACAATTTTATAAAATCTAGGCAAAAAATAAAAAAAATCAAAAAAAATAAAATGCCTAGCCCAGAAGACCCCCCTAATCATTTTATCAAGTCTGGGATTTCAATGGAATTTTACTGCACAATATAAGTACATATACATATATGTAGATATGTGCACTTACATTAGGGCGGGTCAATTTGTTCGGGTCGACAATTAACGTGATGATCGTCCACCAGAACCGGATCTACGATGAATTCTAAGAAAATTTCACCAAGGAACTACTCATGTACATGTGTGTCTAAAGTCAATTCTTAGCCTCCGCTGAGAAGCATGAAGATTTTATGTTAAGGTATTTGGTATTAGTCTAGGAGCGGACACTACTCTCAAAAATAAAAAATTGTATTGTGAAATTTTGAAAAAAGGTAATTTTTTATTATAATTTCAAAATTCAATTTTCTTGGTGAAATTTTCTAAGAACTCATCGTAGATTCCGATTATGATGGACGATTTTTGCAAAAAAAAAAAAGTGAGCCACCCTAACTTACACGTACATACAAAAACGAATGTATTATTTATCGCTTTTAATTCCAGTTTTGATTCAGTCAGTCTTCTTTGGAATACAGTAAAGAAAAGTCGCAAAATGTTGCAAAAAATAGTTTGTATAATCGTCACACTTAATTTCTTGTCTGAAGCAGTTCCAATTCCCGAATCTAATGAAACGAGTTTAGTTCAATCATTAAATGTTCAACAGTCCAAGTTGAGGTAAGATCCTAACCAAGTGAAGCCCTCCAAAACTAATTGATTGTTTAGAGAGGAGCTGGAACTTCAGAGAAAATCGATAGACGGACTTGCGAAGAAATCGGAGATTCTGGATCTTGAGGAAAGGATAAATGGACTTATGAATACAATGGATCGCCAGGGAAAGTTGATAGACGGATTGGTTAAGGCATCTCACTTGCGGAACTGTGCCGAGGCCAAGTCCAGTGGGAACCACGACATAGTCCTGCCGAACTTCAGTAGTCAACCTTTGACAGTTGTCTGCGATGCGGAGACTCGAGGAGGAGGTTGGACGATTATCCTTCGACGGATGGACGGAAGCGTCAACTTTACTCGCAACTGGAGTGCGTACAAGAAAGGATTCGGAGATCTGGGAGGCGAGTTCTTCCTCGGACTGGACAAAATTCATGCCCTTACTGCAGAAAGTAATCAGGAGTTACTTGTTCTGCTCGAGGATTTCGAGGGAGATCAAAGATTTGAGACTTATGATGAGTTCGCAATTGGCGACGAAGATGAACAGTATAAATTACACAAGCTGGGCAAGGCCAATGGAACAGCTGGGGATTCACTCTCAAGTCATCGAGGCAAGAAATTCGCCACGTTCGATAAGGACAACGACAGACAGGCGGGATGCGCCATTCGCGGCACAGGTGCCTGGTGGTACACGGATTGTCAGCTCAGGTAGGATGCAGTGCTAATTATTTCTTATTGTTTTGTTAATTAACTCGAATTCTTGCAGCCAATTGACGGGAACCTACGAGGACAATGACTTCCAAAAAGGCGTCAATTGGTACCACTTTCGGGGATGGTTTTACTCCCTTAAAAAAGCCACAATGATGATTCGACCTAAGAAGTGAATTCTCAGTCTCTACTGGACTTGACCTCGGCACAATTGCACAATTGTAAGTGTGATACCTTAACAATTCCGTCTATCAACTTTCCCTGTCAATAAAACATCTTTCCCTGTCAATAAAACATATTCTCTAAAAAATTTTGTAAGCTAAAAATTTAAAATACGATGATGAACTGTTTACTTTTAATAATAAAACCTCTCGAAATAATTGTTATTAATCTTGAATTCTCGCAGCCAATTAACGGGAAGACAATTCCTTAAAAAGGCCATCAAATTGGTGGCATTTTCGGGATCTCGAGTACTTTCTTAAAAAAGCAATAATGATGATTCGGCCAAGGATATAAACAGAGCAGCACAACTGAAACTTTTATATTTGAGACGGATTACAAGTATCAAAATCAGGGATTAAAACCCTAACCGAAACTGTAAACTTTAACCGGTACAAACCGATTGAAATTTAAAACCGTAACTGAAACCGTAACCGAAAAAAAACTTAATTTAACCAAAACCTTTAAGCCGAAACTCTGTAAACCTAAATAACCGTTTAGTAACCGTTTCATTTAAAAGGGTTAATTTTGGGATTTCATATATCCAAAAATAAATAAAATATTTTTAATTTTTAGTTTTTATTTTTGATTTTAATATTCTTATGTTTAATTTGGAATTTTTATTTGTGATATTCATGATCGAATTTTCATAGCGCTGAACAAGCGCAAATAAAATAAATTTAAAACTAAACTACATCAAACTGAAGAATATGTGAAATAAATATGTGAATAAAACATTAAGAAAGTAATTCCCTTTCAGCTATTATTATTATATTATTAATATAATTCTATTTTTGGATTTGGATTTAATACATATATGTAAATGAAATTAAAAACGTAATAATAAATTGAAATAAAATTCAAAATAAAATTAAATTAAATTAATTTCCCCCAATATTCATTTTTATTGTCATCAATTGTTAAAGCAGCTCTCGCATTGGAGCGACGACAACGAAAATCAAATATATAACAACCAACAATTTTATTTACTTTGTTTAACGTTTATTATGTTTCTGCAGATCACAACAACAATGTGGATTAGTTCGCATTAAATTTGGGTTTCATTTTCATTAAATTGTATGCAATATTCGTTTATTTTTTATGTTTTTTTTTAAGTAAACTCCATTGCGAATATGTATTGACACTAACAGTTTGCACACTTAGTTGGAAATTATATAGTTTTACGCCTTTTTTTAATATCTTTTTAAATTTGTAAATATTTCAATTTACCCACTGTGCCATAACGCGGTTTAAACTCAAATTCAAATTCAAACTGAATGTCTACGCGTTGCCAATCGAACGCAGTGCGTGATCAACCTACTGGCAACCCTGCTTTACTCTCTTGCAATGCTTTTTGAACAAAGAATTGGCAACTCGGTTTTAGTTTCTCGTGCGCGCTCTCTCTGCTTCAATTGCCGGTCTGCACTTGTTGCGCATTTTGTTTATAAAATCACATTTAAATGTTCGTTTTTTATGCAAATTACGTTTCGTGGCTAAGTTGATATGGCCAGCAATTCGTGGATGTTCGTCGTGCGTTAATTGCGCTAATAGTTGTAAAATAATTCGCTTTGCAAAATCTGCAATGTGAGCTTGAATGGGTTTTTGTTTTTGTGAGAGTGAGAGAGTGTCGCCATTTTGTTGTATTTTCTCAGTGTCCTGTTTGTGCTGTTGATCAGACAACAACAACAACAATGAAGCTGTTGTGGAGAGAGTGGAGAGTTGTGTTGTTTTTGTATTTAATATAATAAGAACTTGGCACAGTGGGTGAAAATGCATATTTAAATGCTATTTCAACAATGGGAGTTTTTCTTTAAATATGCATACGTACAGTAAATATGTTCTAGGTCTGGTCTAAACATTCATTTAGCTAAATCGCTATTATTATTATTATTATTATTGATGTAATGTTTATATAGTAATACTTATTTAACAACAAATTCGTTTTTGTTGTGTTTTTGCAACATTTTCGTACGCAAAGTCCAATAATTTAAATTTCATAACATTCAATTTGATTTCAGAGCCTAATTTCATATTTTTTGTTTGTTTTTTGTTTTTTATGTGTTTGTTTTTGGTGTTAAACACCGTTTTTGCTTTTTAGTTACCAATTTCGTATATTCATTATGTAATTATTCACTAAACATAATTTATAAAACAAACACAACAACAAATATTGTGGGGGGAAGGGGAACGCATGCATTGTGATGAAAGAGCAAAAGAAAGGAAAAATACAACTACAACACTATTAGCTTGAACATCAAACGAGAACAACAACAACAACAACAACACACACATAATATATACATACAACACCAAAAACTATTTTTGTTATACACTGTTACCGTTTACTGTTATACTATTTGAATTGTGGGCCAATTACTGTTATACATACAGATATATAACATACACATAGATATTGAAAAGTAATTCAGGGGTGCCACAGAAATCGCTAGCGAAACAGAATTCCGCTGAAATTTCCGAGTTGCCGCAGAACTTCGAGTGATTTACAGTCGAACTTCCCTAGCTCGAACTTCCTAACTCTAAGTTTCTCTAACTCGAACAAAATCGAGTGGCAATAATAGGCAAATTTCATACAATTCTACTTCCCTAATTCGAAGTCTCCCTAACTCGAACTTTTTTCGTGGATAATGGTGATTCGAGTTAGGGAAGTTCGACTGTAATTTTCTCCTGTAATGGCTCCTAACGATTGACACCTTCTCAGTTTAAATTATCCAAGGGTTTGTTTAGCAGCTTTTTTAAGTTTATTATTGCAGAACAACACATTTTTCATTTTTTTCTTATGTAATTTATATTATTTAACTAATTCATAGAACAATTGATTTTGTTTAGCTAAAAAAAGTTTTAAAGTAATTGGAGCTAGAAAATAAAAGTTGCACGACAACTCTAGCAAGTGTCTGCCATTAGTCTGGCAACTTTTCGTGACAAATGTTTTTAGAAATTGCACAATAAGTTAAAGGTTTTTTTCGGTTAAACTTCTTTTTCCTCAAAAGAGCTATGTTTTAATGCTTAATTTAAAGAAAACGGAAGTGGTTCCATACAGTCCCCGGCATAAGTATTTTGGCACCATTTAAAGTTAATTCTACTCATAGTTTGAACTTTATTCATGCAAAATTTGGCATCAATGGAATACCTTTTAAATGACATACAATTTTTCTTAACCCATTATGTACCCATTGAAATTTTTGAATTTTTGTAAACGTCTAATTTTTCAACGTTTTTCCTCGATTTTTTAAAAACAATGTTTTAATGCTGAAAGTTTCTCTAAACAATTTAAATAGTGACTGCAAAAAAAAATTTTCAAATATCTCCTCGTCAGAATTTTTAATAATTTTTTGAAAATGGCGAAAAAGGCTTTTTTTTTTTGCAGTCAGTTTTTAAGTCATTCAAAAGGTATTCAAATGTCCTTTCCATTGATGCCAAACTTTGCATGAATAAAGTTCAAACTATGAGTAGAATTAACTTTAAATGCTGCCAAAGTACTTATGCCGGGGACTGTACATATTTTTTAAATACCATACTTCGAATTCTGATTAAAACATGTGGCATCGCTGAGCCTGACTTCGAAAATCCAGCGCTAGTTTGTTTCGCCCAAAATTATTAAGCGAGTTGTTTTGTGGCACAGCGGAATGAAATTGATTTCAAATTCAAGCGATAGCGATTTCTGTGGCAGCCCTGATAGTGTTGCACAATTCCCCATTTCCAGTTGGAACTGGATTGAACTGGAATATGACAAGTACAGTCGAACTTCCATAACTGGAACTAAACTTAAATCGAACTTTTTCTTTGGATAATGGCGATTCGAGTTAGCGAAGCTCGACTGTACTTGTTGCTAAGACACCGAATAGACACATAAGGACAACGAACACGATCATTGATGAGTATTATGGAAAAACACACACATACTTATATATTGTATTCACCTATTTGGAATTGTGGGATTCGGGGCGGGAAAGTCTTGAATTTGAATTTGAATTTGGGACTTGTAGTATTGCTTTTTGCTGGTTATCTGTTATACAACAACAACATCAACAACAACATCAAGAGTAACTCTACGTTTAACACATTACAACATCAATTTAGTAGGAAGTCAGATTGTTTGTGGGCGGGGGGGGGAGTACGAAGAGTTTCAGATTCAAATTCTCTACACAGTAGTAGCTTTTGGAAAGTATTTAATTTTTTTTTAATCTTTTAAGTATAGGAAATTACAACATCTAAGGTGGTTCTGCCGTCCAGTGAAATGTTCTTTCAACTTCTTTTTAGATTTTTTCATTTTGTTTTTGTGTTTTTCTTTCTTTTGTTTCTTTTTGTTTTGATTTTCTCTCATTACATGTATGCATACATCATATATTGTATAGATTTTTTGTTGAACTAACACGTACAGTTACTCAAGTCTTTGTTTTGACAAAGCAAAAAAGGCCTATTGTATTTTTTTTTCGAAAATCTTGAAACTCAATCTCAGAATGTTTTTATTTTTAGGGACTTTTATGAATATGATTTTAAAATTCCAGAGTCAAAAATATTCAATTTTAAAAAATGACTTGTTTTTCTTTTTTTACAATAAAATCGAATATTAAAAAAATTAGATGCACATACAAAAAGTACGAAAAAATTTGATTTAGACTTTATCTGGTATTTTTTTTAGTATTTGAAACACCTTTTTAATTTGCAATTCAAATTTAAAATGTTGTCAAAAAATTATATTTGATTTTTACCAAACAATCAAAAAAAATTATTATTATATGAAGGAAAATATTAATTTCATACAAAAATTTTTATTTTCATTTTTACAACCAAAAAATGTAATGTTGAAAAATTAGATTCACATACAAAAATTATCTAAAAATGAACTTTGGCAATTTTCTATTTCAAATTTTTGGAATATTGAAAAAAATTGAAAAATTTAGCTTCTTATGTGGTCAAAACAATTACTTTGGTAACTGTATGCATTCTTATGTCGGTCATTTGTAATGCTGAAATTTTGGATTTCGTTACAAGGCAGCTAGGGTTAACCTAAAGAAGGAAATCATCTCCATATTCATAGTCTGGTTGACAACAAAGGGTTAAACGATTGTTCAAAAGATACTTATTCATCTTTTTGGTTTTTTTTTTGGTTTGATTGTCGCTAAAAGCGTGTACAGTTGCACAGTGCTGCTCAAACTGTGGCACGCCAATTTGGTATTTTTTTTTTTAATTTTTAAACTTTTTTACTTGATATTTGGTGTTGTAGGTTGTGAGTCGTCTGTGTGCGTGTGCGTGTGTGTGGTATTTAAGAGATACTGAAAAATGAAAGATAATTAAAAATTCTTTCGTTTTTTAAATAAAAACAGTTGGACAGAAAATTGTTTATTAGAGGCTTGAGATACAAACTAAACTAAAGAACTAAAATGATAGTAAGTCTAGTGACTAAAAACAAGCGAATATAAATAAATAGTTGTTGGCCAACCAAATGAAAATTGACTAAATGTTGGCCCAAGACTTGTGCTTCTTCTTCTACTTCAGTTTCTTAGCTTCTTCTTCTTCTTCTTGTTCTGTTGCGCGAGATTCGTTTGACAATTTTGTGCGAGAGCATTAGAAAATAATATAATATATAAGTATATTTTTAAAAATTAATTAATATAGATTTTACAAAAAAGTAATACACACAACCACATTTAATAGTAGAAAGAGTTGAAGATAGTGTTATGCTTCCCTCTCTTTTCGACTGCTTTCACTTCTTAATGTTCTTCCTCTTCTTTGACAAGTATTTAAATAAATATACATATGTAGTTTGTGCTTAAGAGTTTCGGCGAATTTCGAATAGGAAGAAACCGTAGAGATATATAATATATGTATAAATACACCGACTGTTATAGTTACACTACATAGACATACATGTGTGTGTGTGTGTGTGTGTGCGAGAGAGAGAGATAGAGAGAGAGTACAGCTAGTTTGTTCAGTAAGAAAAAAAGATAGTTTTCCCTTCTTTTCATTCATATAAAACTAATTCGAGTTGCGATTACATTTAGATCGCCCCTCGCTTAACACTACGAAGACTTGTTTTTTTTTTACTGAAAACCCAAGAACAATTTGCTATATATATATATATAAATATGGATATATTTGTTATACATATATAGATGATCCAAAGTTTCTGTTTACGTCTTCATTTCCTTGGCAATGCTATTGTGCGATTTGGCTGGCGAAATTGCCACGGCACCGCCAACAACACCGCCAACATCCAGATTGAGTGTGAGATTATTGCCAGTGGAGACTGTGGTGGCTGTTGCTGCTGTTGTGCCACCTGCTGCTGCACCACTGGCAACAGTTGCCGACGCCGAGCAGCCGTGATGGTGCGGCCCGTGGAAGAGCACCAGGAAGCCGTTGTTCGAGACGCAGCTGCGGGACTCCGCGTCCTTGTCGAGTATCTGACGGGCCTGCAAGAAATACACAGAGAATGGAATTACTACACTGCCAAAAACAACAAGTGGGAAAGGCTGTAGTCGAGTTCACGACTTTAGGACACCTGTTACTTATTTAAATAAATTTAAAATATTTGTATTGCATACTTTTAGGCGCTTACATTGCTTGAAACTTAAATCAACCATTACTAAATCGTTCTGACTGGCCGATCTTGTTGCGATTAAGTAGGATAAGTAAAAATAAAATAACTTAATTAAAATTTTGTATTCAATAAAAAAGATCAGTCGAGAGCTAAAAACGGGCCTCTTAGTAATAGTGGTGAGTATTTTGCTTTATTCTTTTACTTGATTGATAAGTTTGTTTGTCGAATCATAATTTTGATAATTTCCCATCGTATGATCAACTAAAATTCTGAATTCGGAAGATTCCAAGAGTCTCGGGTCATACCGGGTCAAATCAAATAATCTAATATTCAACATACAAATGCGGATGTGTATTCATATAATTATATATACATTTAAAGTATGTCAATCGTATCGCTATCAGTAAGTCAAATTTTAAAATTGACTTCATCGCTTCTACTCAAATTTTAACTTGGTCAGTCTTGTTTAATATTCAGTTAAGAAAAGTCGCAACATGTTGCAGAAAATATTTTGTATAATATTAATACTAAGTACATTTACTTTGTACTCTAATGCAGAAAACATCAGAGATTATAATGAAAGGGAATTACTTCTATCAATGAATTCTCAACTATCTGAGTTAAGGTGAGGATCGTAAATATTGAAATTTTCGTAGACTAATCATTTCATTAGGGCGGGACAGGAAAAGTTGACAAATGAAGTTGCCAAGGATTCGGATATACAATTTATTAGAGGAAAGATCAATCGGCAGAAGAATTGTGTACTCAACAAGGAAACGGATAATCAATCTTCACGAGCGGATATCCAAGCGTTTAAAACGGAAATGCAGAGTTTTAGGGCAGAGTTGGAGCAGCAGAAACAATATGTACTCGAAAAGGAAGCGGCTATCGAATATCTCAGGGCGGAGGTGGAACGACAGGGGAAGTTGGTAGAAAGACTTCTTAAGAAATCGTCCCTACGCAATTGTGTCGAAGCCAAGTCCAGTGGGATCCATGACATACTTGTCCCCAAGTTAAGTAATAAGACTTTTGAAGTTGCCTGCGATGCGGAAACTCAAGAAGGAGGCTGGACGATTATCCTGCGACGATTGGATGGAAGCGTCAACTTTAATCGGAACTGGACTGAGTATAAAAATGGGTTTGGAAATCTAGATGGTGAATATTTCTTAGGCTTGGACAAAATCCATGCGATGACTGCAGAGAGGCGTCAGGAATTATTGGTACTTTTAATGGATTTATGGGGAAGTCAAGGATTCGAGACATATGACGAATTTGCAATTGGCGATGAGAGTCAACAATATGAACTACACACTCTGGGCAAACCCAATGGAACAGCTGGAGATTCACTTTCATATCATCAAGGCATGAAATTTTCTACACTTGATAGGGATAATGACAATTTTCCAGGAGAAAACTGCGCCATTCGCTGCACTGGTGCCTGGTGGTATAACAGCTATCCTTGTCTGCACAGGTAGGATTTAATGTTAATTATTTCTTAGAGCTTCGTTAATTAACTTGAATTCTTGCAGCCAATTGACGGGAACGTATAATGACAATGGTTATCAGAAAGGCGTCAATTGGAAACACTTTCGGGGACTCGAAGACACCCCTCTCAAAACAGCCATTATGATGATTCGACCTAAAAAGTGAATTCTCAGTCCCTTTCAATCCCAACGTTGCTCGAGATGATATGATTGAATTGAAAATATTCTTAAAATTCTATATTTACTTCTTTCTCTAACGGAACTTCTGATTCTGACTATAATTAGAGGTTTTTAGTTCTATCAATAAATTTGCAGTCACCTGAGTGGAGGTAAGATCCCAATATTGAAGTTTGAAACCGACGACGAGGATCAACAATATTTTCGTACTCCCCTAAAAAGTCATAACGATGATTCGACCAAGGAATTAAACACAAAGAGTCTACAATATTAAAAGCTGTTCCATTGACATTAAAATATATGTGTATTAACATAAATATGTATTCTAATAAGCAAAGAATGTAAATTAATTGAATGTATCTCCGTTCTTCGTTCCATATACATATGTATATACCCTTTTACTTATTTTTTAAGTATAGAGTATATGACCATTTTAATTTCAAGTTTAAAATACTTGATTTAGTTTCAGTGAAAAAATTCTTATAGAACACCGATAAACAACATTTTTGCAGATAAGAATATTAAAAATCCTACTCGAATCAAGTGTTTTGCACTTGGTTTACGAAATTTATTGCTGTATGGTATTATTTTTTATTTTATTTTATTTTAAAGTCTCTTGCTCTTATAATCTGTGAGATCGACACGTTCAAACACACGGACAGACGGACATGGTACATTTCACAAAACCAATGTGACTTTTCTTGTTTTTGCCGATTTCGATTGAATCCATAATGGATACAGATCAGTCGAGAATTAAATACGGACCCCTAAGTTATTGTGGCGAGTATTTTGCTTTTATAGTTTTACTTGATCTATAACTTTGTTTGTCAATTTTTAATGCTGAGAATTTCGCGTCTTATGCTCTACGAAAATGAGAAATTCTGATAATTCCAAAAATCTCGGGTCAAGTCGGGTCAAATCAAATAATCAAATATACAATGTACAAATGCGGATGTGTATTCATATAATCATATATACGTTTAAAGTATACAAATCGTATCGCTATCAGCAAGTCAAATTTTAGAATTCACTTCATCGCTTCTACTCAAATTCTGATTCAGTCAGTCTTGTTTAATATTCAGTTAAGAAAAGTCGCAACATGTTCCTTAATATGTTTTATAAAATATTCATATTAAGTACATTTACTTTGTACTCAAACGGAGCCCATATTTCCGAACATAATGAAAGGGAATTACTTCTTTCAATAAACTCCCAATTATCCGAGTTGAAAGAAAAGTTGACAAATGAAATTGCCAAGGATTTGGATGTTCAACATCTCGGAACGAATATACAGGTTATTAGAACGGAGCTGGCACAGCAAAAGAAGTGCGTACTTGATAAGGAAGAGGCTATACATTTTAGAGCGGAGATCCAGAGTCTGAGAGCAGAGTTGGAGCAGCAGAAGAAAAATATACTCGAAAAGGAAGCGGATAATGAGTCTTTGAGAGCGGATATGCAGAGTCTACGAGAGGAGTTGGATCAGCAGAAGAAGTTCGTGCTTGATAGGGAAGCGGATAATCGAATTCTGCGAGCAGAGCTGGAAAGACAAGGCAAGCTGAAAGACGGACTTGTTAAGGAAACGGATCAGTTGAATTCCACGTCGCTCCTCCGCAATTGTGTCAGAGCCAATTCCAGTGGGATCCATGACGTACTTATTCCCAAGTTTAGTAGTCAACCTTTTAAAGTTGCCTGCGATGCGGAAACTCAGGATGGAGGCTGGACGATTATCCTGCGACGGATGGACGGAAGCGTCAACTTTTATAGGAACTGGACGGAGTATAAAAACGGGTTTGGAAATCTAGATGGCGAGTTCTTTTTAGGACTGGACAAAATCCATGCGATGACTGCAGACAGCCCTCAAGAGTTACTGGTCCTTCTCGAGGACTTTGAGGGAGATGAAAGATTCGAGACTTATGATGAGTTCGCAATTGGAGACGAAGATCAACAATATGAATTACACACTCTGGGCAAAGCCAATGGAACAGCTGGGGATTCACTCTATTATCATCGAGGCGAGCAATTTTCTACATTTGATAAGGATAATGACAATTATACAGGAGGCGCCATTGACGAAACTGGTGCCTGGTGGAATCGCGTTTATCATTACAGGTTAGATGTAATGTTAATTATTTCTTAGAGCTTCGTTAATTAATTTGAATTCTTGCAGCCAATTGACGGGAACATATAAAGACAATGGCTACAAGAAAGGCGTCAATTGGTTCACCTTTCGAGGAGATATATACTCCCTTAAAACAGCCATTATGATGATTCGACCTAAGAAGTGAATTCTCAGTCTGTTCAACATTTAACCGTTTCGATCCCGACGTTGCCTGAAAGCAACTTTGGCTGCTTGAGAAATAACTTTAAACGAATCCTTTGTTATTATTCAGATGATTCATTAAAGTATACGATTATAAGATTATATACGAATGTAAGAAAATAAAAGCACATTTCAAGTTTATTTCATGATGATACGACCCAACTTTCCATGGGTACTTAATGGGTTAAGGAAATTTTTGTATCATTCGAACGAAATTAAAGTGAATTAAAGATTCAAATAAAAAACCCGCATCAAAACATCTTGACAAATTTGACAAATTTATGGTGTAGGAAGACATTAGTGGCACACTGTATCTAAATTATAAGCACAATTTGCTCAATTGGTTGAGTCTGCAATCTTTTGAAGTTTGTTTCTGGGCAAAAGTATTTTGTTTTTTTTTTTAATTACTATTTATTAATGTTGTATTGACCAGTTATATTTTAATATGTTTCAAACTCACCTTGGAGCGATGATCGGCCAGGGAATTGCGCACCGCGTCGTGTTGTTTTTGCAGCTCGTCCGTCCGCCTGTCGAACGTCTGCTTGAGCCGCACTCGCTCCGCCACGCCCCGTTCCACCACCGAGCTGGCCACCTCGCGTTTCATTCTGCCGGGAATAAAGTAAAATTGAGTAAAATACTATTCATATTATTCCAGTTGAGTTTTCTGCACTCGGAAAAATAATTAAGATTTCCGTGCTTAAACAGAAAATATTCAAAAATAAATGATCTCAAAATCTGACTGAGTTCCGAATTTCCAAAATTGGGTTTTCAATTTTCAAGTTTACTTTTCGCAATCCTGCAAATCTTAAAATAAGATTTTCTGGGCATAATTTAAGTACGTTGTGAAATTAATTTAAGTCTGTAAAAGATCGAAAAGTCTTGAACTTATCGCAAAATATAATTGTTTCTAGTACAAAATATGCTCGTTGCAATCTTGAAAAATACTTTTTTAGTTAAATAAAAATCGCTAAAACTTACAAATTTAAATACTATTTAAAAATCATATTGTTTTCGTATTAATATGCTAACGATACAGATATTTTTAAAAATATCAACAGCCCAATTTTAGTTTTCCAAAATATTCTAGTTTAAAGTCACCTTTATGCGACTAGAACCAGTTGGGAATTCTAATCCGCAAAAATTAAAAATTAAATAATTGAAGAATATTAACGTATGCGGAATGAATTACGAACAACTGTTGTAATACAAATAAAAAATGTATTTCCAGACCGACCAACTTCAATTTTTGATATGTTTTTAATTAGACTATAAGCTATTTTACAAAAAATATTCATGACCATAGCGATCTGCCTTCCTCATATTTGCGGGTACCTTGCGCATAGCCTCCTGAATTCCCTTTGTACCCATTTTAGCAAGCTCTCTTTAGATTTTTAATATCAAACAGTCGATGTTTTGTGGCTTATATTCCTTACTCAAAACATTTCTTATCATATTTGACCAAAACTTTTCCATGGGCTTTAACTGAGGCACGTTTGGAGGGTTTTGCAGCTTAGACAGGAAATCAGTGATCAAGTGGTCAAGAGCCCTCAGAGTTGTTCTGGCATAATGAGCAGACGCTAAGTCGGGAAAAACACCGTAATATCATTCTCATAATACTTATCATTAAATTTTTTAAGCGCCGGAAGACAATTGTCCTTGTAATTTTGCGATTTCAAAGCCAATCCTGCCTTAAAAAAGACAGGATCGCTGTTTCCACGCTCGCTTATGACCAGCCACAATAAAACCTTTGTTTATGTTATTTGAGTTACATTCTCAGGTGTTTAAATATTAGGAAGCCTAAAGTAATAGTTCGGAGTCCACTCATGACCCTCCACTGTGAAAAACGTCTCATTATCCATTATGCAAATCTTTAAACTGCTCGCAGAAAACAAATTTCTAGAAAGCGCACGTAGCCGAAGTTTAATTGTCTCTTTCTGTACTTTAGTGAATTGAGGAACGGTTTTTTTATAACATATCATCACTAAAATGTCTTTTAAATACTTTTTCACCGTTTTGTCGTTCACTTTGTATTTTTTGGCAAACGCACGATTTGATTTATATGTGCGACCCACAATTTCAGCCTATTATTTGGCCCTAACTTAAGACTACTGTAATGGAAATTATTTTCCGGGTCCAGCGGCTCTTTTCAATTTTTTGCATTCTGAACATCCGAAATTATCTTATAAATAAAAGTTTCCTTGAAGCCCATAGCAGAAAAGTATTGAAAAATTTTATTTTTCGGCTAAGATTGGTTATTTGCGCAATATCTGCAAATCAATTTTCGACGGTCTGCTGTGCTCAAAGACATTACCGCGACTGTGCATTATCTAGAAATCTAATTGTTGATGCTATACATGCTAAAATAGTACCATTAATTATAGTGAGTTTTGTTTTGCGCTGTGGATTATGGGAACTTTTTGAGAACATGTTCAATTTTGTTCGTATTTCATTCCGCATACGTTAGTACACAACTATCTTTAAATTTTAAGAACAAAACGGATGGGGATGTCAAATTTCTCTGAGTGTATCAAACTAGTTGTTGTTGCCCGCTTACCTGACCAGCTCGTCGCGATCTCTGTGGACCGTGGCCAAGTTCTTGACCTCGTTGCGTCGCGCCTCCTGCAGTTGGTGCATCACCTCGCCAGTGACCTTGTCCAGCGACGCCTTCAGCTGCTTCATTTGACTAGTCTGCGAGTTCTTCAGCACCTTCTCGGCCGCCGTGTAGATGGCCTCGTGGTACTTCTCCTGCAGCTCCCGATACTGCGACGTATAGTCGCGACAGGCATAGCGCAGACGAGACTCCTGTGTGCCCTCCAGGCTGCTGCTTGAGGCGACGGCGGCGGCCTCCTCCTGGCTGAGCTCTCCGGCGCCGGCGCTCTCCTCGCTGCTGTCGCCTAGATCGAGGGGGCAGGGGGGAACTTCGACTCCGGGCTCGCTGTACGGAGAGAGACAATTACTAATTTCAATGGCGTCATCTGGCAGTGCCATTAACAACTACAGAAAACGTTACAGTCGACAGCTGCTCGACTGTTCAAATGCCCAGTACCCGTATCTTATAATGACAGGAATATTGCAGGAATGAGGAATGAGTTTAAATTCGGACGGAATAAATCGCTGAATATTTATAAAATACTTCAATGTTTAAGGATCAGATACATTTTAAATTATTTATTTGATTTTTTAATTCATTATTCCTCAAAATCGACGACTCTAATCTACAACATTTTTTTTTGTTTTGCTTAAACTATTCTTATTATCGATTGACAACTCTGTCACATGATATTTTTCAACACTGAAAATATAAAAAAATAATTTAAAGAGCATATGAAGTTAAAAAATCAATTCAAATGCTTGCCGTAAACATTTTTGATTTGAGATGATTATGTTTAAACTGCAAACCAAATATATTCGTTTATTACTAAGGTCAGATTTTTTCGGAACATTTTCCAACACTGTTCTGCTGAAAAGTATGCAGCTATTCATACAAACAAACAAGGGATCGTAAATATGAATAAAATTGTGAAATATGTGTTATTTGCTGTTTTCTATGAAAAAATTACATATTTAAATTTTAAAAAAGTTGATAAATAAGTTTTATTTTCAACTTTTATATTTATTTAAAAGTTATCACATGACTCTTAAGTGCAATTTTTTTAAATAAAGTTAAAAATAAAACTTATTCATCAATTTTTATTATAAAATTTAAAAATATAACAAATTTTTCAGTCTTTTTATTATAGGAATAAAAATTAAAAGTTTAAAAAAATTAAGAACCTAGGAATGGAAAATACAAATTAATTTTGTTTCTTAAAAGTCCTTTCAAAAATACCGTATGTGTAATTTTCTCAATGCTTCTCTGTCATTTATTGAAGTGAGTGATTATTTTCCCGACAGACACTGTCCCACAAAACTATACGCCTGTCTACCCCTTGTTTGGGTACTGGGCTAAAGTGTTGTTCTCCCCACTGTAAGACTTACAGACTCTTGTTGCTCAGACGCTTGACCAGCTTGTTGGTTATGGTAAACTTGGGCTTCTTGCCGCCGTCGAGGGGACTCGACTTTTGTCCGGCAATCTTGAGCTTCTCCTTGTCGTGCTTCTTGCGCAGCGACTCGAGCTTCTTCTCCATCTCGAGTCGCTTCTCCCGCACCGACTTGTGATCGAGGATCTTGTCCAATGGCTCAGCCAGCACCAAATCGACATCGAATTGCGAGGACTCCACTTGTCTAATTGATGTGCTCACCGATTGATCCAGCGAGTGTTGATGCTGTATCCCAGTGACCACAATTGTGGACACGCTGTCATCATTCCGATTTCCTCCACCTCCGCCGCCACCGTCGGTGCGATCTGCGGGCAACTCGACACTGAAGGCGGCAACTGTCGAGATGCTGGCGCGATGTTTGGGTGAAGTGGCTAGAGATTCAACGGGACGCAGCTCCTTCTTTTGGCCACCTACTTGGACGAAAACGACTGGAGGATCAGACACATTCGAGCAGAGAAACAAAGCGAAACAGACAGAGAGAGAGAGAGAGAGAGGGAGAGCGAGAGAGACAGCGAGAAAAATATTTGTGGCAATAAAGGAAAATTGGGAATAATTGGGAATAGTTGGAACATGGTGCAGTTTGTGTGTCCGTCAACCGTATTGTTTTGTGTGTATTTTTTATAGTGTAGTTTTTTGGTGGTTTTTTTTGGTGGTTTGTTTTTGGTGGGTGCGTGTGTGCGTGGTGGTGGTTTAACCAAATCCAAAATCCAAAAGTTTTAACCGAAAGTTTTACATGACATACAAAAGAAAAGTAGAAAGAAAAGAAAGTAAATTAAAAACTCGAATGCTACGCGACATCGCACAGTGGGCACAAAAGGCTCTATTAGCTTGCAGTATAATTTAAAATTTGGTTTTTTTTTTCTAAACAACAACTTATTGATTATTATTTTGGTTTGATTTTTAAATGAATATTTCTACGGTTGTAAAATTTTTAAAGCAACAATTTATACTTTCTAGAACTACGAGCAAATAAAACATAAATAACTAAAATTAATTATTTTTGATCAATTTAGAGATTTAAATTAAAAAATTAAAGCCTTTCCAAGTTTTTTTCTTTTATGATTTAAAGTATTAAATATTTTTAATTTTACTTTTTAAAGCAACAATTTATATTTTCTAGAACTATGTACAACAAATTAAATATAAATTACTAAAAATATTTTTTTATTAATTTAATTATATAAATTATAAAATAAAAACATTTTCTAGTTTTATTATTTTATCATTTAAAATGTTAAAAAATTTTTAAAAAAATTTAATACTTCAAAAACTATTAATGTAAATTCTTGATCTTTTTGGACGAAAAATTTTAGATTATTTTTCTTCGAAAAAAATGAATTTCAAAACCTTTCGTCTTAAAAGTGATATTTTAAAAATTGTTGTTACTTTTTGCTTGTCAAAAAAAAGTCAAATTGAGTGATGGAGACAAAAATAGAAACAAGTGTAACTTTGACATTTTAAAACGTTGTATTGTCAAATTTTGAAACAATATTAAATTGGTATTGAGTAAAAATTATAAAACTAAAAACAATTAATTTTTTCAAATCAACTTTAAAAGTAGAAAAAAAAAAGTTTCTTTTATTTGTTCCAACACTGTATTAGTAATTCTTTTTTGTAATCTCAATAATTTAAAAGGTAATCTAGGCTTTTATCCCACTGTGCGTCGTACTTGAAAACCAATTAAATTAAGGTGTGACTTTAAGGAAACTTACATGACTTGGACAAGTCCTCGTCGGCGTTGGCCACCGCGTCCGTTTCGTCCGTCAAGACGGACAGCTGAATGTCGCGCTTCTCCAGCTCGCTCTGGTACTTGATGGGATTGGCCAGGGCCTCGGCGAAGTTGGAGAGATCGTCGGGCACGTAGTCCTTGACGACGACGCAGAGGAAGAGGGAGGCGAGCGCGATGGGCTGGCCCACCTCGGAGCGGAGACTCACGTGCCGATAGCCGGGACACAAACCAATCACGGGCAGCACTCGATGTCCGATCAACTTGCCGCTTTCCTCATACGCCGCAATCCGGATGCTGGCCAGTTCGGGGAGTACAACTTTTTTGAACACAAATGGTTCCTCCTCGTACACCGGATTCATGCCGTTGTCGCGCACTGTCTTGGTGCGAAACTTCTTGCGCACAGTGTCCGCTGGCAGGCCATACATATCGACCTCCACAAATGTATTCACACGCTTGTCCGTCAGAAATTGTCCGGACAGCACTGTAATCGATACAGTGCCCGCTATAATGCCATCCACGGTGCTCTCGGCAAATGGATCGAGTCTGCGATCCGAGCGTCGCATAAACTCCGGTTTCAATAAATATCCAGAGCGTGCGTTGTACTCGAAGATGCCCAGATTCAGCTGCATGGCCAGGTCCAGAGTCTGGAAGTTCAGGGCCACCAATTGGCAGCCCGCATTCCAGAAGAGCTGCGGCATGAAGTTGGAGCTGTCGAAGCGCGTGCCCGCCGGATAAACCCGCGACAACTGGTGCTTGTTGTAGTTGACAAACTCGATGGGACGCTCCTTCAAAAGCGTCGTTGCCTGCTTCTCATCGAACGAGGACATCTCGTAGCAACGATTCTTCTCTGAAAAATGAAAGATTGAAAATGAGCATTACTTTGTCTGGGCTCAAGAAAACACTGGTGAAAATTAAATGTAAAAAAAATGTAAATCACTATAATTACTTATTAAAACAAGCGGTAAAGGCTGTAGACGAATTCCCTGCTACTTAAATTTATTAAAAATATTTTTCATTGCATACTTTTAGGCACTTGCATTGCCCAGTAAATTAAATCAGGCATTACTACCGTTCTGTTTGGCCGATCTTGTTCAGATTAAGTAGGATAATTGTTTATTTTTTTTAGAATACTTTAATAAAAAAAAAAATAGGCTAGAAACCTAATCGATCATTAATCGCCAAAATTGGAACTGTCGAAGCGAATGCCCGCCGGATAAAAAAAAAATATTTTTGGAAAAATGATCATTACACTGCACTATGGGGCGAAATCCGAAATATCGAATATTTATTAATAACTTCTATAATAAGCTAAATTTTTGAATACGGTTTTTTTATTCATGTTATGTACACCTTCAGAAATGTTTTTGGAAAAGTGGGCGTGTCACCACCCCCGGCCTTAATTTTTTTTATATTTTTTTTTGGTATCGGTAGCAAGTAAGCTCATAATTTTTGTTCCAAATAACAAGCTTTGAGCTTGATTATTATTAGCAATAAAGAGAAAAACTAATTGTTAGACAAAGAAAGTTGTGTGGTCTAATATATGGTTGTGAGCATAAAATTAAAAAACAAAAAAATTTGGGGCTGGGATTTTGACACGCCTCTTTTTCCAAAAAATTTCTAGGGGTATACATAACCCTAGAAAAAAAAATAAATACCTCAAAAACTGGTCAAATACCTCATACGACAAGCGAGCAAACCAGCATGGAAAAATTGTGAGGTTACGTCCTAAAAAATTTATTTGCGCGGATTATCGCAAATTGTTCAAATTGAGACATATTGCCTTTAAATAAGATTGAATGGATCTACGACATACAGTTGGACTTACATTAAGCCTCGTTAAGCATCATTGCTAAATTCCTTCGCAAAGTTGATAATTCTTTCCAAGAAATTATCTTTCAAAGCATTAATTAATATAACAAAATATAAACTGAACACGTATAAATACAGAATACTAGTAAAACCAACACATAGTACAAACCCGTATAATTGGTATCCATTTTAAATATTGTAAAAAAAATGATTAGCCTTTGTGCAATACCAATTTGAAAATAGGCTGCAAAAATGTTGCACTGTTAACGAACGTGCTTTTCGGAAGCAACAGCTGACTTTAACAGCTGTCAGGGTTAACATTTTTCTGTTATTTAACATTTTTGGTACAGAACTTTACAGTTTGAAGTTTTCTTAAGATGTTAATACCAAAACAGTAGTAAAATTAATACCTTGATAAAATGACTAAATAGTCGATTTTTCGGATTTCGCCCCATAGTGCACTGTTCTATACTCAAAACATACTCTATTGTATTATGACAGAAGAAGCTACTCTCGTGAAAATCAAATATATATAAATTACTATAAATCAGGGTAACAAACCCAAACGAATATCGGTTTGAGTAAATTTGAAAACAAATATTCAAAAGTTTCAAAAATAAAGATCTATTTATTGAGATTAATATATGAATTCATTTAGGGCAAAAGTAAAAATTAAATACAATTACAAAATAATTAAATTTAATGCTTGACCATACCGTAATTAACCGTTATGCACGAATCGGTTACTAAACGGTTATTACGGCTGGAATAGTTTCGGTTTTTGGGTTTCCGTATAACAAAAACGTTTTTGTATCGGTTACAGTTTCAGTGACTATTGCCAATATCAATCGGTTAATACGGTTTAACGGTTACGGTTATGGTTACGGCTTTAATCCCTGCTATAAATATTAATTAAAACAAGCGGGAATGGCTTAAGTCGAGTTGCCTACTATTTAAAAAAAATTTAAGATTTTTCATTGCATACTTTTAGGGCATTACTACCTTTCTGTTTGGCCGATCTTTTTGCGATTACGTAGAATGATAGCTTATAATAATATACAACTTAAACTACCAAAAAAACGTAAGCTAAACGACTAAACAATTATCAATCGCTATAAGATCTACGTTTATAAAACAATAGAAGTCCTTTTTAATCATGGAATCAAATATCACAAACTAGATAAGTTTTGGTAAAGCTATAAAAGTTTTATATTGAATCAAATCTTTGACTTTTTGCCATTATCTTAGGCAAACAAAAACATTTTTACATCGAAATCAGGTCTTCTTTTTAATTTATTAATTGTGTTGGTTATGCCACTAATTTGAATGTACGGATTCCACACTTGTCTAATAAACTTTGTTATTGTTATTGTTTAAAAAAAAAAAAAAAAAAAAAAAAAAATCGATTTTGTTTTGGCAAAGTTATGAATGTTGGAAGATGGTTTCATTTAAGATCAATCAGATTGTATCGTGTACTCACTCTCGGCATTCTCAAAGGACGAGAAGTGTATGGGCTGCACATAGTTGACCAGTGCGGAGATCTCCGCGCCCGCCTCCGTCTCCTTCTGGGCCTTCTCCGGGGGCGGCTCGTTGCCGCTGGCACCGGGCAGACTGGGCGTGGTGTTGGGCAGGGATTCATCGTCGCTGGAGCTGTCCGAGTCGGAGGAGCCAGTGCTGTCCTTGGAGCTCTGGCGGATTTGCTAAGAGTTTAAATTTAAAGACAGACAAAAACATAAAATTGGTCAATAAATCAAATGTTGCAAATCTAAAGTCTTAAAACTTAAACTGGAAAAGCAGCTGCCAATATATGAAAGCCATTATAATGTTGCGTTGTTATCCCCGGAGGGAGGACGGCGATGTCAATGGAAGAGTCAGTGACGATAATGGCCAGAAAATGTCACAGATTAGAGAAAGAGAAGAGGCAGCAGTGACTGTGGAAAGACTCTGCACAATGGAGTGCATGTCGCCTTTGTATTTGCTGCATGGCTGAAAGTCATCCACGAGCACAAGGACAACCAGTAATAAAAACGCTGCAGTCACGCTGATCGACTGTGCGATGCCCAGTACCAGTGCCCAGTGCCAATGAAAAACATTTTTCATGCATTTGTCATTTCAATAGCATTAAAATTATGATTTGAATTGAATAATTATAATCATATGTTAATTTAATACAATTGTATTTAAGATTTTTGTAAAAAGTTAATTTTGCAAAAAAAGTACTTTAAAAATGTTGAAGAAATGTTAAAAATAAGTTTAAAATTTAAGAAAATGTTAAAAAAATGTTTAGAATTTAAAATTTAAAAATTTTAGAAAAGCTTTGGAATTTTTTTGAAATTGGGTACCTAAATAATTTTTTAATAAAATTTTGAAAATTGATGAAAATGTTAAAAAATGTTAAAATTTTGAATATGTAAAAATTTTAAGCAAATGTTAAAAAAATGTAAAAAGCTAAGAATTTTAGAAAATGTTTAACACTTTGAAATTTTAAAAATTTGGTACTTAAATAACTTTAAAAAAATTTAAAAATTTTAAAAAGTGTTAAAATTTTGAAAATTTGATATTGTAGAAAAATGTTATAAAGTTTTAAAAACACTAGGAAAATGTTAAATTTTAGCACAGTTTATCTTTTTTCAACTTTTTTTTTACTACTAACGTATTACCCACAATTTCGCAGACCTCCGATCACCATAATTTATGTAAAAATGCAAAAAAGATAAGATAAAAAATTAAGAAACATTAATAAATAAAAAAGATACATAAAAATATTCTAATTTAAATTTTCTTTTCCTTTCAAATTAAAGAAAAATGTAGTTATGTATCTAAATCTTTTATCGTTCGAAACAAAATAAGATACCAGAGATGTTGGGTGCTGAAAAATGCACAAAATGATAAGCCAGTGTTTCCTTTTCTATACTGGGCTAACGGCGACAAAAGTCTCAATTCCCTTTATACCTATTGGATTTTTCATTTTGCGATTTGATTCGCATTACATTCGATTTCGCTTTCTCTTTCTATTCAACAGTTGTTGTCACTCGCCCACAATATTCAACTCTCAACATTCAACTGTCTGACCGCATCTCATGTGGCTAATGAGTTCAAAATGCAGCTTAAACTTTGTGTGAGTGTGTGTTTTGGCCTGGTTAGAACGGAAGAGCCGCATCCGTTACCATTAGCTGCGTTTTGAATGGTCAGTTGCCTGGTTTTGGTTTTGGTTTTGGTTTTCCCTCTGCACATTTGTTATGCAACAAACCTTCCAAACTCTCCCTTCAGAATCATGAATTATGTTGTGCCCTAAAAGCAAACTGTGCAATTAAATTAATATGCTTAATGCTCGTGAGGCTTAAAGGGCCATTAAAACGTACATTGACCAAGTTTATGGACACCATTTTGTTGACGGTTCATTACATATTCGAGGGGAAATTTAATAAACAAAAAAATACCAGTTTAATACAAATTTAATCTAATAGAGTGTAAAACAATTAATAAAGTTATATTTACTCTAAATAGATTTATTAAATTAGTCATTAGTTAACCAGTTAGTCTATGCATTAGAGTTCTAATGATTAGACTGAAGTTTACAGTTGCCCTCATCTTGAATTGAAAGAGCTAGACACATGAAACATCAAAGACTTTAAGTCAACTAAACGAATAAAAAAGTTACATTAGTTAACCAGTTAGTCAATGCATTAGAGTCTAATGATTAGACTGAAGTTTACAGTTTAATTTGACTTTAACATAATTTAATAGTTATAACTTGCCCTGATCTTGAATTGAAAGAGCTAGACACATTAAACTTCAATGACTTTAAGTCAACTAAACGAATAAAAATATTATTTTTGAAACTATAGTCGAAATTAAGGTACCAGATGTGTTTTGAAAAAATAATACAAAGATCAAAAATAGAATGGAAAACTCTGTTTTTAAATTAATCAATTCCGTAAATGGGATTAAATAAAAGAAACAATAGAAAAACAGTTTTGAAATTGCTTCGGAAAAACTAATTCTTTTTCAGTTTCATATTTTTTACCTTATACCTATTTTGTAATGATTCAAAACTTAACAACAGGATTCTATATTATTATTTATATGAAATGTCATACTGATGGTCGTTTCTAATATTTTTTCCATCACTGTATGTAGACTCGTATGAGCTTTTTATTACTTTGTTTATGAAATAATAATAATGCTGATTGCCAGCTCGGAGTGTAATCAAATCATGTAATGATCTGATAATGGAACTCGATCGATTCAACGATTCTCGGGTCAACCTCGGTCTAATCAGAATTATATACATAACATTATCATATGTATATATTATTGAAGAGAGTATAAAATGCAAGTGATTGCGCTTGTCAGTTCAGTATTCACTTCAATTCTCAACCAGTAAAATATTGACTCAGTCAGTCTGCTCGGCCATTCAACAAAGTTCAGTTGCAAAATGTTGCACAAAATAATTTGTATATTCTTCGTATTTAGTACATTTATTTTGTTCTTTGAAGCAATGCCAATTTCCGAACATAATGAAACGGACTTGCTTCTTTCAATCAACTCTCAATTAACCGAGTTGAAACAAAACTTGAATGAACTGGCCAAGGATTTGGATATACAATTCATTAGAGCAGAGATCGAACGACAGAAGAAATTTGTACTTGACAAGGAAACGGATAATCAATCCTTAAGAGCGGATATCCAAGTGTTTAAAACGGATATCCAGTCGCTCAGAGCAGAGCTGGAGAAACAGACCAAATTTGTGGACAATCAAACTTTCAAGGGGGATATTCAAGTTTTTAGAACATATAATTTTAAAATGTAGTAAATTCACAATTAATCAAATTTATATTTTACATGAATTTTAATTTTATAATATTTTTTTTTGCTTTTTATACCTATTATTTCTAATCTTTGTAGTTTATCACGTTTTTTTAATAAATTTTAAATTAAATGAATTGACGTAAGATCATTATCATTGTAACAACTTTTATTAAGTAATACTTCAATTGCAATTGTAATCGCTCTTAAATGCTCTTAAATGTATGCAACAAAAATACAAAATAAATACAAAGACAAATAAAATATCTTAATAATATTATCCGTGGAAATATTTTCATGTTTAGTTCACTTGCTTAATCTTTATTCAAAGTCATTTAAATAAAAGCAATTGACATTGCCAGTTTCTGCAGTTTTAGAATTTAATCTTAACAAGTCGCTGATGCTTTTGGCCACAGTTAAATGGGGATCATCATTATTTTTCTTCCCATCAATTGTTAAGGAACCCTTTTTTCTGGTTAACGCTTCGTTGACTGTCACTGGTCATCAAGCAGCTCTTGAATTTATCCATTTATCTACACACACACACATACACAACAGACGCACAGTAATGGACATTGTAATAGAATCAAAAGTCGTATTAACATTTTAAGCCGTTGATTTGTTAAATTTTGATTCATTGCTAAAAAGGTTTTAAGTAAAATTATGAAACTAAAAAAAAACTAATTTATTCCGATGCAATTTTAAAAATACAAAAAAACAAAATTTTTGTTTTCATCCGGGTAAATATCAAACTGAAAAGAATATCGGTTTCGGTTATGTTCGCTTTTAGGTTTTCGGGTATGCAAAATTTTAATGTATCGGTTACGTTACGGTTACCGGTTTTTAGTATGTTTTGGTTACGTTATGATTTCGGTTCAGGAAAAAAATATATAAAAATGTAAAATATATGTACATTTTAAAAAGATACTTCCTATATTTTTTTTAAGATCAATATATAAATTAAATAAGTGCAGAAATTAAAATTAAATATAATTTAAAAAACGATGATTAACCGTATGAAAATATCCGTTTTGCATGAATCGGTTTCTTAACGGTTATTTCTGGTTTTTTAGTTTCGATATTTTAAAAAAAATTTTGTTTCGGTTTCAGTTACGGTTACCAATTTCAATCGGTTAAAATCGGTTAACGGCTACGGTTGTGGTTACTGTTTTATTCCCTGGTTTCTATTATTATTTCCATCAACGTGTGAGTGTGTGGGTGATGTGAGTGTGTGTGTGGGTGTATTTTGTCATTACGACATATGTAAACTCAGAGCGTAAACAACGACAACGACGACAATCAACATCAAAAGCAACAAAAACAACCGTAATACTTTCTCCCCTTTTCCTTTAGCCTTGCAGAGGCGTGGGTGGAAAAGGGGTGTCAGCAGGGGAAGGGGAGGGGGAATGTGTGCACAGAGAGATAAACAGTGCGACAAATCAAGCGAGTTTTACGTTGAGTTCAAACATCGCAAACGGTGAGGCAGAGACAGGGAGACAGAGAGAGAGAGAGAGAAGATGTGTGTGAGAGAGAGGGAGTGAGAGAGAGAGAGATGAACGTGTGCTGCCATTAAATGCAATTACAGGCAAGTCATACAAATAGATATACACAAAAATATATATAGATGCCACGCCCACACACACACATCAACACACATTCTTCAGAGCCTACAAATGTATACACTGAGATGAAAAATTCGGGACTCTGAAATGTTTTGAATGCTACTCATCAAATATCAATTATATTTGAATTCAAATTAATAATTCGCGACTTTTTTTTTAGTTGAATAAAATATGTTAGGCTTTCTTTGCATAAAGTAAATTATATGATGCAAAAAAAAAAAAAATATAAACGAATTTTTTTTTTTTTGTTTTTTTAGAGTTGTTTAGGAACAAATAATCTTTTTTTAATTTCATTATTTTGACTTAACAATCAGATATTGCGCTTGTATGCGTAGCAGCGAAACACGAAGTCAAGGAAACGTTTGACTGCTTTACACTGAAAAAATTAAATGAAGTAAAGAGAGCAAAGCATCAGTTGTAAATCCAGTGAAATAAGTATATGTGGATGAAGTTATTCAAAAAAAAATATACTTTTAACACAAAAGATTTGACGAAGATTTCTTAAAATAATCTTATCATTTAAATTCCGTTTGAATGACACAAAAAATTCTTCGCTAGTATTTTTTATGATATTTTCAAAATTGATAATATATAATTTTTTGTATGAAAAGGAGAAAAAATGGGTTAAAATAGTCATTTTTAGCAAAGAGATTTTTGAAAAATAAATGTTTGCAGTCACACTTAGAATTGTTTTAAGAATTTATTTTCGTCATAATATTTTTTGTTTGAAACCGACGAAAAAAGTAAAAAAACAATTTTACAAAAATTGTAAATTTTCCATGGGTACTTAATGGGTTAAAGAAATTTTTGTGTCATTCAAACGGAATTTAAATGATAAGATTATTTTAAGAAATCTGCATCAAATCTTTTTTGTTAATAGTATATTTTTTTTGAATAACTTCCTCCACATATACTTATTGCACTGGGGTAGTTGCATCTATTCATTGAATGCAAAACAGCGACTGACTTCAGAAAGCATCAGATGTTTCGTGAAAGAGAAAAAGCTGCCGAGCGTGCTATTTATGGAACACACGCATTCTCTCTTTCTCGCTCTCACTCTCTCTCTCTCTGGACGTCAGCTGCGACGCTGACATGAATTATGAGCTCCTATCCCATGGGAAATGCTTTTGGCATTTTGAACAGCACTGCTTCAAAATGTTAAAGTGACTATTGTTTCTATTATTTTCTCCATCACTGTAAAAAAACTTTAAATTTTTAATCTGTGTGTACTTACTTGCAATGGCGGTGCATGTGCCCCGCCTCCGCCTCCGCCTCCACCGCCCGCTCCGCTGACAATGTCGCCATTGGCGGCGCCTGTCAACGCGCCTCCTCCTCGTCCTTCGTCCTGCGCTGCGGCTGCCACTTGTTGCGCGTTGGCCGCTGCCGCCGCTGCCGTTGCCGCCTTGGCCGCCGCATCGACTGCAAAAATTGCAAATATGCAAAAAAGTGTTATTGAATAAATTGCAATAAATAAATAAATGCGAAATGGCAAGAAAATATTAGTACAAGTACAGTATACATGCACATAAATATTGAAATATACAAACAAGTCGAAATGGTAATAACATTAAATAAATAAATAAATTTGCGCAAAGTTGTCACAGGGAAAAGCTTTAAAATAAATGTAGATTCCATTTCAAACAAAATATTTGCGCAATAAATAATAAAATAAAATTAATTGCATTGTAAGTTCAAGTAAATAAATATACAAATTGCAAACAATGCCAAAATCGAACTAAAATTAAATTAAGCAAATAGGTAAATAAATAAATGTAAAATATACAAGTAACAACGAAATCCAAATATAAATAGTAACTAGCAGAAAAAACTAAATAAATGTAGAACATAAAAATAATATAAATTTAATTTATCGCAAGTTTTCAAAAGAGAAAAGCTTTTAATAATTTCTGGATGCCTATAAATGCAATTTATGCACAATTAATTATAAAATTAATGAAAATAAATTTATTTACATACAAAATACCTTCAAATAACAAAATTTAAATAAGACTAAAATCGAAATAAAATTAAATAAATGAGTAACTTTATTGCAAGTTTTTGTACAAGAAAGATCTTTTTTTATAATTTTAAATAAGTGTAAATGTAAATTTACTCGAAAGTAAAAACAATATTAAATTAAACTAGTCGGCGGTGCTACAGCCGAGCGGTACTCGACTGTCGGAGACCCCGTACTTATTATAAAGATATCTCGAACAACAAAAAGATTTTCATACTAAGACTTGATTTGGACTGATCGTTCCTATGGCAGCTATATGATATAGTAATCCGATTTCAATCAAATTTGGTCAGTATGTATGGGACCATCTTTTATACATATTCTGTCAGTTTGGTTGAAATATCTCAAACAGCAAAAAAGTTTTCCATACTAAGACTTGATTTTCAACTGATTGTTCCTATGGGAGCTATATGATATAGTGGTCCGATCCAAAATCTAAAACAAACTCGATCTGCTCCCAATATAGACGAACCTACATACCAAGTGTGGAGTCTCTAGCTCTTATAGTCTCTGAGATCTAGGCGCTCTTACAGACGGACGGACGGACAGACGGACATGGCTATATCGACTCGGCTGTTGATGCTGACTAAGAATATATATACTTTATGGGGTCTGCCACGCCTCCTTCTGCCTGTTACGCACATTTTTTTTTGTGACAAAGTTAATAGCCCCCTTTACTTTTTTAAAGTACGGGGTCTAAAAAAAATAGAAGAAGGAGGAGTAGGAGTAGGAGAGGGAGAGGGAGAGGGAGAGGGATGTGGATGCACTGTCAATTGCTCTGGGATTAGGTTGGGTCAGAGGTCGCAGCGAATGAAGTCACGAAAATGCCAGAGATATGTATTTATTTATTTATAATTCCCTGGCAATTGCCATCAAGTTGCTCCCAGCTGACGTCGACGTTGACTGCGACGTCGACTGCAACAGAAGCCAGTGGCAAAAGTCATTTGCATTTATAAATTGGCTTTTGTGCAATGTCAACCCACTGGCGAAGTAGGAAAGATGGCAGAAGGAGAGAGCAAAGAGGAGAGAGGAGAGGAGAGAGGTAGAAGAATGCCAGGACGTGGATAGATTGTGCAGTTGTGCATGCAAATGTCTCCTGCAGGACACACAGGACACGCAGGACACTGTGCCCCATTAGCCAAGAGAGAAGCAGCAGCTAAATACATTTATATGCAAAATACCAATAAAACTTTATACGACACATAGACAGACAGACAGACGGGAGACAAGAGGAAGAGGAAGAGTTAAAGCTGACAGGCCATAAAAGTTCAGTTATCCATTATAACATATGGCCGAGATAAAGTACTCGTAATCATAGAATCTCAGAGTATCAACATAACTTGCTTCAAAACTAAAACAGAATTGCATGCCAAGTACTTTTTAATATACCCTGTAACCATTAAGCGGATTGAAGGGAGTATTGCTATGTGACATTTATGATTGATCAGTTTCAGAGTTATTTTTATTCAAACTTGATTGATTTCCATGCGGAATGCCATTTTAAATTGAGCTCGGATTTGATTCGAAAACTGATTAATTTGAGTAAAAAAAAATTTGGAATCATTTAGTTCCCAGATTTGTTCGTTTTTAATATATAAATTTATATGTAATTCATAATAATTTATTAACATATTAAGTTCATAAATTTTTTTTAATTTTGCTCTTAGTTGACATTAAATAAATCATTAAATAAATATATAAACTTATAGTTGTTCTTAAATTTTCGTAAATTTCCATGCTTGAAACTTTTTAAAAATTGTTTAAATATCCTAAATTCGTTCACACTTGAAGTGTTTTCTTATTGAATATCGCAGAAAAAGGCATACAATTTTTTTTAAATTATATATTATATATTTCTACAAAGCCTCATATCACAAATGAAATGTAAATTATTTTTTTATTTTTTTTTTAATAACAATTCAATTTTAAATTGGGGCAAATAAATGTTAAATGTTAAACACATACTCGTAGTTAGTTAAGCTAGTTAGTTCTTAACCGGTGTCTTATCTGAATAATTTCCGTGAAACTAAAGTTTTGAACATTTGTTGGAAAACAAGTTAAGAAATAAGGCTAAGAAGTAGAATTACGAGAGTCTATAGAAAGAACAACAAAAGACAGCTGCGTGCGTGGAACTCATTTGCATTTGCCAGGTGCGAAGCAAGAAAATATTTAAGGAAGCAGGAGAAAGAAGAAGGACACGAAGAAAGAGTAGTGGGAGTGGGGGAAGAGTCTTTGGCGTAACACACGCTGATGGAAAATATAATAGAAACAATTTCTTATTTCTGTTATTTTAGTTTCATACGCAGAAAAAAAAATCCGGGATATTTAGTCCGGATTCAATCCGAAACGATGTCAGAAGTGGGGTAATCTCGGATTTTCTTAAACCAAGTATGAAATACTTGATTTTTTCAATTCCGAATTCAATCCTGAAATTCTTTAATTCAGGCTAAAAAAAAAACCATGTTTTTTTTATTGTTTTTTTTTTTAAATTTTTTTTATTTTAATATTTTTTGTTTTATTTTTTTTCAAAATTTTTTTTTTAACATTTTTTATTTAAAATTTTTTTTTAAACATTTTTTATTTATTGTTTTTTTTTTTAGCACTGGCTTAAATTAAGTATTTTAGGCTTGATTTTAAAATGGCTTTTTTTTTCTGTGTAATTATAGCTTAATTCCAAATAACAATATCATAAAGTCGTTTCTATGATTTTGTCCATCACTGTGTGTAGCAATAGCAACAATAACATCAATAGCAATAACAACAAAATACAGTAGAAAAGAAGAAATAAATATATATGTTCATATGTGGAAACTTAATTCGCATTACGCATACGCCATGTGTGTTGAGTAGAAGAAAACGAAGAAGAAACTTAACTAAACTAAACTAAACTCACCTGAGTTGGCCGTTGTGAGCTTATTGCTGGCACCTGGTGTTCCTTGGCCCATGCTCGCTGGCTTCTTGTGATGATGATGATGATGGTGGTGATGATGATGCTTCTTCTTGTTCTTGATTATGATCTTGCGACGCAGCATCGACGGCGGCGGCAAATCCGAATTGGGTTCCAAGGGATGCGAGTCCAACGGTTTGTCCAGCAGCATATCGCCAAAGATTTCGCGGCAATAATTGGCAATTTTCGCCTATAGCCAGAATGGAGATGGGGGAGGGAACAAAACACAGTTGGTTAACTGACTGCTAACTGAAATTTGATGAGTTCTCGAGTTCTCAAGGAAAAGAAACAAAGTTGGGGCGAAACACGTACATAGGTTGATAACTTCTGCACACTCGGAGAAAATATCAAGATTTCCGTATTAAAAAAAATTAATATTCAAGTGCAAGACGATCTCGAAAGTTGACTGAGTTCGAAATTCCCAAAACTGAGAACAGAAATTTTCAAAATAAATTTATCTGACTTCTTTTAAGTACGTTTTGGTATTGATATTAGTCTGTTAAAGATCGCAACATACTAGATAAAGCACACAAAAATCTTAAACTTATTTTAAAATGTAATCGTTTCTAGAATTGTTGAAAACATTATCATATTTAAGTTTTTTTCAATCTTTAAATCTAAATAACTAAAATTAAATACCGTTTAAAAACCATATTTCCTCATAAAAAGAACAGCAATCCTAATTGGAAGATTCTAGTTTGATATCATATTTGTGCGGCTAGAATCAGTTGAGAATTCTAAGGCGCAAAAATTAAAAATGAAACTTTTGCAGATTGTTTCACACTTAATTCAAAAATATTATTACTACACAACAATCTCAAAATTTAAAGAACAAAATGCCATAAATTAAAGTGCGGACAAATTTAATTTTTGTTAGCACTTGGTATTTTTCTGAGTGTACTCGTAATGTTGATAGCTTTCATATGACCGCCGTGAGTTTGGCCTGTTCCCTATGGTAAATTTAGTTTATATTACTACTTTTAATGGTTAAACTTTTTCCATTCCCTCTCTCTCTCTCTCTTGCTGCCTGTGTCGCCCTCTCTCTCTCTCTCTCTCTCTCCCTCTCTCTCTCTCTCTCAAGGTAAAAAGTTTGCCTTTGTTATTATCTCGTGGAGCTGAAGCATCAGGCAATTACCTTTGGAGTGGCTTCTGAGATTTACCACGTTGTGTGTTTAAGCGGAGACTGTTCTCCCTTTCCACTCTCCCCTTTCCCTTTCCCATTTGTTCCCCCCTCAACTGTAACTAAACATACGTGAATGTGCAAGTTCTTGTTTGCCCTCTGCCGAGTTGTTTGATTAAGGGGCGAAAGCTACTGTTTTATATATTAGTTTAGGACGAGTTACTTTTTGACTGGCAACTGTCGAATTGCGGCTCCATATTGAACTAACTTTTCTGCCCCTCTCTTTAAGGCAACGCAAATAAACACATATTTATATTTAATTTAATAAAAGAAATCGCCAAGAAGCAAATAGAACAGTAAAGTCGGTCAATAAATTGTATTTGACACTTTAATTTTGTTGTTGTAACTTTTGTAAGACAGTTTTCTAAGTTTTGGTAAAATTGTAATTGAAAAAAGAAACGAATATCCTAGAAGCAATTTTAATCTTTAAAAAAGAACAAAATATAAATAAATTTCCAATCAAATTTTTACTTTCAATTTTTTATGTTTTCAATTATTTTTAACTTTAAATTCTTATAATAAAAATTGTAAAATAGAATTTATTTTCAATTTTTATTTTAAGCAATTGCAAAGTAGAGTTTTGGTATAACTTTATAAAAATAAAACTTATCTTTCAATTTTTATTACAAAAATGTAAAAATAAAAGTTGCTTCTCAATTTTTTTTATAACTCTTATTTCATAATTTGTTTCATAAACCTTTTTATCGTTACGATGCCCGGTATATAAATTTAAAATTGATTTTAAAAAACAAAAATAAAATCAAATCAAATCAAAGTCACCTGTTGTCTGGGATTGCAGTGATTCTCGAAACTTAATATCACAGGGTATTCGGATGTTTTAAATGCGCTCTCCGCAATCGCCTCGAGAACGTCCTTGGCAAAGATTTCGGGCACAAATGTATAACCGTGAACAATAACCGGTTCCTCAGTGCGTCCGTTCCAAAAGTCCAGTTCGACGCATCTGAAAAGCAATAAACGATATATATGCATATTGAATATTTAGCGATTAAATTAACTGTTGAAAATCAACAAAAAAAAGCGTAAAAATCTTTTTATCAGTCGATGCAGAGCAAACAAAAATCGAAAAAAAAGGAAAAAAAAGTGAATCATTTAAAATGTCCTTGGCAGCAACTTTTGCGTCACTTTTGTGTGTGTGCGACAGCGACAGAGAGAGAGTGCGAGTGAGAGAGTCAGTCGTGTTGATGAAAATGGCAACCGCGCAATTTCCGTTGCACTAAAAACGCAACGCAGCGGCAAAAACGCACAAAACACCTGACACATTGTGTGTGTATGCACAGATGTGTGTGTGTGTGCGAGTGTGTGTGAGTGCGAGTGTGTACACTGAGATAAATTATCAGGTATTAACACCGTTACACCGTAATCGTAACCGTTAGCCGGTATTAACCGATTGAGATTGGTAAAAGTAACTGAAACCGTAATTTAAAATATTTTTACTATACCCACACAGAAGAACCGAAATTATTCTAGCCAAAATAACCGTTTAGTAACCGTTTCATGATTAACGGTTAGTTTAAGTGCAATCCATCATTACATTAAAATTTATTGTTTATGCGTAATCGCCTTTTTTTAAAGCCAATAGTGAATTTTTATACTTAATTTGAATATAAATCCTATTGAAAAGAAAAATCTTTTTTCGAATCAACGAATTTTGGTTTCTATATTATCAACTAATTGTCAAAAATTACAGTTTTTATTTGTTTGCTTCCGATATCCTTAGATTTTGCGTAACCGGTAACCGAAAACCAAAATTCGAACTTAACCGAAATCGTAACTTTTACCGGTATTCGTTTCGCTTTGATACCCTGAAAATTATATTGAAATTTTATTTAAATTTAATTTAAACTAGCGGTGGGCACGCAGTGGCTCCGGGAGCAGCGACTGTTCCCAATTCAAATTCAGATTCCGTGCCCACCGCTGATTTAAACTATGGCATTAAGTATTTTTTGAGTTGAATTAAAGTGTATTACATTTATTTTAACTTTGTATATTTTACTACGCGTTTTTTCTCTGAGTGTATGTGTGTGTGGCCTTCGTGAAGTCGCATCAAGGTCACGGTCAGCTGCCAAACTGACCGCAAACACACTCACACACACACACTCACACACACATACTCACACACACACTCACACACCCACACACACATGTTCATGCTCATTTAATTGCGTCCTTAAAAGCACCTTCCGGCCACGCCCCCAATTCTCCACCTTCATCTCCACCTCGAATAATCTCTCATCATCATGTCTCTCTCTTGTCTCTTGTCTCACGTCTCATGTCTCACTCACCTGCAGCCGGCTAAAAGGCATTGCCTGTAAATCTCAACGGAGGATTTGCCCGTCAGCTGATGTCCCGTTAAATAAGTGTTGTGCGAGGAGTTGATGAAATAATGCGACATCGGCTGATCCATATCATCGCAGAGATCCAGTTTATTGGGCGCCATTATGGGATTATCATCGCCCATCAGATACCTGGCAGTCAAATAAACATCGATTAAAATAGAGAAATTATTTTAATAAGCTTTAATGTGCTTTAAAACATATTTTTGGTGTGCAATAAACTTTGATAATCACTGAAAAAGCTTGTGTAGTTAATCAATTGAGCTTTCAGCTTTCTGTGTTGTGTTGGAAAGTTCATGTTCAATAAATTTATTAAGCTTTTATGCGGCTGAGCTTTGATTTGATTATAAAGCTCTGCACCATAACACTTGCCTTAAAATTAAAAAAAAGTTTTTTAATAATCATTTGAAAAGCTTGAGCACTTGATCAATTCCGTTTTCTGTTCATAAAAATTGAGTTAATAAAGCTTTTCATGCGTCTGAACTTTAGTCTAATTAAAAAGCTCAGCTAGATAAATGTACCTTAGTCATAAATGAGCTTAATAAGAATTAGAGATAAAGCAAATTAATTATTAAAATGAGCTTTTTATGAAATTGAACTTTTTATGAAATTGAGCTTTCTATGTGCTTTCAACACACATTTTTTATATGCAGTAAACTTTGTTAATAATTTTAAAAGCTTGTGTTCTTGATCAATTGAGCTTTCAGCTTTCTGTATAAAGTTGGAAAACTTAAAGAAAACAGTTAATTAAGTTTATTCTAATAAAAAAGCTCCTCTAAATAACAGTTATCTTCTTTCTTCAAAGAGCTACTTGAAAAGCTTTTATAAGTGTTGGAAACACACAAAAAAATGCAATAGATTTTTTAAATAAGCTTTAATGAGCTTTAAAAATACATGTTGTGTAAAAAATAAAATAAAAACCAGCTTAAAAGCTTCCTCACTTGAGCTTTCATAAAAATGAAATTAATTGAGCTCTTCAACAGTTTGAACTTTAAGCAAATTAAAAAGCTATAACCTAAATGTGGACAAGGGCTGCTTTGTGTTTTAAGCTACTTTAAAAGCTGCAATAAGTGTTGCCAAACACATAAATATTGCAACAGTTGTGCGAATCGCATAGCTTGAGGCGTTAACAAACTTGTGAAGCGTCTCTCGGCTGCACTTGAATTCTTTTCTCTTTCTTTTTTTGTCATATTCATATTTATTTTGCATATGTTGCATGTGGTGTGCGAAGGACGCGATGTGACGCAGCCGAATGCAACAGTGAAGTGTGCGGTTTGTTAATGATGATAAGGATGATGATGACGATGATGATAACAATGATGATGATGTTGATGATAATAGCGTCTTAGCCTTCGCGCGTCTTGTCTTTTCTGTGCTTGTGCTTGTGCTTGAAGTGCCGTGAAGTGACTTGAACAGGCGTTGAGCCTGAGCTGGATAAGCAGCTGTCAGACGCAGTGCCTAAGGCCTAAGAAGGTGGAGAGAGAGAGAGAGAGAGAGAGACACTGAAGGAGACTCACCTCAAAAAGCCATCCAGGCTGAGTTGGCCCTTTTGTGCGTTGAACTTGCTCGGCTCGTATTGATGTATCAGCTCCTTGGCCCGCGCGGGATTTGCATACGGATAGAGTATCTCGTTCAGGCGCGGATCGCGTTGCGTTTTATTGAGGAACTCCACCAGCTGTGCAATCGACATGCACTTGCGCTTCGCAGTGTTAGTGTTGCCACAGCTAAAAAAGAGAGCAAAAAATAAGTTGCAAATGGATTTAAAATAGATTTCAGGCATAGCCAAAAAACAATCAATGGGAAATTCTAAGAATTAAATTAATAATTGACTTAATACTTAATGGAAAACAATCGAATTAAATTTAAATTTATGTATGCATAAAAATTACAATATAACTTTTATATTTGTAAAATTGTTCGGAATGAATACTTAATATACAATAAATAATTACAAACTAAATTTAAATTTATTGTAACAAATAAATAAATACATATCTATTTTAAATCAAAGAATTAAATTAATAAACTAATGAAATAATCGAATTACTTGTTTAAAATTATTATGATTCGCTAATTAAATGTATATACAAAAATCATAGAAAAATTATATGCTTAGCAATAAAAATTTAATTTATTTTAATAAATAAATAAAAATAAAATAAAAATAAATAAAAACTGTATATTACAAATATATTTTCATAATAGCAAAGTTAAGTTGCAGTCAAAAAAATATGTGGCATCGTTAAAAAAATCAATCCCGAACAAATTTTAAAATCATTGAGAAAATTTAATAATTTTATTTTTAGCTGAATAAATTAACGTGAAATATAATTTGATTGTTAGTTATAAATAATCATGATTTAGTAATTACATTTAAGCTTATATTAAGAAATCACAATCGTTCTAGATGACTGAGAAATCTTAAATCTATTATTAAATTAAAAATATTATTAATTATTTACTTAGTAAAAATATGATTTTTCAACTAAAATTAAATTTATTTTAGTAAAAAAAAACAAAATATATTTTTATAATAGAAATTGGCGTCCAAATATTATTTAATAAATTATTATTTTATTTTAATTTTATTATTTTTTAAAAATAAAAAAATAGCGGTTATTTTATGCGAGCAGTTTTATTTTTTGATATTCAATTTGAAGTTAATAAAAAATTATGATGTAGAAATTAAAACAATTTGTGTACTACAATAAACAAATAAAAATAAGGATTGAATAGTAAAAATTAGAGTCATATACTAATTTATTTTATTAAGTTTAAGAAAGCAAAACTTTTTATTAGATTAGATTTAGATTTGATGATTTAGATAAAATTAATTATAATTTATTTACAAAAATAAATCAAAATAGATTTTTACAATTAAAATGAGCATATTGTTATTATTGAACTTGTTTTTATTAAGTTAAAGAAATCAGACTGTTTATGTATTTATAAAAATGACAAATGTCTTGTTATTCTATAACTTGAAGTTGATAAACAATAAGAATGATTGCACTCACATGCCGTCGAATAGACGCTCCACCTCGGAGCGCTGTGTTAGATACTTGTACAAATTGTAAAAGTCCTCAAATTGAAATTTCGACACCGATATGCTGTCGACCTTGCCCGATGGCAACCCGGTCACGTCCAGCGCCTTCTCGACACGTTTCCGATCCTCTTTATTCTGTGCAAAAAGTTTAATGATGCTAAAGTGGTCACGACCAAACGAAAATCAAGGGGAAAAGAGAGTTGGAATTTCAGGCAGTGTTGGTTGGTTGGTGTTGATGATGTTGTTGTTGTTGTTGTTGACAGTGATGCATGAGTCACATTGAGAAAGAGAAAGAAAAATGTGAAGAAAGAAATTGGCGTAAATTTCAATTTTCTAGGCAACACTTAACAAATATTGGCAACCCCAAAGTCACAACTCAACCCCCCGAACTTTAACGTTGACAATGACCCAGAACAGGTTCAGTTTCTGATTCAGATTCAGATTCAGGTTCAGGGTCGAAGTCAAAGTCAAAGTCAAAGTCTGGGGGTCAGGGCTCAAAGTTGGGGCTACTTCAAGTTGGCAATTACTTTTTCACTGGAATCCGTCCGCTTTTGTCCACCTGCAGACAGAGTTTTGTGTGGGCCTTCTGCAAGAACATTATCGCCGAGCCGTTCAATTGGGCCAAACTGTAGGCCAACTTGATGAGGCCATCCGACCAGATCTGCAAACACAAAACACAAAACACAAAACACAAAAAGTGGGTAAAAGGTTAGCGAATACAGTCCACAGTCAGCGTCTAAATAAATCACTTGAGATTTCCTTGATTCTCAACTGGCAACTGTCCAATGGAGTCACCAAGTGAAACCTTTCAAAGACTGAAGGAAATCAATTTCGATTTTATAAACTCTCAAGAAAGCAGGAAATATATATAATTGAAAAAAGTAAACACTTTGTGTACATTCAATAAGTTTTAACTAAAAACTGTATATACATAGAGCATTTTAGCCGTCTAGCTCTTACCGTTTGGTCTATACGTCAATTCGAATCATTTTAATGAACTAATTTTTTTGTTTTAGTATTTTTATTTTCAATTAAATTAATAATTACTTTTCTTATTTATTTCATTGATTTCCTGCGCTATCATTATAAATAATTTTTTTAGCTACTGTATAAATTTTAAATCATTAATTTTGTTTTAAATTTAAAATAAGCAGTAAGTAAATAATGTATGAAAATTATTTTATCGACTACAGGAGCACATTTTTAATTTTAAATATCATAGCAAAATTTTAAATCATGTCAAAATTGAAATTAAAATTGATTTGCCAAACTAAACACAATTTTCAAAAATATAACTTTATTTGCACATTTTTGTCCAATTCATTCTACTATTGAAAAATGCAAAAGTTTTTCATCAAATCATTTAAATACATAAAAACTTTAGAAAAAAACACCCAGTTAAAGTTCAACTTTGCAGTTGAATGTAGCAAAAAGTTGCTTGAAAAGTGAAATGACTGTTTATTAAAGTATTTAAAACTAACTAGACGATTTGTTGAATAACTCAGTAAAATTAGCAGCCTCCCACTCGCAGTTGAGATTGTGCGCTTTGTTGCCAAAAACTGCATGTTTGTTTACTTTGTACGGATTATATTTGTGTGGCCTGAAATTCCGTAAAAGTTTATGAAATTTTTGGCATACAGTTTTGTTTATAGATTTGCTGGCGACGCGTGCCAAAAATAATAACAATAACAACGCACACGCCATGTCCCCATCTCTGTCTCTGTCTCTCTCTTTTTGTACGTCTCTGTTCCCGTCTCTGTTCCCGTCTCTGTCTCCGTCTCTGTCTCCGTCTCTGTCTCCTTCTCTGTCTCCATATTCCTGCTTTGGAGCGTGTTAAAATATAGAACATTGATTTTGACCAGGTCAACAAGAGGGGGAGCAAGAAATCGTAGTTTCGACTGTGTCCAGTCAGAAATTTAATAAAGGGCGTGGCCCTCCTCCCCCCATACACACACACACACACACACAAAACCGTTATGTTAAATCAATAAAATGTGTTCCGTCAGTTAAATTTATACGCGCCTTTGACAAACGTCTAAAAATAGCGACAACAACCGACGACAGGTGTGTCCCAAGTAAAAAACAATGTGTTCTACTTAGAAAAAGGATTTTCCAACGCATATCTGTCAAGTTTAAATATTTTCAAATAAAAATTAAACGTTTACCAAAATATCTTCTTAGAAAAACTGCTTTACAAATTCAAATTAATTTTTCTTAAATACAAAATTGTACAAATAAATTATTCTTGAGAAAAGAGTCTGGCAATATTTTAAATTATCAATTAACCGTATTCCAAAATATCTTCCCAAAAAAAAATCTACTTTTGTAATTAAAAATCTAGTTACGAAAACATTTTCATGCCTAAATTTTTCTGATATTAAATTTTGTGACGAACGATGCTTACCGTATTCCAAAATATATTCTAAAAAAAATCTATTTTACTAATTACAAATCTAGTTACGAAATCATTTTTAAGCCCCAATTTTTCTGATATCCAATTTTGTGACGAACGATACTTACCGTATTCCAAAATATATTCTAAAAAAAAATCTTCTTTACTAATTACAAATCTAGTAACGAAAACATTTTCATGCCACAATTTTTCTGATATCCAATTTGTTGACGAACGATACTGAATTGAATAGATAAATAATTCTTGAGAAAAAAGTTTGACAGTATTTTGAATTATCAACTTATCGATTTCCAAAATATCTTATAAAAAAAACTACTTTCCTAATTTAAAATCAAGTAACGAAAACATTTTCATGACTTAATTTTTCTGATATCCAATTTTGTGACGAACGATACCAAATGTTGGCAATATTTTGAATTATCAGCTTATCGTATTCCAAAATATCTTATAAAAAAAACTACTTTTCTAATTTAAAATTTAGTGACGAAAACTTTACCATGACTCAATTTTTCTGATATCCAATATTGTGACGAACGATACTAAATTGAATAAATAAAATATTCTTAAAAATTCTGAACTACGCAATAATGTTATTATTATTAGGTAATAATAATCGGGACCTTTTTTTTTAAAAAAATAATTTAGTATCGTTCGTCACAACATTTGATATTAGAAATTTGCGTGGACAGTCGTTCACAGTGATTAAAAAATCATACTATATAAAGAAAATATCCATTTATAGGATAGATATAATTTTAAGCAAGAAAGCAAGAATATGCACAAAGTATATTTTTAATCTATTGTTCTGAAAGTTTCCCCCCAACAAGAGTGGAAATCATTATTAACAGTTCCTTGGATGCCTGACCCAATTTTTCTTTCTGAAGAGTCAATTCTTGAAAATGTTTGGAGCATTTCAATTGTCGTCAATTGTTGTCAATTGGCCATAATGAAGTGCAGCTGTTCTGGCCTTGGACCGTTGCCAACCAGAACTGAGACTTGTTTTATTTTCTGGCTTATTCTTTTTTGGCACTCACCTGTGCAATGTCCCGTTTGGTGCAACAGAAGTTGACAAATGTCATGTTGACAAAATCAGAGCCATGGCAAATGGTGACGGTCTTCTCCTCCAGAGTGTCCTGTGGCCCCATCGTCACAATCTGTCGCAGCTTAGCGTCCTGCAAATATTCAAGGATAACAAGTTGGAGTATTATTAATTACCAGAGCATAAATGAAGTTTTATGGTCACATTCTCAGCTTTTAATTCAGACAGAGACAGAGAGAGATAGAGAGAAACTCATTTAGCTGCTCGTAAAGCAAATAACTGGGCAAAAGGTCATAACATAGGGATAACAGGATAAGAGGACTACTTACTCTAGGGCGTCATATTTCAATTAAATATCAGCAAATGGATTTACGACGGAAACACAAGTCTTAAACAATGCGACCAATGGACACACCCAGCACATCAACCCATCTAAACAATGGCAGGAAGACAGAAAACAGAAGACAGAATACAAAAAATAAACCCACAACTAGGTTAAATGCAAATCAACCCGATGGCCAGATAATCACGCAATATGTTCCATAAACTATGCAAGTGAAAGAGGGATTGAAATTGGGAAGGTGAACGACTAGAAGATACCCTAACTTGCAGTCTAGTAAAGTTTTTATGAATCAAACTATTTACTTGCTACAGATTAAAGTCTTTTTAAATCATAATAAATTTAGAAAAAGTGAGGAAACTTGTGATAAACTCTCAGAAATTTTGTTGAAATAAATTGAAGCGTCCAAAAATTTATAATAAAATTAAACTGAAAAATATTTGCCTAGAATAAAATTTATCTTTATCTAGTTTCAAATTTATTTATTTTTATTTCACTTAAAGCCACATTTTAAAAAATACTTGCTGAACACGATTAAAGATTTATGCAAAAAATATCTTATCTTTTTATTAAAAAAAAAAAAAAAAAAAAAAAATTTGGAAACCCAAGTGGAAAACCTAGTGAAATCTGTCAAATAAATTTTTTAAAGATCTTCAACAGTCTACAAATTTAAGATTAAATTGAGCTAACAAATTTTGTCTGATTTTTATTATTTGGTAAACAGTTTAAGGAATTGATGGAAAATTCACACATTTCAGATGGTGATGATAATTCATCATTGTCAAGGAATAATTCGAGTATATTTTAAAAACTTGATAGTTAAACTTTTGTAAGACTCAAATGTATAAATTTCGTTATACAATAGAATGTTGAATTTAATTGTAATCAGCGTAAATCTCACTGTGAAAGTTCTACATAAAAACTTAAGCGATAAGTGCTCCACAGATAGTAAATAAATGCCACTTGTTTGTGATAATTTTTATGTACATTGCGCATCTAAAGCTACTTCAATCCGTCTCCTCATCTGTTAGTTGAAACATGTCGGTCTTAGATGCTGAAAGACACTAAATGTTCATGATTCTCAGACTTTAGCATTTTATGGCAACAGGGTATAAAAATGGCAGATGTAAAGGGGCAAAGAGGTGGGGAAAAGGGAGATGAAATAGCTGCAGGACCAAGGAACAAGTGACTATTTAAAGAGAGAGATAGAGAGAGAGAGAGAGAGACAAGCATCGGGTATTAGTTTTGGCTTTGTTGTCAGTTTAGCAGTTGGTCGTGTTCCGAATAAAACGACTGAATGACTGACTGACTGACTGACTGACTGACTGACTGAATGACTGACTGACTGACTGAGTGGCAGTTGCAATGTCAGTTGGTCTTAGCCTTGGGGTCTTATCAGACTGTCGACTGCATTGTTGGCAAATCCAACATGCTGCTTTCGGATTATCAGCGTACTTTAAAATGCATGACACTAAAACACAAACACACGCAAACATGACAGGGAAGAACTCAACAGTCGTCGAGCTGCTCGACTGCTGCAAGACCGGTAAATAAAACATAAGTTCATGGAATAAGAATAAAAAACATGTGTGAAAGACTATAGTTGAGCTCCCGACTGTAGAGTACCCGTTGCTTATTTAAAAAAATTATAAATATTTTTTATTGCATACTTTTAGGCCCTTACATTGCTTAAAAACTTAAATCAGCCATTACTACTGTTATGGTTGGCCGATCTTGTTGCGATTAAGAGGTATGATAGCTTATAATAGAAGTTAACGTTAGTTATCAAAATATACGTGATGTTTTGAAAACTTTGCGTGTGGAGGCTTTTTGCGATTTTCGGAAAGAGGCGTTGCAAAAATTTGAAATAAACTTGATCTGCGTGGAGTTTATAGAAGTCTGTGTGACAAATTTGGTTGCTCTAGCTCTTATAGTCTCTGAGATCTAGGATCTCAGATGGACAGACGGACGGATACGTAACGGGAATAATAATTATAGTAAGCTTATCAAACCGACGCAAATATCGGGTTATCAGTTAAGGTTTCGGTTGAGTTAGAACTTTGGCTTTCGTTTATCGGTTACTCAAAATTTTAGGGTATCGGTTGCGTAACGGTTACCGGTTGTGTGTTTGTTTCGGCTTCAAATATATTGACGTGATATTGATTCACAAAAAAAAATTGTTTGTAATTTTTACAAGAATTTTATGCTATAAAAACTAAAATTCTTTGATTTCAAAAAAGATTTTAATATTCATTGGGATTTTTATACAAATTAAAAATAAAAAAAAAACAAAATTTGGTTTAGAAACTATGATTTCACACAAACAAAATTGTACTTAATGATTGATTGAATTTTAATGAACATGAATCGGTTACGAAACGATTATTTCGGTTTGAATAATTTCAGTTTATCTGTTTAGGTATCAAATTCAATCGGTTAAAACCGATGAACGGTTAAAGGACAGATTAATGATTATTTCCTGGGAAATAATTATAAAACGATGCGAAAGGTTAATGATATCCATGTGGAGTCCAGCCAGTTTGGTTGAGATGTTTTCAGAAAGTTTTATGATGGCATAAATTTGTTTTTTAATTTTGGTTTTTTATTTAAGTGAAATATATTTTATTATTGTATATAACTTGACTCTATAAAGGAGTTTTGCAATTATTTTGAAATCATGTTCATGTTCATGTTCATACGAAAGGACAGATATTATCACAGAACTATAAGTCTGCATATCTTTTGGGTACTGGGCTAATCAGGGTGGCGGAAGAGACGGGAAGAGGGGAAAAAAGAAAGTGGGAGCAAGCGAATTTGGCATTGACTTTCGGGTTTGGTCATGTCTTAATATTTACAGTCAACCAAACTATAACCATGTGTGTGTGTGTGCGTGTGAGTGTGCGTGTGCGTGTGTGTGTGTGTGTGTGTGTGTGTGTGTGTACTTCCGATGTTAAGACAGTTGACAAACTGCTGGATAACGGGCAACTGTCAGTGACAAATATGTGGTCGCTGCTTGTGTGTGTGTGTGTGTGTGTGTATTATGGGTGTGTTTGTTGTGTGAGTGAGTGTGTGTACTGTGAATGATTATCATGAATATTAAAATATACGAATACACGCAGCCATGTAAAGCAAATATTATCCATAAAAGAAGCTGATCAAATTCAATAATCTAAAAGTTAAACAAGTTAAAGCGGTTTGAAGCGAGAATGCTCGACTTTAAGATACCCGGCGGCGCTTAAAAGCTTTGATGGAATTTTTATCAAACGAATATTCAACATTGTTCATTGTACAATACTTTTCTGATCACCAATTAATACATTAAACTGTCGATTCAATGGGAAACTTAGTCATATTTATCAACTCATCAATTTTGCATACTAATTTGACTTGAAATTGTTTATGGTTTTTATTTATAAGCAATTTTGAAGAATCATTAAAATTTTTGCTTCGTTTTTGTTGCTCGTTGGAAATAATAATATACAAGAAGATTTATTACGATCATCGATTTATTTCACTCGATTCATTGCCAAGAAAAACATCAAATTAAATTTCTCGTTGTATGTCAGCATTCATTAGTATGCTCGACTATGAGATACCCGGCAGTCTGTCGATGAGGTTTGTTTTTGTGTTCATAGTTTGACTTTTAGATTAATTTAAAACTCATAAAATCAATTCAGCGCAGTGTCAAATGTTTGGGAATCTCGAATTTTCTACAAGTACTACATTTTTTAATTATAAGAATTTTTAAAGTTAAATCAAATGTTTTAGCTTATTTTATTGCCCACTGGTTGTTAAAAAATACATGCAAAGATCGAAAATATTCAACTTTAATTTTAGAATGATTATAATACTCGTTGCTTCAAAAATAAGTAAAAGGGTAAATTGTTTTGTAACGGGGAGAAACTAAAGCTAGAGCAACCAAATTTGGCACACACATTTATATATATACACTCCGTTTCACTTGAATAGCACACTCCATACACTCAATTTCTTTAGTCAATATCTTTGAACCAAATAAAAAAACACTTTTGTTTTAAAGTTTCTATTAATAGGGTGATAAATATTCTTCATTATAAAAATGAAAAAGCCTTAATAAGTTCAACAATTAATATAAAATTATCTAAAAAGCCAAAAAAGTATAAAAATAGCTCAAAAATTCTGTTTCACTTGAATAGCACATTTTTTTATTAAATTTATTTAACAACTTTAAACATTAGAATTATTTTTTTAAATTATTAATTAAAGATTTATCTGCAAATATCTATTAGATTTGTAATGTGTTGTGGCTCCCTTGTCCCATATAACCTCGAAAACCCTAATGGGAAGTAAATCACATGACCTTTTTATATAATCAAGGGAAATTTTAGCCTACGCCCTCTGAATGGATTCAATTAATTCACTTTTGGTTGAAAATTGTTTTCCAGACTCAAAAACGTTTCTGGGCAGCCATTCCCATTCCGATTTCCAACATTTTCTATTATATTCTGATCCAGCGAGTATGGTGGCCAGTTCAGAATGGTAACATTTCTAGCTTCAATGAAGGACTTTACTGTTGGAAAGTTCATGACCTATGATTAAGCAAATTTTCGAATGCGAAAAAGCATTTTCCAAAACTCCTTAGTACGATTTTACATTAATATTTGAACTTAGGAATTGGAGTTCACAAGTACCATAGTAAGATATGGCTCCCCAAACTAAAACCGCGCCCACTCGGCTGTGCAAACGCTCCAACTGATGAGTCTCATTCCTTAAATCATGTAAATAATAGTTATAGCCGTCTGGTCCTTTCAAATCAAACTTTATTTCATCAGAATAACCTATATGATACCGCTCCTTGGTCCATGACTTATTACCGCGACATAAAGTCAATCGAGCATCTTTACGTGTGGGGTTGAGTGGGGTTTTTTTTTTAAATTTAAAATGTTTAAGGTGTTCCGCTTCGAAATAACCCTCATTACGGTAGGTTTTCTCGCATTAACACCTGCTTTTGACCTGATCTTGTCCACCGAACCATGAGAATTTGAAGCTTGCCGCAGAATCACCCGCTTATCTGTATCGCTAAGAACACTAATTGTGCGTCCCTTCACATTTTATCCAAAGTTTGGATAATTTTTAATAAAATTGTATATAACTTTTCTGCTTCTTTCTATTTTTTTCGGTATTTTGGTCACAGAAAGGTCACAATCAATATAATTCTTTTTTGGACCTGTTCTTTGTTACTTAGTGCTGATCCACGGTCCATAATAACATAAAATTATCAAATCATACATAAAATGCACAAATCAATTTAAAAAAATTTATATTTTAATGATCTTGGCAGATCAAATGAAATTAAGTCTAAAATGTGCTATTCAAGTGAAACAAAAAATGCGCTATTTATTGAAGCAAATTCAGAAGAAATTATCGCAAAAATATAACGGTACATTTCCAGGTGTCTAATTTTTGTTGAAAGAGGATAAATAAAATGACAAACAAAGTACAACAACAATCAATAAATAAAATCAAGCAAATACTTAAAGATGAGCAAATAATAATGAAAAAATTTAGTGTGCTATTCAAGTGAAACGCTGTGTAAATATATATAAATATATTTATATAACCCCACGCAGATCATGTTTGTTTTAAATTTAAATTATATCTATATATTATATATATTAAATTAAAAATATCAAGACAGTGACAATTGTGAGTTTTATTTACATTGATCATATCTAGGGAGCAAACTATGCATCACAAAATGTTAATAAAACAGCTTTTAATATTGTAGACTCTTTGTGTTTAATTCCTTGGTCGAATCATCGTTATGACTTTTTAGAGTACGAAAATGTTGATGATCCTCGTCGTCGGCTGCAAACTTCAAAATTGGGATCTTATCTCCACTCAGTTGACTGCAAATTTGTTGATAGAAACTCTAATTAGATTCAGAAACTGAAGTTCCGTGAGAGAAGCAATTTAATATAGAATTTTAAGAGTATATTCAATTCAATCGTATCATCATAAAATAAACTTGAAACGGCCTTTATTTTCTCACGTTCGGTGTTAACATATATTATATAATGAAACATCTGAAAAAACAAAGGAATCGTTTACAGTTATTCCTTAAACAGCCGAAGTTGCTCTCAGGCAACGTTGGAATCGAAGGGGTTAAATGTAGCACGGACTGAGAATTCACTTTTTAGGTCGAATCATCATAATGGCTGTCTTAAGGGAGTATTCATATAACCGAAAGTCGTACCAATTGACGCCTTTGTCGTAGCCATTGTCTTTATACGTTCCCGTCAATTGGCTGCAAGAATTCAAGTTAATAAACGAAGCTCTAAGAAATAATTAACATTACATCCTACCTGTGCTGACAATCGTTATACCACCAGGCACCAGTGCCGCGAACGGCGCAGTTTCCATACATATAATCGTCATTATCCTTATCAAATGTAGTAAATTTCCTGCCACGATGATAATCGAGTGAATCTCCAGCTGTTCCATTGGCTCTGCCCAGAGTGTGTAATTCATATTGTTGATTCTCATTGCCGATTGCAAATTCATCATAAGTCTCGAATCTTTGATCTCCCTCAAAGTCCTCGAGAACAACAAGTAACTCCTGACGCCTCTCTGCAGTCATCGCGTGGATTTTGTCCAAGCCTAAGAAATATTCGCCATCTAGATTTCCAAATCCATTTTTGTATTCGGTCCAGTTTCGATAAAAGTTGACGCTTCCGTCCATCCGTCGCAGGATAATCGTCCAGCCTCCATCCTGAGTTTCCACATCACAGGCAACTTTAAAAGTTTGATTACTAAACTTGGGAATAAGTATGTCATGGATCCCACTGGAATTGGCTCTGACACAATTGCGGAGGGACGACGTGGAATTCAACTGATCCGATTCCTTAACAAGTCCATCTTTCAGCTTGCCTTGTCTTTCCAGCTCTGCTCGAAGAATTTGATTATCCGCTTCCCTATCAAGTACGAACTTCTTCTGCTGCTCCAACTCCACTCTAAGATTCTGATTATCCGCTCTCAAAGACTGATTATCCGCTTCCTTTTCGAGTATATTTTTCTTCTGCTGCTCCAACTCCGCTCTCAGACTCTGGATCTCCGCTCTAAAATGTATAGCCTCTTCCTTATCAAGTACGCACTTCTTTTGCTGTGCCAGCTCCGTCCTAATAACCTGAATATTCGTTCCGAGATGTTGAACATCCAAATCCTTAGCAATTTCATTTGTCAACTTTTCTTTCAACTCGGATAATTGGGAGTTTATTGAAAGAAGTAATTCCCTTTCGTTATATTCGGAAATGTGGGCTCCATTTGAGTACAAAGTAAATGTACTTAATATGAATATTTTATAAAACATATTAAGGAACATGTTGCGACTTTTCTTAACTGAATATTAAACAAGACTGACTGAATCAGAATTTGAGTAGAAGCGAAGAAGTGAATTCTAAAATTTGACTTGCTGATAGCGATACAATTGACATACTTTAAATGTGTATAAAATTATATATATACACACTCACATTTGTACATTGTCTGTTAGATTATTTGATTTGACCCGACTTGACCCGAGATTCTTGGAATCGTCCAAATTCTGAATTTTTGTTGATCATACGATGGGAAATTATCAGCATTATGATTTGACAAACAAACTTATAAATCAAGCAAAAGAATAAAGCAAAATACTCGACACTGTTACTAAGAGACTCGTTTTTAATTCTCGACTGATCTTTTTTATTGAATACATTATTTTAGTTAAATAATTATTTTATTCTTATACCCTGTGTCCATTGAAAACGGTCAGTAAGGGTATAATGGTTTGTTGAAATGTATGTAACAGGGAGAAGGAAGCATTTCCGTCCGCATAAATTATAGATATATTCTTGATCAGCATCAACAGCCGAGTCGATTTAGCCATATCCGTCTGTCTGTCCGTGTGAAATCCGAAATTTAAGAGACTATAAGAGCTAGAGCAAACAATTTTCTAAGAGTCCCACGCAAATCAAGTTTGTTTCAAATTTTTGCAACGCCCCTTTCCGTCTAATTTTTAGTACAATGTACTTTTTTGTTAATTAATGTAATCTATTATTATAAGCTATCATCCTACATAATTGCAATAAACTCGGGTAGTAATATCTTTTTAACAATAACAAAGTTTCCATTCATTTAATAATTCCACACTCATAAACACAAATTAGCAACATAAAAAACACAATTAAAATATTAAAAAGCAAAGCCCAACCTGTTGCTTAACACAAAGGACACGCAAGGTAGTAATGGTTGATTTAATTGATCTTAAAATGTTACATAAAATTGTACAGACAAAGGAACCATGCTATTTATTTGTATAGCAACATATATTTATATATTCAACACAAATTAGAAAGTTCAGAAAGACATTTCTTTGTGCATACTATTCGCATGTGGAACCGTTTGTCTTCTCAACTCAAAACAATCAGAAGCGCAGCAACTTTAATTGACAAGTTACGAATAATTTTGAGAGATACATAAAATAAAACTACAATAAGATAAATATGAAAATATGATAATAAAAGACAAAAAATTTAAGCATAAATAAAATACATTAAAAATAATAGTAATAATTCATGCATTACAATAGATTATAGAAAATTAAAATTGTAAACTTAAATTAAAATTAATCTTACAACTAAAAACTAAAGCTTAAATTATTATAATTTGCTACCATTTCCAACCTTTTAATAATTGTAAATGGTTTAATCTTAATAATATTTTAGAATCAATGATTATAATAGTGACTAGTGCCTTAAATAATAAGCGAATCGAAATAAGGAAATTAAATTATTATTATTTAGCTCAGGATCTGTGTTTCATTACAATTTATTGATATTATACATTTAGACTTAAGATTATTGCAAATAAACTCAATTATTTTTATTTTTTATATAAGTGCCAAAAAGTATGCAATAAAAATATTTAAATTTATTTAAATAAGTCACGGGTATCCTACAGTTGTGATCTCGACTATAGCCTGTTCCGCTTGTTTTTTTCCTGTGTACAATACTTTCAGTTAACTATCATCTAAAATATGATCAGAAGCAGCTTAAACTGTTAACACAATTCCCTCTGAAAGTGGCATCAAAATATGCTGACACTTTATAAGAGGCTTTGCCAGGCGATAAACCAACCAGCAAAGTGAATGAAGCGCAGTCAAAGGCCGTGTCATTTCCGTTCCGAGCGAACGTTGAGTCAAGTTCAGGTCAAAGCTGCTTTGAATGCAGAACGGGGCTAATAATGAGTTGTTGTTGCTGTTGTTGTTGTAGCTGTTTTTGGCCAAGTGTCTAAAGCAGAGAGTAGAGATTGACAGACAGTTCAGTTCAGTTCAGTTCAGTCAATTGAAGGCCTTGTCACATTAAAGAGCTGCTGGCCAAAACGTTTAATGTCTCCCTTGGCACTTGGCCATAAAACTGAATGCTGGCTCACATGGTTGTTGGCTGTTGGTTGTTGGCCAGGCTTATCAGCCGACGGACGCGTCATAATTTGCTTTTAACTAAAAACTAATTCGGGCAAATTTGTCGCTCTGAATAATGTAAAAGTCGGGACACACAGGTGAAGAGCAGACACAGTGGGCAAAATGGCTAGATTTGCTTATATAAATTCAGAGCTTGGAAACTGGAATAAGTATGTTTCGAAAATCTTTTAAATTAACAACATTTTAGATGCCTAAACGATAAATTTTAAGTAATTTTAATTTCAATATTTAAAAAGCTTTTCATTTTCTAAAATTAAACGAATGTGTTTAAGAATAAAAATAAATTACATATAATATGTATGGATAATTCTGCGACTTTTTGCAATCTTCTTTTTTAATTTGTTTTTAGCACCAATGTTAGTTGAAGACATGCAAATATTTCATATGAAACAAGGAGTTTGATCAGCTTTTGGATCTTAATAATAACTAGAATGTGACTCTGAATCATACCTTTTAAATTTCGATTAGAAGAACTAATCAATTAGATTATTTTTGGAAATAATCGTAGTGACTTTAAAATTCACTGTTGAAAAATTTGTGATTATTTAATGATTACGATAACAAGAAATCAAAAATAATCTAAAATTATTACAATTATTCAAAAATAATCAGAAAAAATCATAAATATTCAAAAATAATATTTTTGAGTATTCGTATTATTTTTGATTTTTTTCTGATTATTTTTGATTATTTCTGATTATTTCTGATTATTTATGACTATTTAGTAAAAATTAAATTATTTTAAATTTTCACAATCAAATTAGCCAAAATAATAAGAAAAAATCAAAAAGATTATTTTTGATAATTTTTCATTTATTTTATTATTTTTGAAAAATTAATTTTAGATTATTTTTGATTTTTTGTAATCGTAATCATTAAATAATTGGGCAAAACCGAAAATAATCGTAATTTAATCATTAGTTTGACTTTTAAGCAAAAATAATTTAATTACTTATGATTATGATTACTTATCATTATTTAACAGGTATGCTCTGAATAACATTTTATAGCCACTACAAAAATCTAAAATAAAATGAATATTTAACAAAATATTTTTTTAAAAAAAAAAAAAATTTGTTTAATATAGACACAATGTCTTTGCAACTTTTAGCCCACTGTGCAGCGAGAACTTTCGCGAGGAAGCGTAAAGCGGAAATGACTACGGTGATTATCTTAATTGCTTCTCACGCAGCTTTCAGCTCGCGCCCGTGTCTCTGTCCCTGTCTCTCTCCTTCTCTCTCTCTCTCTCTCCCTCTCTCTCTGTCTGTCTCTGTCTGCCTGTGTGTCCTGCTAATCCTTTGGCTCTGCACGAAATTTGTATTTTAAGAGCCCTCATTATGTGAAGAGGCACCGTTAGATGCGTTTAATTTTAGATCCTCTGCCTCCACACGGCAAGTGTTTTATTGATTTTAAAAGGTGCTAATAAATTTCATGCCAACTGCTTTCTCCCCTCTCTCTCTCGCTCTCACTCTCTGTCTCTGGTTTCTATTATTTTTTTAAAACCCCGTACTTTAAAAAAGTAAAGGGGTCTATTAACTTTGTCACAAAAAAAAATGTGCGTAACAGGCAGAAAGAGGCGTGGCAGACCCCATAAAGTATATATATTCTTAATCAGCATCAACAGCCGAGTTGAAATAGCCATGTCCGTCTGTCCGTCCGTCTGTCTGTCCGTCTGTAAGAGCGCCTAGATCTCAGAGACTATAAGAGCTAGAGACTCCAAACTTGGTATGTAGGTTCGTCTATATTGCAAGCAGATCGAGTATGTTTTAGATTTTGAATCGGACCACTATATCATATAGCTCCCATAGGAACAATCAGTTGAAAATCAAGTCTTAGTATGGAAAACTTTTTTGCTGTTTGAGATATTTTAACCAAACTAACAGAATATGCATAAAAGATGTTCCCATACATACTGACCAAATTTGATTGAAATCGGATTACTATATCATACAGCTGCCATAGGAACGATCAGTCCAAATTAAGTCTTAGTATGAACATTTTTTTGTTGTTTGAGATATCTTTATAATAAGTACGGGGTCTCCGACAGTCGAGTACCGCTCGACTGTAGCACCGCCGACTAGTTTAATTTTGGTTTTTCATTTAAGTGGACTATATTTTGCAATTGTGTATAACTTAACTCTGCATAGGAGTATTGCAATTAAATTGGCTTTAACTCTGATAGTCTCTGAAATCTGAGTGTTCATACGAAAGTACAGATATTATCACAGAACTATAAGCCTGCATATCCTTTGGATACTGGGCTAATCAGCGTGGCGGAAGTGAGGGGAAGAGGGGAAAAAAGAAAGTGGGAGCATGAGAATTTGGCATTAACTTTCGGGTTTGGTCATGTCTTGATATTTCCAGTCAACCAAACTATAACCATGTGTGTGTGTGTGTGCGTGTGTGTGTGTGTGAGTGTGTGTGTGAGTGTGTGTGTGTGTGTGTGTGTATGTACTTCCGATGTTAAGACAGTTGACAAACTGTTGGATAACGGGCAACTGTTAGTGACAAATATGTGGTCGCTGCTTGTGTGTGTGTGTGTGTGTGTGTATTATGGGTGTGTTTGTTGTGTGAGTGAGTGTGTGTATTGTGAATGATTATCATGAATATTAAAATATACGAATACACGCAGTCATGTAAAGCAAATATTATCCATAAAAGAAGCTGATCAAATTCAATAATCTAAAAGTAAAGCAAGTTAAAGCGGTTTGAAGCGAGAATGCTCGACTTTAAGATACCCAGCGGCGCTTTAACTTTGCTGGACATTTTAATTAACGAATTTTCAACATTGTTCATTGCATTTTATTTTTCTGATCACCATTAAATTGTCAATTCAATGGGAAACTTAGTCAAATTTATCAACTCATCAATTTTGCATACTAATTTTACTTGAAATTATTTATGGCTTTTATTTATAGGCAATTTTTAAGAATCATTAAAATGTTTGCTTCGTTTTTGTTGCTCGTTGGAAATAATAATATACAAGAAGATTTATTACGATCATCGATTTATTTCACTCGATTCATTGCCAAGAAAAACATCAAATTAAATTTCTCGTTGTATGTCAGCATTCATTAGTATGCTCGACTATGAGATACCCGGCAGTCTGTCGATGAGGTTTGTTTTTGTGTTCACAGTTTGACTTTTAGATTAATTTAAAACTCATAAAATCAATTCAGCGCGGTGTCAAATGTTTGGGAATCTCGAATTTTCTAAAAGAACTACTTTTTTTAATTATAAGATTTTTTTAAGTTAAATCAAATGTTTTAGCCCATTTTATTGCCCACTGGTTGTTAAAAATAAAATCGAAAATATTATTTTAGAATAATTATAATACTCGTTAATTCAAAAATAAGTAAAAGGGTATGTTGTATTCTAACGGGGAAAAGCTAGAGCTAGAGCAACCAAATTTGGCGCACACATTTATGTATATATAAACCCCACGCAGATCAAGTTTGTTTCTAATTTAAAATATGTTAAATAAGTTTTTTTTTATAAATTTAAAGTATATATAATTTTGGCACATGTTGAAAATGAAAAAAAAAAAAATATATCAAGACAGTGACAATTGTGAGTTTTATTTACATTGTTTGCTTATTAGAATACATATCTAGGGAGCAAACTATGCATCACAAAATGTTAATAAAACAGCTTTCAATATTGTAGACACTTTGTGTTTAATTCCTTTGTCGAATCATCATTATGACTTTTTAGGGGAGTACGAAAATATTGATGATCCTCGTCGTCGGCTGCAAACTTCAAAATTGGGATCTTACCTCCACTCAGGTGACTGCAAATTTATTGATAGAACTAAACTCCTCTAATTATAGTCAGAATCAGAAGTTCCGTCAGAGAAGGAATTAAATGTAGTATTGTAAGAAGACCTGTAACTTACTTGCTTCTACATAAATCTCGCCCTTACACGAAAGTGCTTTAAGTAGCCTGCGGCGTGCTCAAACAAACTTAATTACTTATAAAAAAAAAAAAAAATTAAGAATATTTTCAATTTGGTCGTATCGTCATAAAATAAACTTGAAATGTGCTTTTATTTTCTCACGTTCGGAGTAAACATGTATATTAAAATAAATAATCTGTTATTCAGTCATCTCTCAAACAGTCGGGGTTACTCTTGGGCAACGTTGGGATTGAAAGTGACTGAGAATTCACTTTTTGGGTCGAATCATCATAATGGCTGTTTTCAGGAAGTCGTTCCAATTGACGCCTCTGTCAAATTCAGTGTCCTTATACGGTCCCGTCAATTGGCTGTAAGAATTCAAGTTAATTAAAGAAGCTCTAAGAAATAATTAACATTAGATCTTACCAGCGCTGACAATCGCCATACCACCAGGCACCATTGTCGTTAACGGCGCAGTTTACTTCGTCCCAAGTGTCATTATCCTTATCAAATGTAGAGAATTTCAAGCCTCGATAAATTCTGAATGAATCTCCAGCTGTTCCATTGGCGTTGCCCAGAGTGTGTAAGACATATTGATCACTCTCATCGCCAATTGCAAACTCATCATAAGTCTCGAATGCTTGCACTCCCTCAAAGTCCTCGAGAAGGACCAGTAACTCTTGAGTGCTGTCTGCAGTCATCGCATGGATTTTGTCTAGTCCTAAGAAATATTCACCATCTAGATTTCCAAATCCGTTTTTATATTCGGTCCAGTTCCTATAAAAGTTGACGCTTCCATCCAATCGTCGAAGGATAATCGTCCAGCCTCCTTCTTGAGTTTCCGCATCGCAGGCAACTTCAAAAGTCTTATTACTAAACTTGGGGATAAGTATGTCATGGATCCCACTGGACTTGGCTTCGAGACAATTGCGGAGGGACGACGTGGAATTCAACTGATCCGATTCCTTAACAAATCCCTCCACCAGCTTCCCCTGTCTTTCCAGCTCTGCTCGCAGAATGCGATTATCCGCTTCCCTATCAAGCACGAACTTCTTCTGCTGCTCCAACTCCACTCTTAGACTCTGCATATCCGCTCTTAAAGACTGATTATCCGCTTCCTTTTCGAGTATATTTTTCTTCTGCTGCTCCAACTCCGCTTGAAGACTCTGGATATCCGCCCTTAAATGTATAGCCTCTTCCTTATCAAGTACGCACATCTTTTGCTGTGCCAGCTCCGTTCTGATAACCCGTACATTCATTCCGAGATGTTGAACATCCAAATCCTTAGCAATTTCATTTGTCAACTTTTCTTTCAACTCGGATAATTGAGAATTGATTGAAAGAAGTAATTCCCTTTCATTATATTCGGAAATTTGGGCTCCATTTGAGTACAAAGTAAATGTACTTAATATGAATATTTTATAAAACATATTAAGGAACATTTTGCGACTTTTCTTAACTGAATATTAAACAAGACTGACTGAATCAGAATTTGAGTAGAAGCGAAGAAGTGAATTCTAAAATTTGACTTGCTGATAGCGATACAATTGACATACTTTAAATGTGTATAAAATTATATATATACACACTCACATTTGTACATTGTCTGTTAGATTATTTGATTTGACCCGACTTGACCCGAGATTCTTGGAATCGTCCAAATTCTGAATTTTTGTTGATCATACGATGGGAAATTATCAGCATTATGATTCGACAAACAAACTTATAAATCAAGCAAAAGAATAAAGCAAAATACTCGACACTGTTACTAAGAGACTCGTTTTTAATTCTCGACTGATCTTTTTTATTGAATACATTATTTTAGTTAAATAATTATTTTATTCTTATACCCTGTGTCCATTGAAAACGGTCAGTAAGGGTATAATGGTTTGTTGAAATGTATGTAACAGGGAGAAGGAAGCATTTCCGTCCGCATAAATTATAGATATATTCTTGATCAGCATCAACAGCCGAGTCGATTTAGCCATATCCGTCTGTCTGTCCGTGTGAAATCCGAAATTTAAGAGACTATAAGAGCTAGAGCAAACAATTTTCTAAGAGTCCCACGCAAATCAAGTTTGTTTCAAATTTTTGCAACGCCCCTTTCCGTCTAATTTTTAGTACAATGTACTTTTTTGTTAATTAATGTAATCTATTATTATAAGCTATCATCCTACATAATTGCAATAAACTCGGGTAGTAATGGCTTTTTAACAATAACAAAGTTTCCATTCATTTAATAATTCCACACTCATACACACAAATTGGCAACATAAAAAACACAATTAAAATATTAAAAAGCAAAGCCCAACCTGTTGCTTAACGCAAAGGACTCGCAAGGTAGTAATGGCTGATTTAAGTTTCAAGCAACCTTAAAATGTTACATAAAATTGTACAGACGAAGGAACCATGCTATTTATTTATATAGCAACATATATTTATACATTCAACACAAATTAGAAAGTTCAGAAAGACATTTCTTTGTGCATACTATTCGCATGTGGAACCGTTTGTCTTCTCAACTCAAAACAATCAGAAGCGCAGCAACTTTAATTGACAAGTTACGAATAATTTTGAGAGATACATAAAATAAAACTACAATAAGCTAAATATGATAATAAAAGACAAAAAATTCAAACATAAATAAAATAAATTAAAAATAATAGCAATAATTCATGCATTACAATGGATTATAAAAAATTAAAATTGTAAACTAAAATTAAAATTAATCTTACAACTGAAAACTAAAGCTTAAATTATTATAATTTGCTACCATTTCCAACCTTTTAATAATTGTAAATGGTTTAATCTGAATATTATTTTAAAATCAATGATTATAATAGTGACTAGTGCCTTAAATAATAAGCGAATCGAAATAAGGAAATTAAATTATTATTATTTATTAATCTATGTAGTTCAGGATCTGTGTTTCATTACAATTTGTTGATATTATACTTTTAGACTTAAGATTATTGCAAATAAACTCAATATTTTTTTATTTTTTATGTAAGTGCCCAAAAGTATGCAATAAAAATATTTAAATTTATTTAAATAAGTCACGGGTATCCTACAGTTGTGATCTCGACTATAGCCTGTTCCGCTTGTTTTTTTCCTGTGTACAATACTTTCAGTTAACTATCATCTAAAATATGATCAGAAGCAGCTTAAACTGTTAACACAATTCCCTCTGAAAGTGGCATCAAAATATGCTGACACTTTATAAGAGGCTTTGCCAGGCGATAAACCAACCAGCAAAGTGAATGAAGCGCAGTCAAAGGCCGTGTCATTTCCGTTCCGAGCGAACGTTGAGTCAAGTTCAGGTCAAAGCTGCTTTGAATGCAGAACGGGGCTAATAATGAGTTGTTGTTGCTGTTGTTGTTGTAGCTGTTTTTGGCCAAGTGTCTAAAGCAGAGAGTAGAGATTGACAGACAGTTCAGTTCAGTTCAGTTCAGTCAATTGAAGGCCTTGTCACATTAAAGAGCTGCTGGCCAAAACGTTTAATGTCTCCCTTGGCACTTGGCCATAAAACTGAACGCTGGCTCACATGGTTGTTGGTTGTTGGCTGTTGGTTGTTGTTGGCCAGGCTTATCAGCCGACGGACGCGTCATAATTTGCTTTTAACTAAAAACTAATTCGGGCAAATTTGTCGCTCTGAATAATGTAAAAGTCGGGACACACAGGTGAAGAGCAGACACAGTGGGCAAAATGGCTAGATTTGCTTATATAAATTCAGAGCTTGGAAACTGGAATAAGTATGTTTCGAAAATCTTTTAAATTAACAACATTTTAGAAGCCTAAACGATAAATTTTGTGTAATTTTAATTTCAATATTTAAAGAGCTGTAATGTCAGCTGTCAAAGTTTACAATTATTTTGTTTTTCTAAAATTAAACGAATGTATTTAGGAATAAAACTAAATTACATATAATATGTATGGATAATTCTGCGACTTTTTGCAATCTTCTTTTTAAATTTGTTTTTAGCACGAATGTTAGTTAATAATGTAATTTTTCCATATGAAACAAGGAGTTCGATCTGCTTTTGGATCTTAATAATAACTAGAATGTGACTCTGAATCATACCTTTTAAATTTCGATTAGAAGAACTAATCAATTAGATTATTTTTGGAAATAATCGTAGTGACTTTAAAATTGACTGTTGAAAAATTAGTGATTATTTAATGATTACGATTACAAAAAATCAAAAATAATCTAAAATTATTACAATTATTCAAAAATAATCAGAAAAAATCATAAATATTAAAAAATAATATTTTTGAGTATTCGTATTATTTTTGATTTTTTTCTGATTATTTTTGATTATTTCTGATTATTTATGACTATTAACCAAAAATTAAATTATTTTAAGTTTTCACAATCAAATTAGCCAAAATAATCAGAAGAAATCAAAAATAATCAGAAAATAATCAAAACGATTATTTTTGATAGATTATTTTTGATTTTCTGTATTCGTAATCATTAAATAATTGGGCAAAACCGAAAATAATCGTAATTTAATCATTAGTCAAACTCTTTTTAAACAAAAATAATCTAATTACTAATGATTATGATTACTAATCAGTATTTAACATGTATGCTCTGAATAACATTTTATAGCTTCTTCAAAAATTTAAAATAAAATGAATATGTAACAAAATATTTTTTTAAAAAAAAAACAATTTTTTTAATATTGACACAATGTCATTGCTACATTTAAGAATCTTAATTTATATAAGCAAATCTTGCTTTTTAGCCCACTGTGCAGCGAGAACTTTCGCGAGGAAGCGTAAAGCGGAAATGACTACGGTGATTATCTTAATTGCTTCTCACGCAGCTTTCAGCTCGCGCCCGTGTCTCTGTCCCAGTCTCTCTCTCTCTGTCTGTCTCTGTCTGCCTGTGTGTCCTGCTAATCCTTTGGCTCTGCACGAATTTTAAGAGCCCTCATTATGTGAAGAGGCACCGTTAGATGCGTTTAATTTTAGATCCTCGCCCTCCACACGGCAAGTGTTTTATTGATTTTAAAAGGTGCTAATAAATTTCATGCCAACTGCTTTCTCCCCTCTCTCTCTCACTCTCCCTCTCTGTCTCTGGTTTCAATTATTTTTTGTCAACACCGTTTATTCAAAACGTAAACAGATATTGTTTCTGTCAGATTTGTTGTCAGATTTTCGTTTTGTTTTGTCGTGTAGTAAAATTTAAAGTACAGAAAAATTAAAAAAAAAAAATCCTCTTTTGGCCCAGTCCAGTAAGAAAGTAAAAACGTACAAAGGGAAAAGAATTGAATTGCATTCAGAATGCGCCGACAGCGAGGAACGACAATCCAGCAGGGAGAACAACAACAACACGAAGTCCAGAGAAATCTGACGCCCTACGATGTGATGCGTTTGCAGAACTGCAAATCCTTCAAGTTTCGCAAGGCTGAAATGTATCCGAGCATTAGGCCACCCATCTCGCAATGCAATGCCGCCCAGACAGTCGCCTTGTTGTCGCAGACCATGGCGGCCAATGGCTGTGGACCCGTCGATCCCACATTGCTGGATCAAACGCGGGCAAGTCCCTATGCCGACAATACTCCAAAAAATGAAAAAAAGTTGGAAAATCTACATGTGGAGTTCCCGTGCAGGGATAGGAAACGGAAGCTGCAGGAACAGGTGCTGTCGGATCCGGAAATGGCCGAGAAGTGGAGCAAACTGACGCCCAACGAATTGATACGAATGCACAACTGCAAGACGCATCTCTACCAGAAGGCGGAAACATATCCGAGCATTAGGCCAACTCTATTTCGTTGTAGCGTGGCCAAGACGGCGGAGGCTCTGGTCGATGTCCTCGAGGACAATTGCTGTGGACGACCCTTCGACATGGAGCAGGACGACATTATGGAGGTGTGGAAGCAGAGTCCGCACAAGAACACGCTCAGTTTCTATGGCATTGGCACGGGCATTCCACAGCCCGAGGCCATTGTCTTCAACAAGGTCATTTCACAGTGCCTCCAGAAGGTCAGTGCCCCAAAACCGTTGAAGGTTGAAGTTCCTCAACCTAAAAAGCCCAAATTGCCCAGGGAATCGCGAATTTGCGGCAATCTTGTGTTAAATCGTCCATTGTTGGCGGTGAAAATCAGCAAAATGCCCACTGTGCAGCAGAAACTGAATGCCAAAGAGGCGCTCAAATATATCCACTGTGCACGGCCCGCCATAAAATCGGAACCATTTATCGATAATTCGCCGATTACAAAAGTGGCTAAAAAAGTGAAAAGTGTGAAGAAAAAATACGTTTATTGTGATTTGAAATGTGGAATTCCGGAAAATAAATGCACGGCACTGGAGTGGATGAAATTTAAGGCAGATCCCCAGCCATATGAGGAGGCATTCAAAAAGGAAATGGCCGAGATGGAGCAGGAAATCGAGGCGGAGCCAAAGAACTACGATGAGCTCTATAGGGAGCTGATAACCTGCTTTGAGGCGGACACAAAGGCGGATCCGTTGTGTGAGATTTACAAAAAGTGCTGCACAAAATCAACGCCGGAGGATGAGGAAGAGGAAGATGGTGCAGGTGGTGCAGGTGGGGCAGGTGGGGCAGGTGGACAGGTGGCAAGAAGAAGCCCAAGCCAGGTGATAAAGATAAGACGGATAAGGACAAGTCCGAAAAGGAAAAGTCCGAAAAGGACAAGGATAAGAATGCGGATAAAGATAAAGATCAGGATAAGGATAAGCAGCAAGATAAGGATAAAGCTAAAGAAGATAAAGACAAGGATAAATCGAAGCCAGATGGTGATAAAACATTCATATCAGATGATGAAAAATCAGGTAAAGATAAGACCGACAAAGATAAAACCGGTAAAGATAAGACCGACGATAAACCGATAAAGATAAACCGGTGCAGATAAGAATAAACCGGGCAAAGATGAAGACAAACCAGGCAAAGGTAAACCAGGTAAACACAAGCCAGGCGAAAGATAAAGATGCAGCGACAAGACAAGGACAAAAGCAAGGGCAAGGATAAGGACAAGTGGAAGCAGCTGGGAAGTGGCAGCGACATCGAAACCGACAAGAAAACCAAACTGCCCAACTACGAGTCGGATGAGGACAAAACGCTACAGCCCCCGACAGGTGTCAGCAAACAGCCCTCCGAGGCTGCTGTATCCACGGCGGACAAAACGGATCCAATGTCCGAGTCGGAGAAGCCAGTTGATGGTCTGAAGAAGCCACCGAGACCACCGAAAAAGCCAGGGCAGGACAAGCCAGGACATAAAGGTAGGGATGGCACGATTAATCAAATGATACACAATAATCGACTATTTTGCTTTCATTGGCGATTTAATTGTATCGTAAAATGTGTTGCGATTAATTGAAACACTAATCGATTATTCGATCAATTTTATTCCAAAAAAATACTAGCAAAAATATATTTGAAAATTTTTTTTTTGCATTCACTCTTAGAATTGTTTAACAAAATTTTCTGCATCAATATATTTTTTTGTGAAAAGTCGAGGAAAAAAGTTCAAAAAGTAGACTTTTACATAAATTTGAAATTTTCGAAGAGTACTTAATGGATCAAAGAAAGTTTTGTGTCATTCAAACGTGACCATTCCATTGATGAAAATATGTTAACGATAACGGCTCAAATAAGCCTTAATGTCCAAATTTGACCAGCATACTTTAAGCTGTGAGCCACTGTATTTATATTTTTTGGGCATTTTATTATTGTACTTACATTTTTTTGTTATACAATGGCATTGCGTTACACAATATTTTAAAAACTATAACAAAAATTAATCATTTGATTAATCGATTATTTTTATTTTTCATCGATTAATTGCAATTAATAATCGCGTTAGATCCTTAACATATAATGGCGACAAGCCCAGCTTTCACAAGAAACACCACATCAACATAAGCCAGGACATGGCCAGGATGCGGCCAAGGCGGATAAGCCGCCGCCAGAGCGGCCACCTCCGCCCAAGGATTGTCCCTGCGAAATCTGCGAGTTTATGAAGCGTCGCGATCTCGAATCGGACACGCCCCTCATCCGCGAAATGAAACTGAAGGAGAAGCGTCGCAAACTGCGCGATTACTACAGGCAAATGTGCCATCGTCAGAACGAGAAATGTGCCGCTCCAGAGTTGCGAGCGCCACAGCACAAGTGCGATCCTATCGAATGCGACGACGCCTTTTGCAATGTGCCGAATGCACGAGCTGCCGATAGAAGCTGTTGGGTCCCAAGCATCGCATTGTCGACAACGAACTCGTCTTCAATCTGGATCAGTTGGAGGATCTCAGGCGTCGCGTTTGTCGACGCTTCTGTGAGTGTCTTTGAGTACACACAAAATTGGATCTCTATATGTGTCTCTGTGTGTTGGCCAAGATCTTCTGTTGGTGTATCATTATATCAATCAATATGTGTTCATAAATCTCCATCTCTTTGAGTATAAAAAAAAGAATGTGTGTTTTCTTTAAAGTCAGAGGTGTCCAAACTCACACAGTCAAACATTGCGCTTGTGTGCGTAGCAGCGAAAAACGAAGTCAACGAAACGTTTAACTGCTTTACACTGAAAAAATGAAATGAAAGCGTACTCGAACTGTCGCATCGTTACAACTGGCAAAGTAAAGAGAGCAAAGCATTAGTTGCAGTGCATGATAAAAGTCTAGCGCTGTTCGGTCTCTCCTCATTGAACGCAGCTCAGCGACTGACATCGCAAAGGATCAGCCGATCAGATGCTTCGTGAGAGAACGAATAGCCGAAGACAAGCATCGTGAGAGAGCAAGCTGTCGAACTTGCTATTTATAGAACACACGTATTCTCTCACTCTTTACGTGTGTCGACACCGGTAACCATGACAAAACCAATGTTCTATGAATTGAGATTTATTTGTTTTGGTAATTTTTTGTCTATGCGGAACAACTCGAAACAAAAAAAAATTATAAAATAGAGGCTTTTTTATGATGGAATTAGGTGAAAAAAGTACTTCCGGGAGTCAGCTACTTTTTTTTTAAAATGAATTTTGGAAATTGCATAAAAAAAGAGCTTTTTGCAAAATATTGTGGGTAGTAACTGATAAAAAAAAAAAAAATCGAAAAAACAATGCAAAAAGTTCATTTTTGTATGCAAATTTCAAAATTAAAAAAAAAAACTCCCTTAAATTATTAATTTACCTAAATTCATCATAATTAGACCTCTTTTTTCATTTTTTTTTTTTTTGGGGTGTTTGTTTAATGCTGATTTTTAAGTTTTATGTCATTTATGGCAATGTTATTGATCGTCTTTAGAACTGCGGTTATTAGACATGTATCAAATTGTGTACAACTGTATCAATTTGGCCTACTCTTATGTTTCAAATCTCAACTGAACTCGAAAAATAGTCAGATTCAACACATATTTTGTATACAGAACACATACAAAATTCTTGTGACGAAAAGAAACAGAAAAAAAAGTTTTCATCAATATTAAATAACTCGATTCCTTTTTAGTTTTTATAATTTTATAACCAATATTTGTATTAAGATTCTTTCGCGATGCGCAGACAGCAAGTGGAGCCCTTTCAATATACGGACAACCTCACGCCCTACGATGTGATGCGAATGCAGAACACAAAGTCATTCAAGTTTCGCAGAGATGAAATGTATCCCAGCATCAGGCCACCAGTTTCACATTGTTGCAGCGGAGAAACTGCCGAATGGTTAGCGGATGCCATGGAAGTCAGCGGCTTAGAGCGACCGATTTGGATTCAGAAACCCCCCGAATGTCCCTATGCCGAGAACACGAATCAAAAGCAGCCGAAGATCATAGAAAACAGATTTGAGTCGGTTTGCAAGGGCCGCAGGCGACCCAGAAAGGAGTTTCGGTTGACGGGCGCCCAGCGAGCCCTCGATTGGAATAAATTGACGCCCTCGGATTTGATGAGAATGCAAAATTGCAGGACATTTGATTTTCAGAGCTGCGAAAAGTATCCCTCAATCAGACCACCAATATCGCCGTGTAATCCACTGCTGTCGGCCGAATGGTTGGCAGACGCAGTCGAGTCCACCGGCTGTAATCGTCTCTTCGATATGGAAGTCGACGATATCGTCGAGGTCTGGAAACGTAGTCCGGGCAAGGAATCGCTCGGCTTTTATGGTGTGGGCTCTGGTATTCAGAGACCCGAGGCTATTGAATTCAATCAAGTGGTTTCCAAGTGTCTGGATAAGGTCAACATACCCAAGCCGAAAGTGGAGATGATACAGAAAATGCCACTCCAAAGTGAGCCGCCTATTCAGCTGAAGACGCCAACGAAACCGCCGCGCGGTAACTTTGTCTTGAATCGACAATTGCTGGAATCAAAAATCACTAAAATGCCCACTGTGCAGAAAAAGCTGCAGCCCAGCAATGCATTCACTTGGCTCTATGCTCCTCGTCCCCGTTCAGAGCAACCCTTTGTCGGAGGTCCTTCTGGGGTTGGCCTGAGAAAAGCACTCGACATGGAGCAACCCCCGCGAAAGTCAAAGCACGGACTGCGGCGGAAGCATCCCTACTGCGAATTGCAATGTGGAATTCTCGAGAACAAGTGCACGGAATACGAATGGCGGAAGTACAAGGAAGATCCTCGGGCCTATGAAGAGGCATTCAAGCGGGAGATGGAAGCGATGCAAAGTGAAAAGGAAGCCGTGCACGAGCCAAGGAACTACGATGAGCTGTACAAGGAGCTAATCTCCTGCTTTCAGAAGACGCGACGCAAGGATCCAGTCAAGAAGGCGTTCATCGAGTGCTGCGATGCAGACTCACTGTTTGGTGGTGCAGGCGGTGCTGGTGGTGCAGACGGTGCTGGTGGTAAGGGTGAAGGTGGTAAAGGTGCTGACGGCTTTGGTGATGAGGACGATGACAGTTGGAACTCGGCTGACTATAGAAATAATGAAGGAGATCTGGATGGTGACAAAGAAGGCAATAAGGATGGAGAAGGCGATGGAGCAGGCGATGGAGAGGGAGATGGTAAGAAAACAGGAGGCAAAGGTGGCAAGGGAGACAAGGGAGGTAAAGGTAAAGGAGACGGCAAAGAAGATGGCAAGGGAGATGGCAAAGGAGATGGCAAGGGAGACGGCAAGGGAGGCGGCAAAGATGGTGGTGGCACTGGTGGAAAACCGTGGGGATCTCAAGACAAACACACTGATAAATCACACACTGATCATCCTCACTCCGGAGCTTCCTTGAATTACGGATCGTCCACTTCTCTAACGCCAAAATCATCCCGTCAAGACAAGGGAAAGCCAGCTAAAAAACCAGGTAAAAGACCGCCAAAGGGAGGCGTCGGTACAGGCGGTACAGACGGTACAGGCGAGTGCATTAAAGACTGTCCCTGTGAAATCTGCAAGTTCATGACACGCCGAGAACTTGAACCAGATTCGCCACTGATTCGCCAGCTGAAACGAGACGAGAAGCGACGCGAACTTCGGGACTATCTGAAGATCATGTGTCATCGTCAATATGTCCGGAACAAAACTCCCGAGTATCCCGCCCCTGCCCGTAGATGCGACCCTATTGAATATGACAATTGTTTCTGCTCCAATCCCAAGCTGGGTGAATATTGTGACTGCCTGGCTGCGATGCAGCAACTGCAGAAGCTCTTGGGTCCCAAGCATCGTATTGTGAACAATGAACTGTTGTTCAACGTGAGGAATCTCAAGGATCGCGTCTGTCGACGGTTTTGCGAGTGCCTTTAATCGCCAAACTGTCGTATTTTGACAATATTGTGAGACTTGTGTGATAATAAATGTGCGAAAACTAACAACTTTTTATTAAACATAAAAAAAGTAAGGGGGTTAAGCCCCCTGCTCGTTTCGCTGGCCTACCCCGGACTGGCTTCGCGAAGGTACGGCTGGGATACCCTGTGATAGAGAGTACGGACGGGCACAATATTGACAAACAGATGTGTCCAGCTGATGTGTGATTGATGTAACCACTTTTGTTATATATAGCCATGGGGAAACCCCCCTCCATATTCCAAGCGGAGTTTCATGCAATAGAAGTATGCGCCTGAGAATGCATCCGACGTAGAATGCAAGGGGCAGCTATCTTCATCTTATCGGATAGACAAGCGGCTCTAAAAGCCCTACAATCCTTTAAGGTAACATCCAAACTGGTGGATAACTGCCTACGTCAACTAGAACGTCTCGGGTCTAGATCCCTGGGCACGAAGGTCACAAAGACAATGAAATTGCGGTCTGTCTCTCTATAAAAGGGGCAATAAACCCCTTCACAGGTCCTGAACCCTTCTTCCATAATTGAGGCCATAAGGAATTGGAAGGAAAAAAATCTCAGCAAGGCCTGGTTAGACAGTGATGGAAAGCGGCAAGCAAAACGATTTCTCATTGCGGCTAGGAACCAATAAAAAAGATTGGTAAGCCTCAGGAAGAGTGATCTTCGTTTCCTCACAGGTTATCTTACCGGACACTGTAGCCTAAGATACCCCCTCAAGAAATTGAACCTTTCTGAAACTGAAACCTGCAGATTCTGTGCACTGGAGCAGGAAGGCTACAAATAGAAGGGCTTATGACAAGACCACCCTACAAGATATAGGGAAATAAGCCCTACAAAGTGCTTAAGTTCATAAATAGCCTTAACCTTTAATGGACTCTCTCATAACTTACAGGTCAGCACAATACAACACACCAATAATATTTAACAACATAACATAACCACCTCTTTAGGAGCTATTGAAATGAATTCGTCTGAAATAGGTTTAGCAGAAAATATGGGCAAGACCAATAATAGCGGTCTCTTTATTCTCAGCTGACTGCAGGAAAATATAGCTCTAAGTCCGTCAGGAATTTTATTTACCTTGGCTCTTTAGCTTGATGACATTTGTCTTAACTAATCATCATTATCAGTGTCATTCCCTCTTATTCTGCTACAAGAGTTTGTACTATTCTTTAGAAAAGCTACCTGATTGTCAAAGCTCAAATAATTCTAGACACAGCCAACTTAGATATTCTATCGCCTTTCAAGTTTTTACCTCTTTCATGGGAAATTGTCAAACATTTCATTATTTGAAAATGTTTTGAACGAATTGATCAAATTGTTTGTTGTACTAAATTGTAGAAATGTTATCGTAGAGACAGTTTTTTAAACGGATTTTAATGCTTTTATTGTTTTAGATAATTTTATCATTCGAATTAGAGTCTATTCAGAATGCGTAGAGATCAGGAATCGTTCAATTCGCCAGCGAATCCGAAGAGTCCCCAACAGAAAATGGAGGGGAATCAGACAATCAGTCCCTACGATGTGATTCGAGTGAAGAATTGCAAGCAATTTAAATTCCGCAGGAATGAAATGTATCCGAGCGTTAGACCGCCAGTCTCCCAGTGTGATCCGGAGGAGACGGCCGCATTTCTCGCCGCTTCGATGGAGGCCAATGGTTTGGGAAGCTTTGATCCTCGATCTTTAAGGCGCGAACCTATTGGTGTCAGTTCACTGTCGTCAGCTAGGCAGATGGATAGATCAAATGAAATGGGAATTGTTAAAACCTGTAGAACCCGCAAAGTGCAGGAACCACTCTACAAGTCCGGGAGAAGTCCCCACATGGTGCTTGATTGGTCGAGAATTTCACCCTACGATTTGATGCGGCTGCAGAATTGCAAAGCGTTTGATTTCCAAAAGTGCGAGAGATATCCGAATATCAGACCGCCCGTGTCTCTGTGCAATGCCGAGTGGACGGCCCAGTGGTTGGCCAACGCTGTCGAGGATTACGGCTGTCAACGCCTCTTCGACATGGAGATCGACGACATCCTGGAGATCTGGAAGCGCAGTCCGGGCAAGGAATCGCTCGGCTTTTATGGCGTGGGCTCGGGCATTCCGACCCCAGAGGCCATCGAGTACAATCAACTGGTGTCCAAGTGCCTCGAAAGGGTCAGCAAACGAAAGCGGCAGGAGGAGAAGAAGGAAGACGTGGTGAATCCTTTGGCCAAGTTGGAGGTGAAACCAGTTTCAAAGACTCCCGGAGTCTTCTTACTCAATCGCTCCAAGTTGGAGTCCAAAATCACTAAAATGCCCACTGTGCAGCAAAAGCTGCATCCCAGCACGGCACTCAACTGGATCCACTGTCCACGTCCATCCACATCCAAGCCCTTTCTCGAAGCTCCCAAAAGTGCTCCGGATGTGGAGAAACCCGCTCGAAAGTCGAAGAGAAAGCAACAATTTTGCGATATGCAATTTGAGGTTCCCGAGAACGAATGCACGGATTACGAGTGGATGAAGTACAAGGAAGTGCCCGTATCATATGAAGCGGTTTTCCAAAAGGAGCTGGAGCAACTGGCCAAGGAATTTGAGAACGAGCCGCAAAACTACGATGAGCTCTACTCTCAGCTGGTTGCCTGTTTCGAAAAGGATGAGTTGAAAGATCCAATAGCCGCATCTTATTACAAGTGCTGCAAGCGATTCTCAAAGTCTGGAGGGGCACAAGGAGCCGGAAAAGGGGGCAAGGGTGGAGGTAGACACGGAGATGGAGATGGAGAAGGAGATGGGCGTGGAACTGGAGATGGAAATGAGGCGGGAGATGGAGAAGGAGTTGGAGAAGGAGCAGAGGATGGAGAGCTGGGAGAATCGAACGGTGTTGGATTTGGGGGCATAGAAGGGGAAGGAGAAGGAGGGAGAGGAGGGGCTTCGGGTTATGGTTTAGGAGATGGAGGACAGGGAGCAGCAGTGGGAGATAAAGACAAAGCTGCAGCTGGAATTGCAACTGGAACTGGAATTGGAGGCGCTGGCTCCGGAGATGGCAAAAATAAGAAGCCTGGAGATGTGAAGACTGACAAAGCTGATAAAGCTGACAAAGCAGGTGGAAAAGATGGTAAAAAGATGGTAAAAGACTCAAAATCAGGTAAAGATCAGGGAAAAAAAGCAGCCACCAGTCAAATTCCAAAAGATCAAGCGGGCAAACTGCCGGGAACGGTTAAAATATTCGAGTTCCCAAATACGCTGGAAAGTGTAACGGAGGGAGAATCAAATCAAACCGAACAAAAGTCAATTACGGATCAACAAAATGGTTCTGACGATGAGATCGATGATTCATCGCTGTCATCCTTTTGGAAAAGACCTTCACGGGAAGGCCTGGAAAGAAAAGGTAAAGGAGGAAAAGGAGGAAAAGGAGGCAAGCGCAAGGGAAGCAAAGGAAGTAAAGGAAAAGGAAGAGGACGAGGACCAAAAAGTGGTAAGGAAAGGGTTTCGACAGATTCTACACAACCAAAAACCGCGGACTGTCCATGTGAGATCTGTGAGCCGTTGAATCGTCGTGATCGTGATCCTCCCGATCCGCCCTTTATTCTCCAGATGCTCAAAGAACAGAAACATCGTCAAATTATCGAATATCAGCGGCGTTTGTGCCATCAGGCATATCTCCTGTGGCAATGCCCAGAGTATCCAGCTCCACCTCATCGCTGTGATCCCATCAAATGCGAAGAACCCTCCTCCTTCGCCCTGAATCCCAAGATCGCCGAGTACTTTGATCGCTTGACTGCCCTAAATGATCTGCAGAAACTGCTGTGCTCCGGAAAGCATGTCAAAGTTGATCATCAGCTGCTCTTCCTAGTCCAGAATCTGAAAGATCGTCTTTGCTGGCGCCTCGATCAGTTGCTATAAACTGATCTTTGAATCGGACGTGATCTCGTTATTTTGTCCATAGGTTTTAGAATTGTTTTACAATGTTGCAATACTTTTAAGCGTCTACAAATTAAATATATTTATTTGTCGTAATTGGAGTATGTTTTGTTATTTTTATTAAGGTAGCATATTTAAAAATTCAATTTTTTATTGAGTATCTAATTGTCGAGCTCGCTTAACTCTGGCAAATTGACTCCAAATAGGAGTTTAAAAAATGTTCTGCATTAATTGGGAAGTCGTAGAAATAAATACTACTATTTTGGGATGGAATATCTCTGAAAGAGATATGTATTAAAAAATTAAACTTTTGTTAAAAATTAAAATGTAAAATACTAGCTTTACCATACTTTTTAAAGGATTTATAACAGATCAGAAAGAGTGATTTATTTTTAAATGCTTTGGTAAAATAAACAAATAATTTATATTTTATCATTTATATTTCACAAGTTATAATCGTTTAAAATTATCAGTGAATAATTTCCGCTTAAATTCAATGTCATAAATGTCCTTTATTTTAATGCAACAAAATTTAAATACGATCTATAAAATGAAAATAATAAGTTACTTCTAATTTTTATATCATCATCCATATCACATAAAGTAAATGATTTTTGAAATTTTTGATAATACTCAACAGATAATTTTTATTATACTATTTATATTTGAAAAATTATATTTTTTTAAAACAATCAATGAATAATTTCCGATTAAATTCAATGTTTAAATTACCTTAATTTAATTTTAACTAAATATATTTATGCAACAAAATTGAAAATACGATCTATAACATGAAATTTATAAGTAACTTTTAATTTTTATATCATTACTTTGATTTTTAAAATTTGGATAAAACTCAACAGATAATTTTTATTTTATTATTTATATTTTGAAAAATTATATATTTGCGTTTAAATTCAAGAGCTGCTAATCGCGTCATATTTTCAAGTGATATTTAATATTATTCACTTTTTTTTCAGATGTTTGGCACTCCTGGCACCCTGCTCATCCAAATTCCATGTTTTCAAAATTTTTTGTCATGAAATAAAAAGGAAAAAAAGCCTCAAAACAGTCGGGAAACAGTTAAGGACAGTAGACAATATAATCAGCCGATAAACAGGAATCTCATCAACATGCAGAACGAGCAAGATGATGTGCAGTGTCCGCTGATGGAGGTGGATTGGAGTCAAGTCACGCCCTACGATGTGATGCGATGCGAGAACTGCAAGACAGCCAGATTTCTGAACAGGGAGACATATCCGAGCATCCGACCGCCCGTGTCCATGTGCAGCAATGCCCAGACCCAGGAATGGCTGGCCGATGCCGTCGAGGAGAACGGATGTGCGAGACCCTTTGGCACGGAACAGAACGACGATATTCTGGAGGTGTGGAAACAAAGCCCCAACAAGCACACGCTCGCCTTCTACGGCATCGTCGCCGAGATTCCGAATCCCGAGGCCATCAGGTTCAATGACAACCTCACGGATTGCCTGAACAAAGTCAATGGCATTGAGAAGACCAAGAAGTCACAGACCATGAAAAAAGAGGAACGAGGCAAGAAGGCTAAGAAACCCAAGGGACCCTACGTTCTTAATCGCTCCGAGTTAATGTCAAAGATCCATCGAATGCCCACAATTCAGAGGAAACTCAACTCGAAGAATGCACTCTCCTGGCTGCACTGTCCCGATCCCGAAGATCCCGAGTTTCCATTCCTCGATGAGGGCATTATTCCGCCATCCTTAAGCTCGGCCCTCGACATGGAGAAACCAGCTCGTCGCAGGCAAAAACACGGACTCCGGCGAAGGCATCCCTACTGCGAGCTGCAATGCGGAATTCCGGGCAACAAATGCACAGAGTACGAGTGGATGAAGTACAAACTGGATCCGGAGCCCTATGAAGTCGCCTTCGAGATGGAAATGAGCCAGATGCAGGCTGAACCAGATCCCGAGCCGAGGAATTACGATGAACTCTACTCGCATCTCGTCGGTTGCTTTGAGAAAACTTGGGACAAGTCGCCCAGTTGCAAGATCTACGGCAAGTGCTGCCGACTTCCCTCGGAACGACGGGTTATCAAGGGCTGTGCGGAATTCGATCCGAAATCGAGTTGGTAAGTTGATCGATCGAAAAACAAACCACTTATATACTTAACTAAAATGTTAAGTAGAGTACGAAATTCTTAACAAAAATTTAATGAGAGAGAGAGCTTTAATTATAGAAAGTCATTAGATACCCCAGGGATATAAGTATCTGTGGATGAAGTTATTAAAAAAAATATACTTTTAATACAAAAGATTTGATGCAGATTTCTTAAAATAATCTTATCATTTAATTTCCGTTTGAATGACACAAAAATTTCTTTAATCCATAAAGTACCCATGGAAACTTTAGAATTTTTGTAAAAGTGTTTTTTTTTCTACTTTTTTCGTCGATTATTTACAATAAATATTTGTATGCAAAAAAATTTTAAAAAAATTTTTGTTAGTATTTTTTATAATTTTTTGAAAATTGCTAAAATGACACTTTTAGTACGAAAAGGTGGGAAAAGGGATTACAATTTTAGGATTTTAAAAAAAATTATAAAAAAAATACTAGCAAAAATATTTTAGAAAATTTTTTTTGCATCAAAATATTTTTTCTAAAAAATTGAGAAAAAAAGTAAAAAAAAAAAACACTTTCACAAAAATTCTAAATTTTCCATGGGTATATTTTAAGTAATGCTTGTAAGCCCAAATTTTTTATAATTTCTTAAAGCTTAATGGGAAAAATTGCAACTAAATTTATAATAAATTTGAAAAATAGTGCAAATAAAATTAAAGCACATTTGCGAGGGATTTTTTAATAACTGTATTGAATGGAAACAAATATTTTTTAAGGCGTTCTTGATTAATCATTTATTTTACCACTACATATACAACAGATTTTCTATCAAAGAAGGACATTTTTTTAAGATGATTCATTCTAATGGGATTTTAAATTCTTTTATTTTTTTTTTTTTTAAATTAAATATATTGAAATGGTTTTTACAAAGACGGGTGTAAAAAAATTAAGTGAATGAAACTAATATTTTTTAAGGCATTTTCGATTAATAAATAATTTTACCATTTCATAAAGAACTGATTTTCTATCAAAGAAGAGATTTATCTTTAAGATGATTCACTCCTGGTTTTAACAAAATTTCACAACAAGCCTTAAAATTGTCTGTTGTTAAAGATGGTTAATTAATAAGGAATTAAGTTTGTCTTTCGTTGTCTTTCTTTTCCACTTTCCTCACTCATTATTATTATTTGTGCTTTCTCTGAGCTCAGTGCATTATTCATTTAAGGACGAGGATGTCTCTCAAAGGAAGAGTCTCTCTTAAAGCATGTCCGAGTCTCTTTACCTTTTCACTTGGCCTTGGCGTCCGCTCTACGCCTCAGTGAATTTTAATAAAATCCGCATTCCATTTCAATGCAACAACAACAACAACAACTGCAAAAATTACATTTTTAATCAACATGCGCCAAAAAACTGAAAATGACCACGCCCACACACACACACACACACATGAAAAGGGAAGAAAGCAGGTTAAAATGTTGCCTCTTTTAGCTGTAAGTTGACTTTTATTTGGATTTTCAAGTCGTCTTTTTTGCTCAACTTTTGCGAGTTAATCATCACATATTCACTACAGCAGTCAGTAGGCGTGGCAACGCCCTCGACCCGCTTTTTTGCCATTTAATGAATGCAACTATTGTTGCCCGTCTTTTTTTGCCCATCTGAGCCAAAAGCGAAACTCATTTGGGCCATTACTCGCATATGTGGCAGTGGATAAGGATATGGATAAGGATAAGGATTCGTGATGGGTCAGTCAGTTAGCTGTTAGCTAGGTGTGTTCTCTATGATTTATTTCCAGAGATTTGCTCAATTCATTCCAACTAGTCCAGTGCATATGGTTTGGCCCATTCACTTGGCTCAAATGTGCAGCTCAGCTCGCAAAAGAAACCCAAGCAAAAAACTGTTTTGATGAAGTAAAAACAAGATAGGGCTTTTATCTTAAGCACGCCAACGATTTAATACTCTTTCTTAGAAAATTCTTGATTTCTTTTTTCTTCGAAAATTAATTCACTTCGGTACATTATTTGTAAGCTGATAGATTAGCTCGATTTTATCCAGCATTGATATTTTAGGCAATTTATAGACTAATCCAGTGGTGTCCAAAATGCCAAAAGCACATCCCATGAGAGAGAATACGTGTGTTCTATAAATAGCATACTCTGTGGCTTGTGCTCTCACGACGCGTGTGCTCGGCTTTGTGTTCTCTGGCAAAGCATCTGATCGGCTGATCCTTTTCGATGTCAGTCGCTGAGCTGCGTTCAATGAGGAGAGACCGTACAGCGCTAGACTTTTATCATACACTGCAACTGATGCTTTTCTCTCTTTACATCGTCAACTGCAACGATGCGACAGTTCAAGCATGCTTTCATTTCATTTTTTCAGTGTAAAGCAGTTAAACGTTTCGTTGACTTCCAAATATTTGATTGTCTTAGCTTAGATATAAGCTGATTGAGTATTTCCATTTTAGCCAGAATTTATATTTTGGGCAATTTATAAACTATACCCTTAAATTCGGAAGATAGTTTTACATGATAATTTATAATAATTTGAATAATTAAATTTTTTGTTATTGTCGAAACAGTTTGTGAACAGTAGATATAGGATAGATTCAGGATAGATATAGTAATCCAATATTACCAAATTCGATGAAAGATATTTAATAAAAAAAAGAAGTTGATTCTTTGGTAATCCTTACAATTGAGTCCTAAAGAAAGGAATTTATTTCTTGCAAATTCATATTCTTATTTTATATTTTATATTTTTTTATGGCAGTATTTTTATTTTTCAATACAATTAATTTATGGATCTGTTTTATTTTCTTTTCTTTAATGCGTAACATATTTCTTGACGAATTTAAAATACTTTTTGAAAGGGCATAAAAAAGCAGAAAAACGACATTCGGGAACTTTAAACAAATGATGTGAAAAAGGGGGGGAAAGATGGAAAGGATTTCCCTTTCTTTTTTGGCGGCTCTTGTTGAAAATGCAGAGCAAAAAGTCAAATGCTTTTTTTTTTGTTTTTGTTCCAGTTGTTTTTAGATGCATTGTTGTCGTTGTCGTTGTCGTTGTTGTTGTTGTTGTTGTCGTTTCCTATTTGCTTTCAGGATATGCTCTGCCAACTGTCCCTGTCCCTCTTTTGTCCTCTCCCTCTTTCCCACCCTGCTTTAGTTAGTTTGCTTCCTTTTAAGCTAACGTTACGTAAAATGCTTTTTACGCTCAATTCCTTGCACAAGGCGAATTCGAATTGGAAATGGGAATGGGAAAAAGGTATGGGAATGGGAATGTGGAAAAGGAAGTGGAATCAGAAGCATGTTGCCGTGTCATTGCAATGATAAATGTATTGGGTCACACACCCACATACACACAACACACATACACACACACACAACACAACACACACACATACGATGATGGAAAATATATTAGAAATGATAATTATACCCGGTACTTAAAAAACAAGTAAAAGGGCATATTGCATTCGTTACAGTGTATGCAATAGGGAGAAGGAAGCACCTCCGACCCTATAAAGTATATATATTCTTGATCAGCAGAGTCGATTTAGCCATATTCGTCTGTCCATCGGTCTTTCCGTCTTTGTGAGATCCTAGATCTCAGAGACTATAAGAGCAAGAGCAACCAAATTTGAAACACTGACTTCTAAAAAACCGCACGCTTCAAATTTTTGCCACGCCCCTTTCTGCCTCCGCAAAGCGAATATAACGTATTTGTGAGTAATTAATGTTATCTTTTATGATAAGCTTCTATTCTACTTAATCGGAACAAGATCGGCCGAACAGAACGGAAGTAATGGCTGATTTAAATTTTACGCAACGTAAGTGCCTAAAAGTATGCAGTAAACTTTTTTTTAAATTTATATTAATGAGTAACAGTATCCTGAAGTTGTGAACTCGACTACAGCCTTTCCTACTTGTCTTTTTTTTGTATTTTTAAAATTGTTTTAAAAGAAAATAGTTTTTTTTACCAATGTTTCAAAATTTAACAAAACAATGGGATTTATCATAATGGGCTTTAATCATAATGTTACATAATTGTTTTAAAATGTCGTAGCGACTGTCGTTTCTATTATTTGCACCATCACTGTACACACAAACACACACACACACACACATGAGCACTAAGTACGCACAATGAGCAGTTGTGGCATGAAAAGAAAATTGTGTGAAAAACACTGGGAAACAGTTGCTATAACAGACTGTGGCAACAACAACATTTGAAAATGGCGACAACAAACAATGCCAATTGTAAGAAAGAGAAAGGGAGAGAGAGGAAAAAGAGAGAGGGAGAGAGAGGTCAACTCAATAGAAACAAAAAAAAAAATGGAAGGAAACTGGACAACGCACGTGACCTGGCTAAATAAACCAAACAAAAGATTTACCCAATAATCCCCTCCAACTGCTCAAACATTATGCGTGACGCATACTTCTCGCACTCACTGTGGCATGCCTACCTGGCCAATATGGGAAAAGAACAGAAAAGAAAACAAACTCTGTTCGCTTTTCAGCCACATGTAATTGGATTCCAATCGATGTGCGTTGGGCGCCAGTCTGAGCAATTTTTATTAGCTGATCATGTGCACAGTGCTACACAAATGTTTGCAACGCCTTAGGCTGAAAAACACGCCCAAGCGATTCCCACGAAACACACAAATACAATGTGTATAATTATTGTTTCCTAACAAAAATATGTGTGTTTACAAACAAACACAAAAAGAGCAGCACAAAAAAGCCACAAGGAAACCACGTGGAATTTAGACATGATGAACTTTCTATGCCCTTGTTATACAGTGTGCCACTAATGTCTTGATACACCATAAATTTGACTGCAAAACAAAATTTTAAAAAATCTCGTTGCTAGTATTTTTTATGATTTTTTTGAAAATTGCTAAAAAGCAACATTTTGTATGAAAATGAGGAAAAAGGAGTTAAAATAGTCGCTTTTAGCAAATTTAAAAAATTCATAAAAAAAAATACTAGCAGAGATTTTTGAAAATTTTTTTTTTCATCAAAATATTTTGTTTTGTTTAAAATCAAGGAAAAAAATTTAAATTTAGTTTTTTTTAAATTCAAAATTTTTCATGGGTAATTAATGGGTTAAAGAGATTTTTGTATCATTTGAACGGAATTTAAGTGAACAAGAGTTTAATATAAGAAACTCGCATCAAAACATTTTTATTATACGCGAATTTGACAAATGTATGGTGTATGAAGACATTAGTAACACACTGTACATAAAAATCAGTAGATCAAAAACTATTTTGATATACTACCTACTTAAAAGAACTTTAAAATCAATTTTAAAAACATATTTCAAGTGTTGAAATGAAAAACAGTGATTAAAACCGTAAACGTAATCGAAACGGTAACCGGTAACCGGTATGAACCGATTGAAATTGTTAGCCATAACTGAAACCGTAACCGATACTAAAATTTCTTTTATTATATTTTAACAGATAAACCGAAATAACCGTTTGGTAAACGGTTCATGCATAACGGTTTTTTTCGGTTCAATCAATCTTTACATTAAATTTTCCTGTCAATGTGTAATTGTCGATTTTTGGATTTTTATATTCAATTTGAATCAACGTATTTTAGTTTATATATAAACATATGCTGATTGTACCGGTTATTCGAAGCAGAAACAAACAAATAACCGGTAACCGTTAAAAAAACCGATAATCTAAGATTTTGCATAGCCGATTACCGATAGCTGATATCGATATTCGTTTCAAAGTTTTAATAATAACTATGAAAACTATTCAAAATCCACTTTAGGGCGCATTTACACTAGTTGGCAAGCTGGTCAATTTCATCTCAGTAGGCTGAACATTTTGATGGAATCTTGGGCAACTCTAGTCTTAACGGTGGTCAACTCTAAGCACAAGGTGTTGACTTGGTAAAAAGCACAGCCAACTAAGATGAAATTCACAAGCTTGTCAACTAGTGTAAGTGCGCCCTAAGGCTCTTTGTATTATACGGTAGATAAATTTAAACGACTCGTTCTTTTTCTGGCTGCCCTGCAAGCACATTAAAGCCTCAACTTTTTGTTAGAAGTTGGCATATTTATGCACACACACACAACAGTAGCACACAAAAGTAAACACACACACACACACACTCCAAAGTAAACACAAACAACACACAAAATATATGTACGTATATGGCACATGGTGCGTGTCGAAAATCAAGTAAATATATTTTGTTTTTTTTTGCCATTTTAGAATCGACACGGATAAATCAATAGAAGAGAAAGACAGAGACAGAGAATGATGTGCAAGTGGAAATATTACGTATACGAACCTTTGGCTTTTTGGCATATTGTCCCGTGCGCACGTCGCGAATGGTGGCAATGTCGAGTATGTCCAGCTCATTGTTCTGATCGATCCAATGGAGATAGAATCCCTTGGCATCCACACGCATCGTGACCGGCGTTCCACTGCCCGAATCCTGAAAAAAGAGTAGGAAAAGGTCGAAGAATTCATGAGATGGAAACTCCAGTCAAAAGTCGAAAACAACAAGTATTATTTTTTATTCGAATTGATTCAATTTAACAATAAATTCCGTTTCTTTTCTCTCTTTACGGTTCATTCAACTCGACAGCGCTTAATGAATTTATTGCTGCCAATTTCATTTTCTCAATTGCCCACAAAATGGAACCCAAACAAAATGAAAACAAACCGAAATTGCATTGCTTATTATTTAAGTCAAATTAAATGGAATTGTTAAATGTGCAAAAATGCTGCCAACTCCTTCCCCGCCATCAATATCTGCGCGTTCATTCATAAAAATTCACAAAAATCCATAAGATAAATGCGAAAATTCCTCATCTTGGCCGCAGCTGGCCAACAGAATTGCCTACAACACATGCAAATGGCCAACAGATGCGTAACGACGACGAGTCTGATAAAAATGAAATATTTCGTACTTTGTTTCTTTGTTTATTTCTTTTTATGCATATATAAAAATATGTATATTTTTATATTTGGTATACATGCAAAACAGACGCCACGAGGCAAACGAAATGTGGATGACATTTTCTTCAATTGGCGCAGTAAATTATGTGTTGAAATTATAAAATATTATATTCTAAGCAAATACATTAACAATGATTTTGCAGTGAATTTTTTCGTAACGAATTTTTAAGTATTAATCGGTAAATATAAATTGCGTCTTTATTCAATTAAACGCTTAACTTTGTCAACAACTCTTTTAACTAATATGATTTATTATATTTAATGTCAACAAAAACTAAATTAAAATTTAATAGCTAATATGATATTCAATTATTATGAATAGTATACAAATTTAAATTTAAATTAAGTATTAAAAAAATATACAAATGTGGGGATGTAAAAATGTATGATATTATTTATTTTTTTCTGTGTGCAGATTTCAACATTTAACTTCAACTAAATAAATATAAATTAAATAAGTAATAGGCAATAAATTAAATTAAAAAAAATATATATATAGCATTTGCATGTAACCAAAGAAAATAAACTAATTAACTATTCTCAAAAAAGTTAAAAGTTTCTTGTTATTTTTTGTAAAAGAAGTGTCTTATTTTAAATGGTTTTAAGAATCAGACGAACACAATAAAAATATATTTGTTATGTATATGTTTTATGTAAAATCAAATATACAGCGATTGGGAAAATAATTTAAACAAGAGTCATTTTGACACTTTAAGTTATTTATTTAATAATCTGATAAAAATGAATATAGAATCCTAATGTATTGTTAAATTTTAAAACAAATAAATAGATATATAAAATAATAAACACAAGAAATTTGTCGATTCTATTATTTTTTCCATCAGCGTGTTTTTGTTTTCACTCTTACTTTCACTTTCCATTTCCCCAAAGTTTTCGACACTCTCAAGACAAAAGTCAAGTTGCTGTTAACCTGTACAGTAAACCCAGCGAAATTTGGCCATTAGCTTTTTTGGTGGGTATTAATGTTAGGAGCAGTTTGGCCAAAATGTGATGAGAATTGGAATAGTCGTAACGAGAACGAGCAAAAGGAGCAGGTGGAGTTCATTATCCTTTTGGCCCGATGTCGGTTTAATGAACTCGCCAAGGTGCCAAACTGGCTACAATTTCACATCTCACAGTCCCCTCCCCTTCTTTATCTAATAATTGATATTGAAAACATTAACTTGGTGCTTTTTAGGGGGCGTTTGAGGGTCAGATTGCGTTTACTTTTTACTTTGCTCCCTTTCTCCTTTTTGGTATTCAATTAAGCGCATATTTTGCCGAGGATATTTGGAATGCCATTGGAAATGGTAAAGGCAAAGGGTTTTTGAGCAACGCTAATTGGACTATAAGAGTTAACCGCCCTCGACTGCCCTTTTAGCCACACTCTGGCTCGTTATGGCCAAGATATGACCCCACTCGAGTCTTGTTTTGCCCGTTTGTCTAATTACTGTAAACTAATTGAGCCCAAAGTTGTTTAATTTGAATTCAATACAAGCGAAATTTGGTGTAAACCAACACTGGAAATGCCAAATGGCCAGCGAAACAGCAAATGAAATGATTATGCCTTTAGGAATGACTACAGAGATACCCTGTAAAAAAATAAAAATAATATAAATAAAATAAAACAAAATACCACTTTTAAAAGTTTTAAAATTTAATTTGATTTTTTTAATTTTACCAAGTTTCTTTAAATTCAAATTTTAAAATATTTTTTCTTTTTAAGTTTTAACGTTTTTTTTAGGTATTTCTCAAAATTGTTCAGTTAAAAAATTTCTAAAATTTACATTTTCAAAACTATAAAAAAAAATAATTAAAATATAATGCTTATTAAATTGAGATTTCATTAAATTTAATCAATGGCAGCAAAAAAAACTTTTAATTAATATTTGCAATTATAATTGCTGAATTTAATATTTATTTAATTTGTTTATTAATTTAATTATTTTGTACATTTTCCGACTACATTTTACTGCGAGGGAATCGAAGAGCGATTACATGCTTAATTTAGTTGTCTGTCATATAGATAAAAGATACAAGATACATAACACAAGATACAAGAAACGAGCTACGAAATGTGGCTTACAAGGAAATTGTGACTTATAGGCAAAAGGGTTTTCTCTTCTTTCTCTCACTATCTCCATCTCTATCCCTCTTCCACTCTTCCCCCTCTCGCTCTTATTGAAATAAGCGCCAGCAGCTGCAACTTCAAACTACATGCAAATGATGTCATGACAAGCGGCAATGTCATAATGATGACCTACAAGATACCCTGTTATTTGATAAAAGATACTTATCTTTAGTTTAAATATTAATGGTAATTCATTAGACAATCTAATTTGTTTTTAACAATGTGTCAACCTCTTAGCATATATACCCTATTGTGCGCAACTGCATGTTTACAGGGTATAAGCATGCTCGTCACCTGTACAAAGTTTGTCAAACACTCGAAACTTGACTCTTGAGTTTTCCATTTCTATTGTTGGATTAAGCTTTAAAGTTTTGCATCACTTATTAAGCATACGCAGTGTGGTACTCGGTACTGGGTATCGAGTAATCGGTACTCAGTACTCGATACTCGTTGAGCTGCAATCGAAAGCAACAGCTGCTGTCAACTTCACACAATGTCACTCAAGGTACAATTTGGAATGTCGTTTTGGATAAACTGAAAATTAAGATTGATGTGCACAACTCCTTAGAGACACACACATGCATATAATCCATTAAGTGTGCAAATTGGTACTTTCAAGTACTCAGTTTAAATTTTATTCCAAATTGAAATAGCTTAGACTTTTCGCAAGACAATCGGTAAAGTTCGTTCAAAGTTATGACAGTTTAAAGACTTTGAAAAAATGAAAAATTCTACAGAATAAAATGAGAGGTCAAACAGCTATCAAAATGACATTTCGCTTGCAAATCTTACTTGTTTTTCTGTTTTTTGCACGACTTTAAAATAATAAAACCGCCAGTTTAGCGGGATTTTGCCCAAACTCGCTAAAATAGAAACTTCCTCAGTTTCCAGGCCACAGAAACTACAGATTTGTTCTAAATTTCGTTGGAATGGTATTTTTATTTGCTTTTAGGTATACCCTTAAACTTTTTATAAAGTACCAATCTTATTTTATAAGAATAATTTATGTTAAATTAAATTTAAATTTTGTGACGAACGATATTCAACTATAATATCGTTCGTCACAAAATTGAATATTTGCAGTTTTGGGGCATGGAAATGTTTTCGTCACTAAATTTATGCCTCACAAAATGGTTTTATGTTGCAATGTGACACTGAACTTGCTGCATTTACACAATAGCTTTAGGTGTTGAAAAAAAGTCTCTTAACCCGTCAATTTATAACAAATTTTTGGGCTTATCGACAAGTTGATTGACCATCGATGTTACTGGCGATATGGTTTACTCACTGTACGATATCTATTAGCTTGAATTGAAAGATTAGATACGCATTGTTTGCTTTTTAATTGGCGACAAGTGTGTTGTATTACGCAAAGATCTCTAGCTTAGGATTTTACATTGAAGATTAGGCTGAATTTTATTTGATACACTGCAATCACTTGAAGCAAGAATTTCCGATCATAATCGTGACCGTGAGTATGAATAACTTTCATTTCAGTAAGTACAGAACCAGTTGGGAATTCTAAGCAAGCAAACGAAAAAAGGAGTTAAATGTATATTTAAGAATGAAACAGTCTTCATTTAATGTATTCTTGATTGAGGAATCTTGCTCTTATTTTAATTGTTTAAGGGTCGCTTATGTTTTCCGGAACAATTCGCTCTTAAAATAGGAAAATTAGAGACCAAATCGTTCTTAGCAAATTCTCAGTTGAGCTGATAATAGGCGCTGATCACTTGGTAGATCCAGTCCACATACGAGGAGACGCCAGTGTAGACAGTGGGTCGATTGGCATAGCCACAGGGCATATAGCTCCAGGAGCCGAGGGCCACCAGCTCAGCCGGACCCGAGATAGGCCAATAGACCAAAGGAGTTCCTCCGTCGCCATAGCACGCCTTGACCTGGGCACAGACCTGACTGCGGGTGAGTGGAGCATCCGAGGGCAGCAACTCGGCGCAACGCGTGTGATTCATCAGCGGGGCAAAGGCGTATTGCAGATCCTTGGAGTATTCGCTGTCATCCTCATGGGTTAGTCCCCAGCCATAGGCAATCGCCGTCTTGCCGCTGTAATCCTCGTCGAGATCGGGCAATGCGATCTGTTGCACGCGAGCCGAGTAGACAAACGACTCGGAGACGTGCAACAATGCGATGTTATCACTGCCCGCTTTGCCATTGAACGACCGATGAATCGAGGCAAAGTCCACATAACGTATCTGGGCGTCCTTCAAATCGGATCGATTGGAGAGACCCGCATAGAGGGCAGTCCCAATGATGTCGCCATTGAAGTCCTTCAGTTCCTGGACACAATGTGCCGTGGAGAGAACCCAACGTTTGCCAATGATCACAGCGCCGCACTGATGGCTGTAGATCAGAGGGGAGAGACTCATCGATACCAAGTAGGCGGCATTGTCCACGCCCTGCACATCGAAGCCATCGATAATGCGCGACGATCGATCGTTGTTATCGATCTCTTCTGCCCGCTTCAACTTGATCCACAACCTCTCGATCAAATTGGCATCCACATTGTCGTAGTGACCCGCCAGCAACTGTTGTAAATGGGGCAAATTAGCCCGGGCATTGGTCAAGGCAACGGCCAAGAGCAACGGCAACAGGGCTAACACGAATTTAAGCCGCAACATGACGTCGTTAACTGTTGGCTACCAAATTTACTTTAAACGCCGCCCGGAAGCACGAGCAGCCCTTTTATAGACGTGTCGTGGCGATTGGAGCTTTGCCACGATAATGATAATGATAAGAAATTCACCTAAAAAGAGCGAGTAACTTTTACAAACTGTGTGAGAGAATTTCCCTTTGAACTTAACACACCTCTGCTCTTGGGGATCTTTTAAGTTAAAATATGCACATCGGACTCTTTAGAAGAAGAACATCTGTAAAAATCTCGATAAACTTTTGTTTTAAATTTTTATTTGAAAAGCATAGTATAAAAGTTATTGAAAAATAACTTTTATGCTATGGTTTTTTAAAAAAAAAAGTGAAATTAAAAGTTAATCGAGTTTCTCATAATTCTAATTTGCGATCCCTGATCATTTTAATACTAAAGATATTAAATTTCTAATACACTTCTTTAAATATCATCAAATATGTTAGCAAAATTTGAATAAAGCATTTTTCTCACATAATTTAGAATTTGATAGATTATAAAGTCTAGCAGTTATTCTCAGCACTTTTTAACATTGTTTGACATTTCCTGAAATTGTTTAACATTTACCTATTTAACAATTGACAAATTTAATTATTTTGCTAATTTAATTGATTTTTCATTATAATTATTCAATGCGAGTTAAAATATTTTCATTATTTTATATTTTCAATTACAAGCCCACTATTAATTAAAAAATTAAAAATTTTCATAACTATTTTTTCTAGTATTTTTTTATGATTTTTCGAAAATTGCTAAAAACCCACTTTTTGTGTGAAAAGTAGGAAAAAGGAGTTAAAATAGTCATTTTCAAATAAATTATAAAAAATATTTTTGAAATTTTTTTTGGTTTAAAATATTTTTTGTAAAAAATCGATGAAAAAAAATTCGAATTATATTTATTTCATTTTCAATTTAAATAAACACATTTTTATAGGCACTTTTTGTTTGGTGTTTGTGAAATGACAAATGTACTATATTATAAAATTGCTATTTACTGTTGCATAAATAACTTTTTTGTTTAAGCAAATAACTTTTGTTTCAGCAAATCAAATTTTAAAATTAATTAAATGCTACTTTTAAATGTATTCCTGTTCCAAGAGAAAAGGATTAAAATACAATAATTTATAAGAATTATTAATTAATCTGAAGTAGCTGAAGTATTTAACCTGAAGTATGATTAAGTACTTAATTAAATAACTGCTCAATTAATTACTTGTTTATTAAAAGTACATATATCTCTTCCAAAATTCGCATTAAATTGCTTATTTAAACTATGTCTTTAAACCTTAAAACACTTGAGCTAAATTCTATAATCATGCAATTAACTTAATTAATCAGTTGGCCATTAAAATTATAAATTTCAGCCTTTAATCAATTTGCCATTACAAATATCTGCTTGGTTGTGTGTTTTGCCCAAAAGTTCTCTTTCAAATTGCACGCGGTTTATTATCATAAACGGTTAACTGGACTTTTAAGTGGTAAATTATGTCACACATGGTATTTTCCCGCCGTTGGGCATTTCCATTTCCCTGCCCTATTTTACTGATGTGGTTCTTGTTGTTGTTGTTCTTGTTGCTTTTAAATGTATGAACACAATTTATGCGTTGGTTGGACAAAGTCGAAAGCCCGCAGCGGCGTAAAATTTGCTTTTAATTGGCAAAGCCTGCAAAATGGACACCATTCTCTTCATTCGCCAACCAAAAGGATGTCGAGGACCACAGAATGAGGATGTCCACTGTCCACTGTCCATGCAGCGTTCATGTATCCAGCCAAGGACGCGTGTCCTTTATGGACATTCAACATATTTTTAGCGCCCTTTTATGTTTCGTGTGTGTGTGTGAGGGAGCTTCGACTTTTCAACACGCCTCGTTTGAACGCGCACAGTGGGCAAAAAAGGCTATTTATTTAATTACTTAATGTTAAGTAATTAAATTGACCAAAAGTGCTTTTTCAATTCAAATAAAATTATTACATTATTAAATCAATATGAGTTTCATATAAATATATTTGTTTTATTTATTATATAATATTATATTTATTAATTCAATTTTGTTAATCTGAAATATGGTTTATTTTCTAGCCTAACTTGAGGTACTTTATCAACCATTTTATTTAAATTTTTATATTTACATTTATACACTTTTATGCTAAAAACAAAACTTAATATTGTGTTTAATACTTTTAAGCAGAACAGTGCTGGAAAATGTTGTGAACGAATCAGACAATAGCGTCAAAATTATTTCGGCCCTTAAATTGCACTTAAATTGTGGTAAAAAATATGTAGCAATATATTTACTACTTTCTTCCATCAATAATAAATTTGCCATTCACTTTCACAAATATTATCGGAAATTATAACTGGTCGCGCAAATTCGACAAAAATCTTAGGTAAGAGTCTCATCAGTTTTGAGGTATGATAAGTTAAAAATTATTTAAGGATCAAATAAATAACTTTTTATTCAACTGTTGATGCAACAATATTCCTAAAGAATTGGAGTATTTTATGAATAATTCGATTTTATACTAAGCCTGCCAAAATCAACGATTTATTCTATTCGAATTCAAATTCACAAGCTTAATGTCAAGTGAATTTAAGTTTGTATTAAAATTTGATTTTGTTTAAGCATTTGACCTTGCCACTTTACAACTCCAAATTTTTGTTCATATTGGCATGGTTTTTAACAAACAAATTAAACTACTCAGAATCCAGTTTAAAGTGTTGTTTTATACATATTTCCCCCATATTTGCATCGAATGTTGGATAGACTTTCATTTCTTGCATATACTAGACTTAAATTAACTTTTTTCTTCTTCAGTCATTAATTTAATTTATTACTATTAATTTTAGTCTTAGTTAAATTGACCAAAATACAACTTGATTTGAACTTGATTTACAATATTGAAGTTCCGTTAAAGGCAAGGGGGACGATTTCCTATGGCGTAAATTTATTGAAACGTAATTTATTATAACTGTCACCAACATGACATTCCGCTTGAAAATCTGTTCAGCTTTAACAAAGCTATGAAAGTGGGAAGTCGGTCTGATTACATGTCAAAATTGCCCACTGTGCAACACACACTTTCTGGGTTTTTTTTGTTGCTGAATTTGAAGGACACGCTATTTAATCGCACGATGACGATGGCGATCGTTGTAGACTTGGATTAGCGATATTTCGACTACTTAATAAGCTGATTATCGCAAAAATAAAAAAACAGCGAAATTAATTTCATAAATCCATCTGCTAATCTAGGTGATTAGTTTGTGACACGGATCGCCTATAAAAAGCGGCCGTATATCAAAATCACAATCACTTGAGCTGGCAAACTACGCGTAAAGTGAGTCGAAATGAAAGTCTTTACTCTTGGCCTTCTCGTGGCCCTGTTGGTGGCCAGCTCGCAGGCTGGCAAATGGAGCGAACAGCTGGCCAAAGTGGTGCCCAGTTTTCCCACGGGCTTTGTGATCAACGGCACCGATGCCGATCCCCACACCGCCCCCTACATCGTGTCCCTGGCCACCAAGTTCGAGAGGCATTCGCACATCTGCGGCGGCACCATCATCAGCAAGGATTGGATCCTCACTGCCGCCCACTGCATCTCCAATCCCGTGGGCATGAGTGCGATCGCGGGACTCCACAAACGCGCCGATGTCGATGATCGCACCCAGCAGCGTCTGGTTGACTTTGGACGTGTCCATGAGTCGTATTCGGGCGGCGTGGGACCCTACGACATTGCCATCCTGCACGTCAGCGAATCCTTCGAGTTCAACGCTTGGGTGCAGCCCGCCACGCTGCCCAGTCGCGAGGAGATCCACGAGGGCGAGACGCATCTGTACGGCTGGGGTCAGCCCAAGTCGTACATCTTCACCGCCGCCAAGACCCTGCAGACGGTGACCACCCAGATTGTGCCCTTCGAGCAGTGCAAGGACGTCATGCCGGACACGGCCCCCTTGGAGGCCAGCAACATTTGCTCCGACTCCCTAAAGCAGTCGATCTCCGCCTGCAACGGCGACTCGGGCGGTCCTCTGGTTGTGGAGCGCAATGGAACGCCCTCTCAGCTGATCGGCATCGTCTCCTGGGGCTACATTCCCTGCGGACTCGCCAATCTGCCCTCGGTCTACACTCGTGTCTCCGCCTACGTCGCCTGGGTGGCCAAGATCCAGGATGCCTACTACACGCTCTTTTAAAATTGGAGAGATAACGCTTTTTCTTTGGCTTGAAAATTTAATAAACGCGCTTGACTTGAGTTAAGCACAGTTTGATTATACAATTTAAATCGTTTTTGTATTCATTCCTCAGAACATTAAAGTCGTTTCAATATTTCAATGCTGAACATTCACTTTTATTATAATCACATGTCATTCCAATTAATCGCATCAAGATCGGATAAATATAACGCAAGTTATGGCTGTTTTAAGTCTTTAAGGCAACCCAAAACTCCCAAATGTATGCAGTAATTTTTGTATATTGACTTTTACAAATAATAATAACTTCTTTTCTGTTGGGAATATATTTTTAAGTCGTTTATAGCGTTATTACTTTGTAAACTTAAGCACAGTTTGATTATATAATTTAAATCTTTTCTGTACTCATTCCTACGAACATAATGTTTCAATATTTTAATGCTGAACATTCACTTTTACTATAATCGCATCAAGATCGGATAAATATAACGCAAGTTATGACTGTTTTAAGGCAACCCAAACTCCCAAATGTATGCAGTAGTTTTTTTTAATATTGCCGTTTACAAATAATAATAATTTCTTTTCTGTTGGAAACATATTTTTAAGTCGTTTATAGCGTTATTACTTTGTAAACTTTCAATAATCCATCCAATTCAGCTAATTTTACTATTTATGACCTGAGATTATTTGCTAATTTTAACTAGATTAGCTTTGGGTGCAATCGGTCTGATAATTTATGGTGTTTACCTAAGATTACTTTGCACTTTCGTCTAGGAGGCGTGTGCCATAGAATAAATTCAATTTAATTGCGTTAAAAAGCTTCTGGATTGATTAATTCTTTAACTGATTAATCTTTAATCCTCAAGTTTTAAAAGCATGGTAAGCATGAGAAGGCAATGATGCATTAGTCATGCATCAACTCTCCATAAATATTATTGATAAGAATACATAAATTTGTTTAACTAGACAATTGTACTGTCTATAAATATGAACAAGCAAATTAAGATGTGTTCACTTGTCAATTGGAATTCTATAGATAGACTATCTATCGTTGACAGAATCGATTAGATGAGCTAATAACCGGCAAATAGAATTGAAGAGCTATCTTATGTAGTCCGAAGACTTGATAACTCTTTATCAACTTATATTAAAAAATGTGACGTTCTCCCTTGGTATGAATGTGGACAGAAATGGGACAACGAGAAAAATATCGCATTCAATAAGATAATAAGATAAGATCAAAAATATTCAAAAATATAAAAACAAAACAAGTGGGAAAGGCGAGCTCCCGTTATTTTTTTTTAATATACATAAAAAAAAGATTGTATTGCATACTTTTAGGCACTTATTTTCCTTAAAAACTTAAATAGGCCATTACTACAGTTCTGTTTGGCCGATCTTGTTGCGATTAAGTAGGATGATAACTTATTATAATTTATAACGTTAATTACCAAAAAAATACGTAATATTCTAAAAACTGTGCGTGTGGTGGTTTTTCGCGATTTACGAAATGTAAAGATATGTAATTTCAAAAAAATATTATATTGAAAAATGCATTGTAGAATAATAGAATCGTAAACTAGCGGTGGGCACGAAATCTGAATTCGGGAGCACTAAAACAACATCCGAAACAACAACCCTATTAGAGTCTGCCTAAGTTGGGAGCAGCCGCTGCTCCCGGAGCCACTGCGTGCCCACCGCTGTGTTAAACCAATTATTTTATACTATGATAAAATGCTGTACATGAATCTAGAATTCCGTTGTTTTGTTAAATTTCGAAACATTTAAAGTACCAAATAAAAGTTATCGTTTCCATTGTATTTTCCATTACCGTATCACATTTTCAATTTAAATGTCTCGTATCTGAACATATGTATTTCCAGATCGAATCCACCCGTAATTCTGAATGTTGAAGGTTTGTGGATTTAAATTTCCACTTCTGGAAAGACATTTTCTTCTTAGAAGACTTTCTTTAGACTCTTCACAGTCTTTTTTTCCCAGTCTTCCGAGATGAACTCTAAGACAACGATGTTCATTCATTTAAAATTTTACTTAAGTGCTATTTCAATTGGTACTTCTACCAACATCTCAGTTAAAAAATACTCTCAACTTGTCTCTTATCGGACAAGGCCAACTGGTTAAACCCAATCTAACGATTAAGCAGAATTTTGATAACTTTAAAGTGTAATCGCGAAAACGGAAATCTTCTTTCATAAATCCATCTGCTAATCAATCGATAAGGGCACGTGAGCTGACGGATTATGGCCAATATAAAAGCGGAAGACTTGTCCAAACGCATTCACAATTCACAGTTGACAAGCTGAGAATGAAGTTGTTTGTGGTTACAGTTCTCGCCCTGTTGGTGGCCAGCTGCCAGGCTGGCAAGTTGACCGATGCCCTGGTCAAGGCGGTGCCCAGTTTCGCCACCGGATTCGTGATCAACGGCACCGATGCCGATCCACATTCGGCGCCCTACATCGTCTCCCTGGGCGCCAATGCCGAGAAGCATTCGCACAGCTGCGGCGGCACCATCATCAACAAGGAATGGATCATGACTGCCGCCCACTGCATCTCCAATCCCGTGGGCATGGGCGCCATCGCTGGCCTCCACAAGCGGGCCGAGGTCGATGGCCGTACCCAGAGCCGTGTCGTTGACTTTGGACGTGTCCATGAGAACTTCGGCGGTGGCGTTGGACCCTACGACATTGCCCTGTTGCACGTGAGCAAGCCCTTCGAGTTCAACGAGTGGGTGAAGCCCGCCATCCTGCCCAGTCGCGATCAGATCCACGAGGGCGAGACCCATCTGTACGGCTGGGGACAGCCCAAGGCCTTCCAGTTCACGCCCGCCTCCACGCTGCAGACCATGACCACCGACATCATCAACTACGACGAGTGCCTCGAGCGGATGCCCGAGAACTCCAAGCTGGAGCCCAGCAACATTTGCTCCGACTCTCTGCAACAGAGCAAGTCCGCCTGCAATGGCGACTCGGGTGGTCCCCTGGTCGTTGAGCACGCGGATTCCGACTCCGAGCTGATCGGCATCGTCTCCTGGGGCTTCATTCCCTGCGGCATGGCCCAGCTGCCCTCGGTCTACACCCGTGTCTCCTACTACATCGACTGGGCTGCCAAAATCCAGAGCGCCTACTACACCCTCTTCGATTAATCTGTTCATCTTGATTATAAAAACTATTAAATTTTGTTTTCATATTTTCGATTTTTATCATAAAAATTAATAAACACTCTGATTTTTGATCTAAATAATAAAAAGTTTGAATATTAACATCCGAATTTTTCTTTAAAAATAATATAAAATTTGTTTTAAATTTTTATTATAAAAATAAAATGTGTTGTCAATTTTTAAAGCACGGATATTACAAATTATTTTGAAAACCAATCACTGCAAAAAATAATGAAGTTCAGGGAAAATTATTTTTTCTTCTTTTCAATTTTATCACAATAATAAAAAATTATAGTATTAGCATAAGAATTTTTATTTGAAAATCATATTTTAAAATTTGTTCTAATTTCTTGTGAATTTTTAGATCAAAAGAGGAAAATCTTATTTTTTATTTTAGATTTTCATCATAAAAATTAATAAAAACTCCTATTGTTGATATAAAAAATAGAAAATGTTATAATATTAATAATAGAATTTTTATTTGAAAATCATATTATAACGTTATTCTTAGTTTTCATTATAAATGTTAAATTTTTTTATAAATTTTTAGATCGAAAATATCAAAATATAATAATAATATTTTAATATTTAAAAAAATCCTTTTTTTTTTAATTTCTATACGTGCATCTTATTTATATTTTCGATTGGGACTTTATAAACAATAAAGCACGATTAGTAAACACAATAGAAATTCACTTAAAGACTTTTTCAAAACGCAAACCAACAGAAACTTTCTGGCAATATCTATGCTCTAAGTGGCAACCCATTCAAGTGTCAACCATCAGCTGTTGAATTCAAAAAGCTTTTTTAAGTTTACTCTATTTGGCAACGCCAAAGCAGCAGTTTAACTGATAAAGACGAAAGTCTTTCAAAGTCGAGCAATCTGGCAACGTCGCGAAGTTGACCTTGAACTAAGCGTTAAGTTGGCTGCGTCTGCAATGAAACACTTCTCCTGGTTTACAACCGACCACAAATCAAACAGTCCAGATTTCGCAAAAAAACAAGAATTACTCTATGCACTTTGTTTGTATAGATTGGTCAAATATACGATGGCCCATAAAGCGAATCATTGATGTTTAAGTATAGAAGATTTACGATCCACTCAACGATCCACAATATTTATTTATTTACGAAAAATGGAACAGTGCTGCCACTTTAGTTATTTTATAGCTAGACTTTAAGGTCCACTATAGCTGAGAGTATAATATATATTCTGTCGAAAATATAATACAAAGAAATGAGCTTAAATGAGAAATATATAGGAAAATAAATTTTGATTTCGTGGAAAATTTTAAAGATTCAGAAAAATGTTGAGCATAAGTTTGATCCTTAAGTACACAGAACATATTCTTATTGCTCTTTCATGACCTGCGTTTGGTATTCATACATCTACATACCATTTTTGAAGTCTCTAGCTCTTAAAGTCTCGGAGATCACTGCGATCTTATGACGAATATTCAAATTACACAAATGAATTGTAGTCTATTTTGCAACGTTAATATAATAAACTATATAAATTCTTTATTTTTTTTTTAGCTTTTTCTAGCTATTTTTTGTAAAATTTGGCCTTTTTTGCAGTTACAATTGTGGCAATTAAGATTTCGTCTTTCAAGAATCAGAAAAACATGTTGAATTGTAATTAGCAACCAAAAATATAAATTTACTTACATATATATAAAATAGTTTTGATATTTTTTTTTTTAACATTTTCTAGCCATTTTGTTTTTTAAAATTTCTATATTTTAGCAGTTGTATTTGTGGCAACACTGGTTTGGCATAGAAAAGTAGTATAAAAAAGTTTTGATATTTTTTTTAGCTATTTCTAACTATTTGTTTTATAAATTTGTTATTGATTGTGGCAACACTGGCTTGAGTTTGGCACAGAAAAGTAGGCCAGAGACACTTGAGGCTGGAGGATGGAGGAGGAGATGTAATGCAGCTATTCGACATTGATATTGATCTGGAGTGTTGACTTAAAGCGATCCGACAGAGCTGATAACGATAGAAATAGATATAGATAGAGATAGGGGTAAGGTATTCAGGTATTCAGGACAAAGACCGCTAAGCAGGATTGTAAATCTCCTCTCAATTGATTAGACATGATGTCGCGACAGTTTGATAAGCGATTGTGATAAGCAAAAGTTGGCTATAAAAGCGATTGAAAATGCCACTGAAGTCAACACAACGAAGTGAGTGAGTTTTGAATCATGAGACAATTTGTGGTGCTTCTAGTGCTGGCCGTGGCAACGGCATCGGCCAATACGATTGGCTGGCCGGGCTTCCCCGAGGGCAGGATCATCAACGGCTACGAGGCCAGGGCCGGCGAGGCGCCCTTCATTGTCTCGCTGCAGTCGACCCTGGGTGCGCACTACTGTGCCGGTTCCCTGCTCAGCAGCCGCGTCGTCCTCACCGCCGCCCACTGCATGACCTCGAGCAGCTTCCAGGTGGTCGCCGGTGCGCACAGCCGCTCCGACAAGACCACGACGCAGGTGCGCAAGGCGAGCAGCGCCCGCCAGACCGTGCACGAGAAGTACGGCGGCGGTGTCGGGCCCTACGACATTGGACTGATCTTCCTGGAGCAGCCCTTCGATCTGACTGCCTTGGACAGGAATGGCGAGTCGCCCGTTGCGACCGTCCAGCTGCCCAGCTACCAGTTCGAGGCCAGCACCGATGGCGTTCTGTTCGGCTGGGGTCGCGACAACTCGGGCTCGCTGCCCGACAAGCTGCAGAAACTGGATGTCGACATTCTGAGCTATGCCGACTGCAAGTCCAAAATGCCGCTGGGCAACAAGCTGGCCGACAGCAACATCTGCACCTTCACGGCGGGCAAAACCGACGGCGCCTGCAACGGCGACAGCGGCGGCCCTTTGGTCACCCGGAAGCCGGACGGCTCCTTCCAGCAGGTGGGCATCGTCTCCTGGGGCTACACGCCCTGCGCCAGCACCAAGTACCCCTCGGCCTACACCTCCACTGGCTCCTACCTCCCATGGATCAACGATCACTTCAACGACTTTTAAGCCACAATCGACTCAATAAATTTATGAATATGCAATGCACAAATCTAGACTTTTTCTTCACTTTTGTTGTCTGTTATAAAGAAAATTTAATTTTTATACCCTACAACTATTACGAGAGAATGCTCGTTTTAATTGCAAACACTTCTTTTCTACTACTTTCTTTTCAACTTAATCTCATCCAGATTGGATAATTATAGCCAAAGTTATGGCTGTTTTAAGTGTACACAGTTTACATTTTAATGACTTTTAAATCACAATCGATGCATCAAATAAATTTTAAATTTTTCTTCACTTTTGTTGTCTGTTACCAGGAAATTTGCATTTTTGTACCCTACAAATATTACGATAGAATGATCGTCTTGGTTGGAAACACTTCTTTTTATAAATCTTTATCGTTGCACTTAATCGCAATTGGATTAGAATATTATAGCCAGAGTTATGGCTGTTTTTAGTTTACAGTACTCATATTAACGAGTTTAAGCGCACGAACTAATTTATAACTATGCAATCCACAAATATTTACTTTTTCACATTCGTTTGGAAACATTTCTTTTAATTATATTGGATATTTCTAACCATTGCTATGACTGTTTAAGTTTGCACACTTTTAATACCCTTGAAGCTTAAAATGCATATGTGCAATAAATATTTATTTTAAATTGAGTAATGGGTATCTTGGGGTCGCAATAGTGATTAAATTAAAAAAATAAATTACATATTCAATTTTTCAGAATCACTTAAATCTGTGCATTGGTTTTTCATGATCATATTATATATATTTCATTCGATTAATTGCCAAAAATTAACATTGTATTAAAATAGCTAAAAACTGTTAATGCAATCATCGATAAATCGCTTTCCTAAAAACCTCTTAACGACGTAAAAATCTAGTGACAAAAACAATTTTATGGTCAAAAATCTGATTTTTAATTTTGTGACGAACAATACAAAATTGTACATATTTATAAATTATTCTTAGAAAAGTTTTGCCAGTGATTTTTTCATCACAAATTTACACACACACACATTTGAGACCAGTTCATGAGAGGCTTTCGCGAGCTTCGGATGTAATTTACACAACAGATAAATGTGGGAAGGCACACAGGAATTTTAGTGAATTGCAAAGTGACAGATTTTCCTGATCTTCGATATATTTCACTCGATTCATCGCTAAAAATAGGTAATAATTGCTTAGGCAATCATTGATTTATCGTCTTTTCAATGTATCTTCTAGAAAACCCCTTAGCGTCTGTAAAAATCTAGTGACGCATGCAATACCATGCCCCAAAATCTGATTCACGATTTTGTGACGAGCGATACTAAATATTGTGTATAAATTATTCTTCAAATAAAAATGTTTTGCTTTCGTCGCAGTGATTTTTTCATCACCAATATGATTTTCGATTTTGTGACGAACGTTACTAATTTTATGTATAAATTATTCTTAAATAAAAATGTTTTGTTTTCGTCAGTGATTTTTTCATCACCAATATGATTTTCGATTTTGTGACGAACGTTACTAATTTTATGTATAAATTATTATTAAAATAAAAATGTTTTGCTTTCGTCGCAGTGATTTTTTCATCACCAATATGATTTTCGATCTTGTGACGAACGTTACTAAATTTCTGTAATAATTATTCTTAAATAAAAATGTTTTGCTTTCGTCGCAGTGATTTTTTCATCACCAATATGATTTTCGATTTTGTGACGAACGATATTAAATTTTTTGTACTAATTATTTAAAAAAAAAAATGTTTTTGCTTTTGTCACAGTGATTTGTCCATCACAAATTTGATTTTCGATCTTGTGACGAACGATACTAATTTTTATGTATAAATTATTCTTAAATTAAAAAAGTTTTGCTTTCGTCACAGTGATTTTTTCATCACAAATCTGATTTTTGATTTTGTGACGAACGATATTACATTTTTTGAACTAATTATTTTTAAATAAAAATGTTTTGCTTTTGTCACAGTGATTTGTCCATCACAAATTTGATTTTCGATTTTGTGACGAACGATACTAAATTGTATGTATAAATCATTCTTAAAATAAATACTTACATCGTCCCACTTGATGAACTTCTCGCCATCCTGCAGAGCCTGCGGCACCTCAACGCTGGCCGTCGATATGTAGGTGCCTCCGGCGCTCATCATCTTTTCTCCTTTCTCTGTTCACTCGCCTTTCACCTGTTGCCTCTTTTCCTGTTGTTGTTTTTTTGTTTGTTGATCCTCTTTTTAAATTGTGGTTGATTTTAAATTCTTTCTTTTTAACTACTCTCGATTTTTAGACGCTCAGCTGCATTTGCTTTGTTGTTGTTGACTTGCATACAAATGACGCCATTTGACCGTGTCCTGCTGTTGGTCCCGTTCCTGTTCCTGTTTTCTGACCTCAATTAGACCACAGAGCTGCAACTGTATCTGTATCTGTTTTTGTGGCTCGCTTCAACTGCTTCACCTGATTTTCCTGCTGCTGCATTCTGCGGGTTTTTCGCTTTTGCAGCCTGATTAAAATTCCGTTGGTGTGTGCTCTGAATCGGAATCGGAATCTGAAACGCAAAAACAAAGAGAGAACAATGTTGAAATCGAGTGGTATTCGTAACAAAATGAGTTTGTTTTATGCAATGCGTTTCCAATCGACTTTTGTTAGCCATGAAAACAAATATGCAAGGCCTCTTCTGGCCATGACTCATCAATTTGGCCAACACAACAGCAATGTGGCTCAAATACCTTTAAAGAAAATCCAAAACAGCAACATTGATTAGACTTGAAAATATTTAATGATGTTCGAGTGAAAAGAAGTTTCATTTCCATTGAAAATGCACAAAGCAAAAAGGAGCTAGAGGCTTCAAGTTTGCTATGTATGTTTCTATGTAGAGCTAGTTTATTAGATAAATGACGGTGATGAAAAAATAATAGAATCGATATTTCCTTTATTTTTAAAATTGCTTTGGAAAAAATAATTTTAATTTTAAAAATTATGCGCAGCTTTTTACCATATCATACCACACTACACTCAGGGAAATAAGTATATGTGGGTGATGTTATTCAAAAAAAATATACTTTAATCACAAAATATTTGATGCAGATTTCTTAAAATAATTTTATCATTTAGTTTCCGTTTGAATGACACAAAAATTTTCTTAACCCATTAAGTACCGATGGATAATTTAGAACTTTTGTAAGTGTTTTCTTTTCACTTTTTTCCTAGATTTTTTACAAAAAATATTTTGATGCAAAAAAATTCTTCAAACAATTCTAAGAGTGACTGCAAAAAAAAATTTTCAAAAATATTTTTGCTTGTATTTTTTAAAATTTTTTGAAAATTGCTAAAATGGCACTTTTTGTATGAAAAGGAGGAAAAAGTAGGAAAAAGGGGTTAAAAAAGTCATATTTAGAATTTTCAAAAAATTTTAAAAAATACGAGCAAAAATATTTTTGAACATTTTTTTTTGCAGTCACTCTTAGAATTGTTTGAAGAATTTTTTTGCATCAAAATATTTTTTGTAAAAAATCGAGGAAAAAAGTGAAAAGAAAACACTTTTACAAAAGTTCTAAATTTTCCATGGGTACTTAATGGGTTAAGAACATTTTTGTGTCATTCAAACGGAAACTAAATGATAAAATTATTTTAAGAAATTTGCATCAAATATTTTGTGTTTAAAGTATATTTTTTTTTAATAACTTCACTCACATATACTTATTTCCCTGGGGTATATAAGGATTTTTTAATGAATTTATTTTAAATATTTATTTTTATTAAAAATAATTTAAATCTTTTTTTTTTTAAACAGAATTTTACAAAAGGCAGTGTCTTAAAGAAGCGGGAAAGTCTATAGTCAAGATCCCGACTATCAAAAATATTTTTTATTGCATACTTTTAAGCACTTACATGGCTTTAAAACTTAGATCAGCCATTACCACCTTTTTACTTGATCAATCTTAATTTCAAGCAAACTTGATCTGCGTGATGCTTAAAGAAGTCTGTAATTTAGTTACTCTAGATCCAGATCTAGATCTAGTCTCTGAGATCCAGGACGGATAGACGGACGGGCATGGCTAAATCGACTCGCTGTTGACGCTGATCAAGAACATACACTCCCCGAAATTTAATTAAAGGCACCTTATTTTTGCATTAAAAAATATTGATTGACAATAACGGTACCTTAAATTCGTCATCAAGTGTGGTCATTGTTATTAGTTGTCTATTATAAGTTTCGAAAAAATCATTTACCGTTAGATTTCAGGTTGCTTTATCTGAACTTTCGTTTTGGCGCAACTTTTCATGCGAAATTCAATTAAAGGCAGTGCCTTTGTAATTGTTCCCAAGAAATGTCCTGATGACAAATAAATTTCGTCAGTATTTATTTCAAGTGCTGAGTCTATTGATAAGTAGAAAATAACTGAAAAACGCAGATATAAATTCCGAATTGAATACAGGAAAGGGTACGGCACTATCATCCTAAGAAATTGCTAAGGTCCTTGCTTACAAGGATACTAAGAGCTCCAACCGGAATATTTCACTGATATTAACTCGTTTAGTCCCAGCAAAGGACAATATTATCAAATTAGAGGAAAACTATACGAAAATCGGTCTAAAAACAAAAATCAAAAAATTTCCCTAAAGGCCAAATCGGGAATTTTTCGCTCCAGTTAAAAAAAAAAACTCTACTGTATCCAATTTTAAAACTGATTTGCAGTTGCCAATAACAACACTTCGAGTACACCAAATTTTGCGAGCAGCGACCGCTCAATGTAGATTAAATTGAAGTTGAAGACAGAAGTATGGTTTTTTGCAACATCTAGTATTGTAGCAATATGAAAGAACTGGTCTGTTCGGTTAGAGCGTTCTTTATTGAATGCCTTTGTTGAATACATTATAAACAGCATTATGCCTTAAATACATTTAGTTCTTAGGTATCTAATTAATGTAGGTTAGTTATAAGATATGTTTATGGCTCAACTGCTGACAACAGCGGAAGAGCCCGGGAGTATGTAGTATACATGTAAGTGTGTCGACATGAGTCAATCGTCAGTTGCGCTGACCGGCTAACTGCAAACGCGGTCAGTGCACTGACCTTCAAGAGCGATCATATATCAAGTGCATAGAAATGCTTATGCTTACTTATTCTGATTGATTCACGTTTACACTACAACGTATTCATATGTAATACTCTACATTATATTGGGTATACTACACCTCCCCTTTTTAGAGAAATAACGTAATATTATGGAGTTATTTTATTGGAACTTTGTAGTGTGCTTATATCTAAAAATTTTTTTTTTTGTGTATTTATATTTTTATTGGTAAGTGTTATATATATAATTGTATATATTTTTCTAAATGTATTGAAAGTATTAAGTAAAGAAAGATATTGAGTAAAATTATTGGATAATTATGTAATTTTTGTGTTAAAAAACCGAAATGTGTTTTGATAAAATAATAATGCAATATATATGTTTTAACGATAGGTAATTTTTTTTTTTTTATATATGTTTATATTTTTTTCGTTACTTTGTTTCGCAATTGTTTTGTGCAATATATATTTATATCAAGAAATTTTTACAAAATTAATATTATATTTTTCTCTTTTTTTTTTTTATCAATATGCATATTTTATCTTTGGTTTTTTTTTATATTTATGTTATATAGTTAATAAATTGAATAAAAAGTGATAAAAACTGATAAAATAACAAAGTACTATATTTTTATTTTATTATTATTTTTGTTTAATTATGTTAAATATGCTTATCTTTGTATAATTATGCTTTTTCACTTAAGTATGACCATACTAAGAAACGATTCTGAAACGATTGTTCTTTTTTTTTAAATTATTGTTTATTTTAATTATTGTCTGAGATTATGATGTTATCTCTTTCTCCTATGTTTTTTATACTATTTCAATGTTTTAATGTTGTTTGTTTTACAAAATACTTACTCATATGGACAATAATTGTGTGCCATAGAGCGGGTTGTGTTGAAACAAATAACGGAGTGTTGGAATCATACGTCCCAGTCAGTTTTACCGACCGATGTATATATACGAACGTATGTTTTCATTACACTTATGTATGTATGTATGTGTTGTACAAGTCATTGATTATGGAATTTTTATATTCAGTTCTCATGTCCGAAATGAACGTCTTCATTGGACAGAGCTTTAATACAAAAGATTCAAATATAGCTTTTGCGACAGGATTTGCACTTTTATTTGCAACTAAAATAGATATCTTATTCGTTGCCTTTTTCTGATCGTGGTAGTTGACCAATAGTGTCTACTATCACTCTGTCGAAAGCATATATTGGTAATTCTTTGATTGTTAGAGTAGTTTTTGAATGTTTCGTCGTTTTCGACGTTAGGCTTTTTGAACATCTATTTATGTACTTTCTAATATGACGTGTCATATTTTTCCAATAAAAGTGTCTTTTTACTTTGGCCAAAGTTTTTTTTTTAATGCCTGTACTCCTTGAATGTGTAAATCATGTGTTGTAGACAAAATTGCTTCTTTTCATTATTTATCTGGGTCACCGGCTGAGTAGCGCTACTCTTTATATACTCAATATTTTATTGCCCATTTCTTTATAAGATTCTATTGAAATTGCTTCAAAGATCTTTTGCTCGGTGCCTCTTTGAGTTGGCTGATCCCAAGTGTACCGGCTTGCGGTTCAAGCCTTTGGAAGAACTGACCTAAGTCGAGAATTCCATTGGTGCACAGATCGCTAACGTCAATTCTTGCAATAACTTTGTTTCCATGTTTCAGTAAACATTTAGATTCTGTTATACGCAAGGTCACTACATTTCGTACTTCATCATTTACAATGATTTCATGTACGTTGGGCTTAGAAGCTTTTAGAGATATTGCCTAAGCAATTCCTCTTATTCATTTCCTGCGCAGGACTTTTGTCTACTTGTATTTATTGTAGTGACTTTATTTTTTTTTTTTTGTACATGTTTTGGTTTTCTTTTAAGCAGTTCTTGATTTTTTATCAACAGAAGATCCTGATGTTCCTTTATGTAAAATTTATGTGATGCCAAGCATCCATTCAGTTGCATTAAAAGCAAGGAAAATAACAAGATAAAATATTTACAAGATTACGTTGCTTCTGCCAGGTATAATAAATATACTTCATCTCTGATTGAAATGTACTCTACCAATTGAATGGGAAATACTTTATATACGAATTTCAATATTTGTTTGAACTATCAAGTTAATTAATTACATTTGAATGTAATTTGTTTGGATAACAAATTTTTTTTTTTTAACAGGATCTTACTTCATAAAATATAAAAATGGTTTAAATTTTGGTATGGCCATAGTTAAGCATGCATATACATATGTATATTGATCCAACGTTTACACATATGAAATAAATGTTGATATATTTTTTTTTTATTATTCTAAAGATGTCAAAATTTGTTTATATTTTTTTTTTCGTAGTAGTATCAAGGAAGTTTATCATAAAATTATATCAATTTATCATATTTTATTAAAATTTATATTTATATGTATGTATATATTTTTATATTTTTTTTTTTAATACCTTTTTAAATACTTCTTATTTTTTTTTTTTGACATTTATTGTGCATTTGACAACAAAATTAATGCATGTTGATTATTTTTTTTTTTTTTAGATGTCCGTTTTGGATCAATGAAAAGATATTTTTTTGTCAAATAATTTCTTAAATCATATTTTTTTTTTTGTGTGTACGAACATTTTTTTTTTTTTTTAAATTAATTTGATGAAACTAAGTTACATTTTTCCTGCCTAATGTTTTGTTTGGCTTTGCGGGCCAAACGCTTACCGGTCGACTCAATTGTCGTCGGGCATTACAATTCGTATAGTTTAGTTAAAATTTATATTTTATATTCTATGTTGGTATCTTGGTAGCGCTGCCAGTCATCTAGTCCTAGGGCTTCTTGCTGCTTCCTCGTTGGCATAAGCGGCGGCCTGCCTCTCATGCAACTCGTCTCTGCGTCTTGTGTTCCCACGTTGGCATAAGCGGCGGTCTGCCTCTCATGCAAGTTGTCTCTGCGTCTTGTGTTCCGGTCCTCGTGATCAGATTGATGCGCTGCCGGTGCTGGTGCACAGACATTTCCATTTTTTTTTTTATTGTGGTGGTGGTTTGTGGGTTTTTATTCACTTTTTACCCTTTTTCTTTTAATTAAACATCCAATAGTTATGTATATAACTTTGAATTAAATCATAGCGTTCCGTTATATGCTGATGCTGCTGTTGCATTTTGCTTCACTTGACTTGCGGTATTCTCCCAGATGAATTTTATATCGTCTATCGCGGAGTCTTCTTATTCTTAGTTTTGGTGGTGGCGTTCGCTTACATGTTTCTCGCTGCTGTACTTTTACTTCTTGCTTTGTGCACTTTATATAACAAAAAATTGTCAACTTGTCCTTGACAAAGATAGTAGATCCTGAATCCTGCTAGGCTCTGCTAGCACATGTCACGGTCGAGACATAGAGATTGAAGATAGATGGATATTGAAGGTAGAAGATTGCAGGTTATGGTCCTAGGTCCGCAAGGACCCCTGTCACGGTCGCCATGTAGCAATATGAAAGAACTGGTCTGTTCGGTTAGAGCGTTCTTTATTGAATGCCTTTGTTGAATACATTATAAACAGCATTATGCCTTAAATACATTTAGTTCTTAGGTATCTAATTAATGTAGGTTAGTTATAAGATATGTTTATGGCTCAACTGCTGACAACAGCGGAAGAGCCCGGGAGTATGTAGTATACATGTAAGTGTGTCGACATGAGTCAATCGTCAGTTGCGCTGACCGGCTAACTGCAAACGCGGTCAGTGCACTGACCTTCAAGAGCGATCATATATCAAGTGCATAGAAATGCTTATGCTTACTTATTCTGATTGATTCACGTTTACACTACAACGTATTCATATGTAATACTCTACATTATATTGGGTATACTACAGTATGGCTTATCTATGGGTCTCAGTAAGAGCTGTCTTCAACTTCAATTTAATCTACATTGAGCGGTCGCTGCTCGGCAAAATTTGGTGTACTCGAAGTGTTGTTATTGGCAACTGCAAATCAGTTTTAAAATTGGATACAGTAGAGTTTTTTTTTTTAACTGGAGCGAAAAATTCCCGATTTGGCCTTTAGGGAAATTTTTTGATTTTTGTTTTTAGACCGATTTTCGTATAGTTTTCCTTTAATTTGATAATATTGTCCTTTGCTGGGACTAAACGAGTTAATATCAGTGAAATATTCCGGTTGGAGCTCTTAGTATCCTTGTAAGCAAGGACCTTAGCAATTTCTTAGGATGATAGTGCCGTACCCTTTCCTGTATTCAATTCGGAATTTATATCTGCGTTTTTCAGTTATTTTCTACTTATCAATAGACTCAGCACTTGAAATAAATACTGACGAAATTTATTTGTCATCAGGACATTTCTTGGGAACAATTACAAAGGCACTGCCTTTAATTGAATTTCGCATGAAAAGTTGCGCCAAAACGAAAGTTCAGATAAAGCAACCTGAAATCTAACGGTAAATGATTTTTTCGAAACTTATAATAGACAACTAATAACAATGACCACACTTGATGACGAATTTAAGGTACCGTTATTGTCAATCAATATTTTTTAATGCAAAAATAAGGTGCCTTTAATTAAATTTCGGGGAGTGTATATGCTTCATAGGGTCGGAAATGCTTCCTTCTCCCTTGTTCATACATTGCAACAAACCATTATACCCTTACTGACCGTTTTCAATGGACACAGGGTATAAGAATAAAATAATTATTTAACTAAAATAATGTATTCAATAAAAAAGATCAGTCGAGAATTAAAAACGGGCGTCTTAGTAACAGTGTCGAGTATTTTGCTTTATTCTTATACTTGATTTATAAGTTTGTTTGTCGAATCATAATGCTGATAATTTCCCATCGTATGATCAACAAAAATTCAGAATTTGGACGATTCCAAGAATCTCGGGTCAAGTCGGGTCAAATCAAATAATCTAACAGACAATGTACAAATGTGAGTGTGTATATATATAATTATATATACATATAAAGTATGTCAATCGTGTCGATATCAGCAAGTCAATTTTAAAATTCACTTCTTCGCTTCTACTCAAATTCTGATTCAGTCAGTCTTGTTTAATATTCAGTTAAGAAAAGTCGCAAAATGTTCCAGAGTATATTTTATATAATATTTATATTAAGTACACTAACTTTGTACTCTTATGGAGCCCACATTTCCGAACATAATGAAAGGGAATTACTTCTTTCAATCACTTCTCAATTATCCGAGTTGAAAGAAAAGTTGACAAATGAAATTGCTAAGGATTTGGTTGTTCAACATCTCGGAACGAATATTCAGGTTATTAGGACGGAGCTGGCACAGCAAAAGAAGTGCGAAGTTGATAAGGAAGATGCTAAACATTTACGATCGGATATCCAGAAGCTTAGAGCGGAGTTGGAGCACCAGAAGAATTTCGTAATTATTAAGGAATCGGATAATCAAATTCTTCGAGCAGAGCTGGAAAGACGGCGCAAGCTGAAAAACGGACTTGCTGAGGAAACGGATAATGTCAATGGGTTCCTTAACATACACAATTGCACTGAGGCCAAGTTCAGTGGAATACATGACATACTTGTCCCCAAGTTTAGTAATCAAACCTTTAAAGCTGCCTGTGATGCGGAAACTCGTGATGGAGGCTGGACGATTATCCTGCGACGATTGGATGGAAGGGTCAACTTTTATAGGAACTGGACGGAGTATAAAAATGGATTTGGAAATCTAGATGGCGACTTTTTCTTAGGACTAGACAAAATCCATGCGATGACTGCAGACAGCACTCAAGAGTTACATGTTGTTCTCGAGTATTTTAAGGGAGCCCAAAGATTCGCGACTTATGATGAATTTGCAATTGGCAGCGAAGATGAACAGTATAAATTACACACTCTGGGCAAAGCCAATGGAACAGCTGGGGATTCACTAGATTATCGTCGAGGCATGCAATTTACTACATTTGATTTGGATAATGACACTTGGAATGTAAACTGCGCCGTTCGCGGCACTGGTGCCTGGTGGTATTACGCTTGTCCTTACAGGTAGGATGTAATGTTAATTAATTCTTAGAGCTTCGTTAATTAACTTGAATTCTTGCAGCCAATTGACGAACCAATTGGGAACGTATAAGGACAATGACGGGGACAAAAGCGTCAATTGGATCCACTTTCGGGGACTCGAAGACTCCCTTGAATCAGTCATAATGATGATTCGACCTAAAAATTGAATTCTCAGTCTATGCTACATTTAACCCCTTCGATCCCGACGTTGCCTGAAAGCAACTTTGGCTGCTTGAGACATAACTGTGAACGATTCCGCTGTTTTTATTCAGATGATTCATTAGAATATCGGACAATATATATGTTTACTCCAAATAAAAGTACTTTTCTAAAAATATTCTGAAAATTCTATATTTATTTCATTCATTAACTTCATTCATTTAACTTTTGAATAAAATCAGTGGAAATTAGTTCTATCAATAAATTCTCAGTTTGAATTTTGCAATCGACAACAATATACTCTTAGTCCCTTAAGAAAATCAAAATAGTGTTTCGACCAAGAAATTAAACACAAAGTGTCTACAATATTAAAAGATGTTCCATTAACATTAATATATATGTGTATTAACATAAATATCTATTCTAATAAGAAAAGAATGTAAATAAAATTAACAAATGTAACTGTCTGCGTGATCTGCGTGTGATTTATAGAAGACTGTGTGCTAAATTTGGTTGCTCTAGCTCTTATTGTCTTTGAGATCTGGGATCTCACACGGACGGACAGACAGACGGATGGACAGACGGACATGGCTATATCAACTCGGCTGTTGATGCTGATCAAGAATATACAGTGGCGAGCAAAAGTGAGTGCATGTTCACAACACTGACTTTCATGATTCATAAAAAGAAAACCATACAAGGGAATCCAAATTTTTTTTTTCTAAAAGTGAGCTTACTTTTTCAACTTTTACTCTAGATTTTTTAAAAAAAAAAGTTTTGATGCAAAAAGTTTCTCTAATCAATTCTATTAGTGACTGCGAAAATTTTCAAAAATCTTTTCTCATGTATTTTTTAAAATTTTTTGAAAATGGCAAAATAGGCACTTTGTCCCCATTTTCATACAAAAAGTGCCTTTTTTGCCATTTTTGAAAAATTTTAAAAAATACTAGCGAAGTGATTTTCGAAACATTTTTTTTACAGTTACTAAATAAATTCATTAGAGAAACTTTTGTATCAAAACTTTGTTTTCAAAAATTCTAGAATAAAAGTTGAAAAAAATCTAAGAATTTGTATTTTTTTATTAATGTTGCCTTACTCCTATTTGTTAGGAATGAAATGATAAAAATTTTGAAAAAAAAAAATTTGGATTCCCTTGTATGGTTTTGTTTTTATGAATCATGAAAGTCAGTGTTGTGAACATGCACTCACTTTTGCTCGCCACTGTATATACTTTATAGGGTCGGAGATGCTTCCATCTCCCTGTTATATACATGGCAACGAATACAATACACCCTTTTACTAATTTTTGAAGTAATGGGTATAAAAATATGCCAAGATTGAGTCTCTCCTCTCTCTCTTTCTTTTTCTCTCTCTCTCTCTCTCTCTCTCTCTCTCTGTATTTTATGTCTTATCTTTTGGCTGCGCTTTTGTCTCGCTTCGTTTTCGACTCGAAGTCACTTCGACTAAGGTCAAAATCTGTTGCCAGCTGCCGTTTCTTGGCTAATTTGGGATTCAGTTTGGGGCTTCGTTCGCTTCGCTTCGCTTTTGTTGTCTTATTTTTAGGCGCTTCATTGTGCACTTTTCGCATTTCCATTTCATTTATGCAAAACTGTTTCTCGCTAATTTGACGCACAAACATTTTAAGCTTCGCTTTTTCAATTAGCAGACTTTGAACTTTTGACCTTTCGAGACTAAAATTGTAGCAGCAACAACAACAACAACAACAACTGTTTTGTATTGTCTGGCAGTGGCTTTAATCTAATATAGGCAGCGGAAACGGAAACGGAAACTGAACTAAACTGAACTCGCCGATGACAGCTGTTGATAACAGAAGAAGACTTGTAGAGCTTGTAAGTACACTGAAAAAAATAGGCCCGCTTTTTGGAATTAAATCATTCAATTAATCACGAATTTTCTTAAACCAAGTATAAAATACTTGTTTCAAGTATGACTTTTTAATTCCTTTTGATTATCGTGACTCTAGAAGAATTTTTTCAGTCAAATCAAATGTTTCTTTTATTATTTTTTGACTATTTTAAATTTGACAATAATATTTCAAATACATACTTTAAAAATACATGCCAAAATCAAAAACTTTAATCTTGAATTTAAGAATGAACTATTTTTTTCTGTGTAACTTTGTTTAAAAATCGTTGAGACATGAGTCTTGGCCAAGTTGAGGTTTTCGAAACTCATAATCCACTTACAACAAAGCAAAGACAAAGACAGAGAGAGAGATGAAGAGAGAGAGAGAGAGAAAGAAAGAGAACAACAGACACTCACACACACACACACGTGATTTTCCAACTAATTCATTTATAATTTCCTTTTTGGCCATGCCATAACCAATTTCAGCCAAGTTACCACAGAATGAAAATGTTTGCAAAACTTTTTGCCAGTCCAAGAAACTTTTATCCACTGTGTTGGTGTGTTGTGCATAACACACACACACACACACACATTCACACACACTCACACTCACACACACACTCACACACACACTCACACACACACTCCCACACATTATCATCTGCCAAAGGAAGTCATTTGTTTTTATTCTCTTTGTTTGCTCGCAAATTCGCCTAAATAAAACTCAATTTGTTGTGTAGTGTATTTACTTGGCCATTTTCTTGTCACTTTTCTCTCATTTTCTCACAATTTTCGCACAGCTCGAAAATGCTTAAATTGAGCAAATTCGAACGGAAATAATTAAACATTTTAATTCCTTTTTTTTTTGCATACAAAATGATTGCGAAAATGATTGGAAAATTGTAACGGCTTTTATAACAATCGCAGTCGGGAAAAATCGAATGAAAACTGCCAGTGACGTTTGCTACAGATTTTTGTTTTTTATGGCCCAGTTAACGTAGGGGAAAATGGACTTATGGGTTTGTGACACTGTCTGTCCTTATGAATAAACATCTTGATCTAAAAGTTTCTTAGAGTTGGAGCTGATCAATTTAGTGATAATACTTTTATTTTGAGAGTCATTTTGATATTTCAATCAATTTTTTAAAATATGATAAAAAAAACTGCGCATGAATTTATAAAAAAATATAATTTTTTCGAATACATTTTCAAAATACAAGTAAGAATTATCGTTTCCATTCGAACTAGCAATTTTTTTTCTTGCTTTTTCTATTCTATAATATTTTTTAAATCTTTGCATATTTTTCTGCAAAGATTGAAAAAAATTTAAAAAAATAACATCGGTTTTTTAGTAGCAAACAAATTTTTATAATATAATATTATGTTTATAATATAATATATTTGTAATATTTATTTTAGTATTATGAATGCAATCCTGGAGCTCGAATCAAGAAAATTTTGTCTTTTTTTAAATATATCTTTAATCTCATTTTTTTAATCTTTTTTACATTCTTTTAAGGCAAAGTTGCGATTACTGGGCATCTAAAAGTCGATCACTTCACTGTTGCGTTTTTACTTCCTTCCTTTTACATTTGCCGTTTCTTTTGCGCTTCACCTTCAGCTTTTTTTGCTTTTGCTTTTGACTCGCACAAATCGTTTTAAGTGTTTTATGGCAAACGGGCAAAAATTTATTGCACGCAATTTGCAGATGTACTCAGATCTACATAGAGAGAGGGAGGATGGAGAAGGAGGGAGGAGAAGAGAGAGAGAGAAGAGGAAATCACACAGATTTGAAGTGACTTCCACTTCTAGTTGGGAGAGTGAGAGTGAGAGAGAGAGAGACAAGTAATAATAACAGAGATTCATGGAGTCCCCATGAATCATGAATGCGACACAACAAGAACAAAATGGCGACTAACTCCCCCTCCCCCTACCCACCCCTCGCCATTGCCACAGAGCCCCAGTCCGGAAGTCCGTTGCCGTATTTGGACCCGGGATCAAGGCCATAAATCAAAGTGCCCGTCAAAAATATGTTTTCCGACTTTGCAAACTGTGGCAACTCTGCCGGCATTTGCTGACTAAAGCTTAAATACTCTATAATCTTTGTCTGGTTCATCAACAAGCTGAAAAGTGTGTCCTCCATTGTCACTTTTCTATATTTTTTAGCTTCTTTAGTGTCACTTTCTCTACTCTATTTTTTATTGCGCTTCTCCAGGCTCAATTTTATAATTATATATTTAAATTAAACTTTTCTAGGGTCACTTTCTCCCTCCATTTTCCTTATTTAGCTCCTCCATGTTCACTTTTAACTCTCTTTTTTTACACATTTAGCTTCTCCTAGGTAATTTTAATTTCTATATTCAGGGGTGCCACAGAAACCGCTTTCGCTTGAATTTTACCAAAAATTGTATGAAATTTAAGTGAAATTCAAGCGAAAGCGATTTCTGTGGCACCCCTGATTATAACATTTAGTTCCTCCTGCTCCAGCTTAACTTTTTTTTTTGAATTTCACTTGTCTGTAGCTCCTCCATGTTCAGTTTTTATTGAAAATTTTCTTGTTTAACTCCTCCAGGGTCACTTTATTTCCTCTATTTGCTTATTTATCTAATGTTTTTCTTATTTATCTTATTTAGCTCCTCCATGTTCAGTTTCGATTTGAATATTTTTTTGTTTAGCTCCTCCAGGCTCACTTTTTTCACTTTTATCTTTTTTTTTCTAGTTTAATTCATTTAGCTCCTCCATGTTCAGTTTTTGTTGAAAATATTCTTGTTCACCTCCTCCATGGTCACTTTATTTCCTCTATTTCCATATTTATCTAACCTTTTTTTTTATTTATCTCATTAAGCATCTCCATGTTCAGTTTTGTTTTAAATATTTTCTTGCTTAGCTCCTCCAGGGTCACTTTATTTTCTCTAAATTCACATTTAGCTCGTCTGAGGTCTCATTTATCTAACTTTTTCATATTTTACTCCTCCACGTTCACTTTAAATAAATAATATGTACAAAATATTCTAATCTTGTTGCATTCTCCCAAAATTACTCTTTCCGACTGATAATCAAAGTTACTCTCTCTCTCTCTCTGACTCTGTGCCCCATGTTGAGTGTGGAATCAGCTGTTCTTGTTCTTCTTCTTCTTCTTCTGCTTGTTGTTGCTATGGAATTGAGGAAGTTGCTTGTCAAACGGCGAAAAAAACATGATAATCAAATCAAGGCGCCAGCTATTTGGTTAATGTGCATGACAGCGTTGCCAGCGCCATCTGGCGACAGCGATGTCTTAGTCTCAGTCTCAGTCAGCGTCGCAGTCAGCGCTGGCAGCAGCAGCAGCAGCTAAGTTGAAATGCTTTAAAGTGAGGCAGGTGAGCGTCAACAGATAAGAGAATAAGTGGGAAGTGGTGGGTGAAGAGGGTGGGGGTAAGTAGAAGAAAAGAGGGGGAGAAAGGGAGAACGTGAGGAGCAACCCAGCCGGGAATTCAGTCATGTGGTGAACGAATTCTATACGGCCGCTGTACAGAACGCTTCAGATTTAAGTTGCACATCCCTGATTCTGCAAACTTTCATTAGCGCGCTCTGTAGTCAGAATCGATCGTCTCTAAGTGTGAAATCCCCGCAGCAAAGTCCGCTATGAGTTCGCTCGTTTGCATGAGTTTCTCATAGTGTTTGGTTGTACAAGACGCTGCTTAGAATCGTTTGCGTCGTGGTAAAAGTTCCCTGCAACAAAGTCCGCTACGAACTCGAACGTTTTAGTGAGTTTGACACTGCGTTCAGCTGCAGAGAACGCTGCTTGGATTTTTTCTTTGTTTCTTTGTTTGTATTCACTTTTGTAGGGTTGTCATAGGGATTTGCAGCAGTTATTGCAGTGTACAAAAAAACTCGATCAGCTACATTTTGTATGGGTTGCAACCCTTTTTGTGTGTATTTCTTGCAGTTTTTCTTTTGCGTTTTAGTTAAGTGTCAGCTCGTGTTGCGTAAACAACATAAGTGAAGCGGTAAGTTAAATATATTAATTGCGTATTTTAATATAATTTACAATTAAAACACAATTAATATATTACAGTCTACCACATTCGGCAGTGCTACTGCTTTGAATATACACACAAGCCAGGTAAGTAAAATACAAAACACATAAAATACCACATTTGTAATTATTGTTTGTTTTTTCTTTCTTTTCAGTGTTCTTATATATCTAAATTAGTTTAAGTAATTGTAAGAATGTAATAAAAGAATGTAAATAATTGTTTTAATAAAATTATTAAATCAAAATATGTATAAACATTTTCTTTCTACTGCCGTGCAGATTTGCCGCACATTAGGGGTGGGGTATTTCAATAAGAGTTCCAACCAGATTTCATACTAGAACCAGCCAGATTTCCAACTAGAATTTTTATACAGCAGAAATACGCATACAGAAAAGTATGCAGCAGAGCCCTGCGAAGAACTCACTAAAACGTTCGAGTTCGTAGCGGAGTCTGCCGCGCGGTTTTATAAATTTCCTACAGAGAATTTTGGCCACGCATGTATAAAAGCGAATGAGGGTTTTACATGAACTCGGCGCGCAGAACTGTGAGCGCTCTGTATGAATTCTGTACAGTTTTCTGCGACAAATTTACCATTGGGAAGTGAGGAGGCGACAAAAATGTGTAGCATGCTTTTAGGAGCGAACGTTTTTTTTTGTTGCCGACGCACAAATTGCAGCGACAGCTTGTGGTCTCAGTGTGTGTGTGTGTGTGCGAGTGTGTGTGTGTGTGTTTGTGTGTGTGTGTGCGAGTGTGTGTGTGTGTGTGTGTGTGTGGGTGTGTATGTGTGTGTGACTATAATTTCATTTGTGGTACATATAAAACTTTTTGCCAGTCGCTTCATCTCCGACTGAGCCCCAAAGCAACTTAACAAGAGAGAGCGAAAGAGAGAGAGGGACAGCGAGAGAGCAGTGTGTATAAGAGTGAGAGGGAAATACATTAAACTAATTGCTTTAGCTTGTCATTGTTGTTGCTTTTCCGCTTTTCTGCTTTGTTGTGTATTTATTTATTGTTAGTGGAGCTTTTAGGCGAAAACCGAATTATATTTTATTTACTTGTGTGTCATATAAATACATTTTTGTTGCCTATTACAAAATTTGAAGGCAACAGCAACAGCAACAACAACATAAAGTGAGTCTGCAATTACCTTTGACCTTAAGAACCTTACAGCCAAGTATCTTTTCAAATATTTAAGGCAAACAACGCCTTCGGGCGCCACGCCCACAAAGGACTCTCGGAAAAGTGCTTTTTTGGGGTTTATTAAAATGCTGAAAGTGTTGAGTAATTTGCGGTCTGTTTTTCCCTTTTCTCCCCCATATTGCTACCCTGTAGGCAAGTGCATGAAAAGGGTATACACAGCTCTACGCAATTAAGGAATTATTTAAAAACATTTAATTAAACACGAATTGATTTTTTAGAGCCCAGAAAAGTCGCTTAAACAATTCAATAATTTTCATATTTTAATATTATTAAAATTAGTTTTACAAAAGAGTTAAATATGCTTAAAAAATAATATTTTAAAATTAAACAAATGCTTTTTCTGAATACAAAACATCGCCTAAAGAATTTATATATTTTTTTTTAATATTAAATTTTGGTAGAATAAACATTCAAAAATTGTCGTTCAAAAGAGTTAAAAATGATCTTTTTACATTGCACAATTGATTTTTTGAAACCAAAATAATCTCTAAAGCAATTTTTGAATTTTATTATTCATATTAAAATGTTTCTTTCAATATTTAAATGTTGCTAGAATCAAATTTTAAAAAAACTTGTCATACAAAAGAGTTTAATACAATTTTGTTCCTTGGGGATTTGTCTAGCTTTCTTTATTTTATATATGTATCAATTAAATCAGTTTGTTATAGTAATCGTATTTTTTTTATATTTTTAATCACAAGATTACTATATTGCTAAGTAAATTTCATTGTTTCCACTAAAGGGTATTCAATATTCGTTGGGTTTGTTGGGTGTTTTTCTTTTTTGTTGATACGTCTTGAATATTTCAACACTGCGCAGCAATCATGTAAATTTCACTTTTGTTATTGTTGTTGTTTCCCTGCGTTTCACTCGTAAAAATTCATCAGAGAATTGAGAAGAGCAGGCGGAAGGGGGACGAAGAGGAGGCGTGGCGTGTTGAGTCAACAAATTGCCGCCGCCCCCTTTTTGGGGCTATAGACTCGCATATCGGTAGCCCAAAGTATACAAATAAATAAAAAATATAAAGCAGCGTTTGTCTCAGTCGCTTTGGGGAACAGAGAGACAGAGAAAGAGAGAGAGAGAGAGAGAGAGAGGAAACGAGGGAGGAAAGGGAATTGAATCTTGTGTCCTTCTGTCCACACTGTGAAATGTAAAAACAACATTAAGTTCAATGGCACCCTAAAAAATAAATAAAAAAAAAAAAAAAAAAAGATGCCTACGGGTCCAATTCGAGTTGACGAACCTCCATCAACGTCAACAAGGCCGTCACCTTGCCCATTCCCCCTCCCCTTCCCTCCCTTTCTCGCCTCTTTGCAACCAAAATTCCAAAACTTTGGCTACACTTTTCATTTTAAGGGGGCAGCAATTTTAATTCCCCTCCCCTCACTTAATTTTGCTTGTGCCTTGAAGTTTACTGACCCAACTTCCCCAACTTTGCCCCTCTATATTGTTCAGATAACACCCTGTCGATATCTATTGAAAATATTGACAAAACAATTGATGGTTTCGCTTCGAGCACGCGACTTTTCCCCTTACCCTTTCCACAGCCTTTTCACACGTTTCGCCTTTATCTATTTAGCATTGCTGCTCAATTTATATCTATTTAAAAAGTGCGATGAGTTCAATGCTTTTCACCCCCAGGGGGAAAACACCAGTGAAAAGCGAGAAAAGCTTAGCATAGTTTTTGGATGATGCGACATTTGGAATTTGGAATTCAGTTAATGGCAAACACGCAATTCTCACGTATCGATTGATTACTTGAGATATTGTTTCAATCAATTGGAATTTCAAACTCAATCTTGTTATCGGAAATATCCTTCAAGTAAGAGAACAAAGGATAGAAGAACAAATTATATATGGATTTACTAAACAACCTAATCAGAAAAATTCCAAAATATTCTTTTATTCTTAAAACGTACATGTTTTTAAATATTATTTAAATATTTTTATGAGCTCTAATTGTTATTATCTACAGGAACGAAAAAATAATAGAAATAATCATTTAAAAATAATTTTTTTTACTTATTTTTAATTTTACTTAATACTACATATTTATTCATGCGCAGCTTTTTATAAATTTGTTTGAAATGTCAAAATTACTGTCTTTTCTACTATCCTGTTCAGCACTGTACGAGTATACTTCTTTAATATGTGGTAAACTAACAAAAATCAATTTGAACCTCTTTTTATATAAATAGTAAATTGATTAAATAAAATTAACTAATTTTAAACTGATACAAAGTCCAAACTGACCAAAATTTATTAAAATATTTAACTCAGAATAAATGGTATATAACAGTGGTGTCCAAAATGCCAAAAGCCTATCTCATTGGATAGGAACTCATAATTCTGCCGGCGTCGCTGCCGACACACGTATAGAGAGAGAGAGAGAATGCGTGTGTTCTATAAATAGCACATTCGACAGCTTGCTCACTCACGACGCGTACGTTCGGCTATTCGTTCTCTCACGAAGCATCTGTTCGGCTGATCCTTTGCGATGTCAGTCGCTGTTCTGCGTTCAATGAGGAGAGACCGTACAGCGCTAGACTTTTATCATACACTGCAACTGATGCTTTGCTCTCTTTACTTCGCCAACTGCAACGATGCGACAGTTTAAATATGCTTTAATTTCGTTTTTTCTGTGTAAAGCAGTTAAACGTTTCGTTGACTTCGTGCTTCGCTGCTACGCACACAGTTTGGACACTGATATAGAAGCTAAGTTGACCTTATCAGAGCCAACTGATAATCAAATTACCGTCCAACACAGTTCATTAATATACAATTTTCTGCATCCCTAGAAACCACATAATGAACATTCTGACACTTTAACTCAAAATATGCTCAGTTGATTGTATAGTTAATATTTAATTAACTAAAAAGCCACAAAAGCAGCTAGCTTGGGGTTTCCTTGTTTCCTTGATTTCCTGTTGCCTTATTTCCTCTTTTCATTAAAGTATCCAAGTCAAACCCCTACCCAAGTTGTTTGCCATTTTCCGCTCAGCATCCTGTCAAATTTTTGACATTTTGGCAAAGATCAAAAGTCAAATGTTTCCATTTTGACGCCCACCCAAAACAGGAAAAAAAAAAAACAAAGAGAGCACGATGAAAATACGCCCATAAACAAAACGCGTGGAAATTGTGGCCCATAAATCTCGGACAGCTTTTCATTACGGCTAATTACGCGGCCAGGTGACGGGCAGGGGAGAGGAGGGGAAAAGGGAAGATGGGGGAAAATCGTTGCATTAGCACCGGAAAAATAAATAAATAAAAACAGGAGCATTAATTACGACACTATCATTAACTGGATTTGTGTGTGTTTGTGTTTGTGTTTGCTTAGTTTGCATACAAATCAGTGTTGTCATCTTGGCTATTAATTAGCTATAACTATGGAAACCATAAAGAGCAAACTGTTTACAATTTTAGTTTGCCAAAGAGCTTTGAACATATTCGTTAAAATTATTGAAAATTACATTGCTGAAACACAAACTAAACAAGTTTTCTGATTACATTTGTTTAGTTTGCTAAAAAGCTGTGTTGGCCGCTTTATCGGCCGGTAAAATTGCTGCCTTTCGGAATCAGCAAATCCAACGCAGATCCTCAATCGTTCCCCAATACGAATGCTCGTCCCTCGATGCCTTTCCAATTGAAAGATAAAACACGCTGCTTCGAGTAACTATTAGGCTGCGCGCACATTGGGAGCTGAAAGCGGAGCTTACAGCGGAGCTTATACGCGAGCTTATCCTCTCGATAAAACAAACACACTGCTTGTATGAAAGTGCGCACACTGAAAGCTTAGCAGATTCGGTAAGCTGTAAGCTACGCTCCGATCGATATAACATGTTTGTTTATTCAGCGGCTGAGCTGAGCTTATTCATTGTAATTTGAAATGAATTGCGAAACATAATTTAGTGAAATTGTTCAAAAACCCACCCGTTAAATACAAAATGTATACTATCGCACAAATATAAATTTAGTTATAATGCAGCAATTTGCAAAGTATGTTCTTATGTATGGATATTTGTGTTTTAATAAAAAGTACAGTATAAACATGCAAACACATACATTTTAGTATAAGTACATTAAATTTATTAAATTTGTTTTGAAATGAGAAAAAGTTGCTGCTGCTGCTGCTTGGAAACTACATATATTGGTTGAAAAACAAAGATTGACAAACGATAAAGTGAGCATCAGCATCAGCTTTCTGTGTGCGCGGCCTAAAAATATCTGCTCGCTGATAAGATCTGAAATTATCCGCTCGCCTATAAGCTCAGCTGTAAGCTCCGCTTTCAGCTCCCAGTGTGCGCGCAGCCTTATTGCTTTATTCTCGTCTGCTGTTCGCTTTGAACTGACTTTAAGTTATTTGCAAATTTACATGGGTAGATACAAGAATGGTAGGAGAATGAGTAATGCAAACAATTGAGAGAGAGACCTTAGCGTTGCCAGACTATTAAACTACTTTACATTGATCTAGTTCTTTCGATTGCTTAACATATTTATTGGTGAACTAAGCTTGTCCTCCAACAAGCTGTAATATTTAAAAAAACAATTTTTATAAAAACAATCAATTATTTGTATAGAATTTATTAATGAATTCCTTATGCAAATTCTGGATTAAAGAAAAGCTTAAAAAATGTGTTCTAATTTGGCGAGAGCTTACAGTCATAAAAATGCATTAATTTGTCATCAGAAAGTGGAAAAAGTAATGACAAAATATTCAAAACTCGCCTCTGACAGAAGTCTTTTAATATGCTTTATTTTTTAAAATAAAAAAAAAGTTGTTTTACCATAAATAAGGTTTAAAATTGGTTGTTCTCGTCTGTGTTTTTATAATATAATTGTATTAGTCATCAATAAAATTATAGAAAGCTTTTAAAATCGCCTCTGGTAAAGCCTTTAAAATATAAAAAAAAAAAAGTGGAAAATATATATTAAAAATATTTTTTTTTTTGCATACTTTTAGGCCTTTACATCGTTAAAAAACTTAAATCAATCATTACCACCTTTCTATTTGTTCGATCTTGTTGCAATTAAGTAAAATTATAAAAATAAAAAAAACGTAATATTCTAAAAACTGTGAAATTTTTTAGCTTATTTTATTTTTATTTATTTTTTTTATTTATTATTTTTATTTTTATTTTACTTAATTTTTAATTATTGTTCAAGCTTGGTATTGAAGCGCTTGAAATTCAGACAGCGCTGATGCAAATGCAAATGCAGCAAATGTTGCATGCCCCCTTGCCCCCTTTGCGACATGTGACACAACGCGGCGTATGCGTAATGTTTGTTTGTTTGCATGGCATGAGGGAAACGATGACAGTTTTGTGGTTTGCCCTTTGGCAAACATGATCATTATCGTCCATTTTAACCATAATTATTTATTATTTCAACTAATGAGGTTTACCGTACAACAACAACAACAACAACAACAGCAACAACAACAACAACAACAACATTAAAACAGAAAGCAAAATGATAATTATTAATTAAAACCGCATTTCAATGTCGAGTCTTTGGGTTAAGTTTATCGCACATAAAACGTAACAAACAACAAATAAGAATGTTTGAGCGTGGGTAAAGTGCTAGACTAGCAGATACCCTGTACGAAAAGAACTTATACGTGTTTTGATCAAATCTCTGAAATGTGAGTGACTTATAAAAAATATTAGAAATTGACCGAAAGAGAGTGATAGACTAGCAGATACCCTGTGCAAAAGAACTAAACGTTTGCAAACTTTATACGTTTTGGTTTCAATGAAGGTATTGCTTGATTTGCAGATACCCTGTAAATAATATTAGCTTTAAACTCATTATTCAATGCACACTGTAATGGAAAAAATAATAGAAACGATATTTTTTTTTAATTTTTTGGAAAAATAAATTTTTTAATTTTTATCATATTATTAAACATTTTTTTTGAAAATTCAAGTTACTGTCGTTTTTATTATATTTTCCATCACTGTAAATATTTAAATATTTTTTTTTAAATTTTAAGCATTAACAAATTGAAATTAATGCAGATATACTAAGTTTTAATATTTACAGGGTATTTAAAATGCGAATAAAACAAACTACTAGTATTTTAAAGGTTAAATTAAAAACAAAATAAATTAAATACAATTATTTAAAATTAAACTAATTTTAAGAAAGCTGTGATAAATAATTTCCATCCAAAATAAACTTGAATAAAGTTCAAGTTGTAATCACTTTCTTATCACATTAATCCATGCTTACAGGGTATCTCAAAAACAAGAACGAGTTGAAGACCAACGAAAATTTCGCATTTAGTCAGCTCATTCATATTCATGGCACTTCCTTCCCCTTCCCCTCAATTCCCCACCCATTCCCCTCTACTCACTACTCACTCACACATACTCACTCGCTTATTCCGAGTATCCATAGAATATTCAAACATTGTCGCTGCTGTTTTTGGCTCTGTTTTATTTATAACAATTTCAGAGTTGAGTTTTCTGCTCTGTATTTTTTCTCTGTCTCTGTGTAAATTTTGCTTTCATTCTTTTATCGCGCTTTTATCTAGTTTGTCAACGTTATCAGGCCAAAAGCAGAAACAAAACAAGAAGCGAATACATTTAACACACCCACTAGGCCAGGCTAACTGAGTATATCAACTTGCCTTCTCTCTTCCCCCCTTAGCCTTGTTTCCTCTCTCTGCTTTTTGGCCGCAATGAAGGCATTTAGACAATTCCCGTATTAGAGTTGACGCTTCATTATAATGATAGATAGATCGTTCTATAACACAACACTAGACAACAACAACAACAACAATGAGGGAAAAACAACAGTAACAAGAACAAGTGCTCGACTTTTACCTGCCCAGTAAACGCATTTTCGCAGTCTGTCGATTTAATGTTTAAAAAAATTGTTAAAAAATAGTTTGAAACATAATTAGAAGCTCAGCACTTCTGAATTTTCCTAAGCCAAGCTCAAAATACTTAATTGAAGTACTTTTTTTCAATTCCTTCTCCGCAAATATTTTGACTACCGGAGCTCTATAAACTCACACAATCAAGAGAAAAGCAAAGGGAACAAAACGTTTTACTGCTTTACACTGAAACAATGAAATGAAAGCATATTCAAACTGTCGCATCGTTGCAGTTGGCGACGTAAAGAGAGCAAAGCATTAGCTGCAGTGTGAGATAAAAGTCTAGCGCTGTACGCTCTCTCCTCATTGAACGCAGCTCAGCGACTGACATCGAACAGGATCAGCCGATCAGATGCTTCGTGAGAGAACAAACAGCCGAACACACGCGTCGTGAGAGAGCAAGCTGTCGAATGTGCTATTTATAGAACACACACATTCTCTCGCTCTCTAAACGAATTATGAGTTACTATCCAATGAGATAGGCTTTTGGCATTTTGGACACCAGTGCTCTAGAATGATCACACGTTGACACAAACCCATAATCCTTTGTGCCCCTTTGGTTGCTGGGCTAGCATGAGAAACCTGGAGTAGATTTAGTTTGGCCTACGCGGCGTATGCGCAACTTCTTTAATGTTGCAGCCAAGCTGGCGTCGTTGCTAAATAATTAATGAGCAGCTGAACAGTTGATGGAGCGAAATGGAGAGAGTCGAGAGAAAGAGAGAGAGAGAGAGGAGGATGAGGATAAGCAGCATAATGAGCCCAGTGTGCATCGCATTGAGAATTCACACACACACACACAGAACACTAATTGCAATTTCTATCTCTCTCTCTCTCTCCCTCTCTCTTTCTCTGTCTATCCTCACTATAATTCGAGTCCGTCTTTTAATGAATTAATTGCGTTTGACTTTGATAGAAACTCGCAGCTTTTGAAATGCAACCGACAACTGTTGATGGAAATCTGTTTAAAAGAAACTGAAAACTCATTACAGATTAAGCAATTTAACAGCTTGTCAAACACGTAAGAAGCTAACAGCTTATAAACAGTAAAAAAAAAACAACTAAACAATTTTAGTTTCCTAAAATTTAATTTTTAGCCCATATTTCTAATATAGAGTAAAGTGTAAGTATGGAATATTTTAAAAAAAATAATAATTGTCAAGTAATGTAATCAAATAAATAAAGTTCAAATTTCGTTGTTGATAGCTTGAAATCTAAAATATACTTAAATGCATTTTTAAAATTCATATTTTCTGAGCAATTTGGCAAAATTAAATTGTTCTTTTTATACTCTATTTAGAAAACACTTGAGGCATATTAAAAATTGACATAAATAGGGACTAAATTAAAAACAATTTTAATTAATTAATGTTATAATTTTAGTAAAATAAAAAACTTAAATTTTATTGCAGTTTAAATTGTACAAAGATATTTAAAAATGTTTTAGTAAATCTGAAAAATTTCAAAAGAGTTGAGAGCATTTCATATATATTTTTAAAACGCTTGATCGTAATCTTAGTTGTTTTTTAATAGTTGTAAATTTGTTTCTCTATTGAAATGCAGCTTCAACTCGTTCGTCTCTGTTTTTCCGCTTTAAAGTGAATTTTTGTAGCATAGAATAAGTGAATTTTATACATTTCTAAATAGAAAAAAACTGCAAATTTATCGAAAAACACAATTGAGAAATTCAAAAAAATTAATATTATGAAAGAGATAAATATAAAATTAAGTGCTTAATCAAATTTATTTAAAAGTTAAAGTCTTAGAAAAATCTTAAAAATGTTTCAGTAAATTTGGAAAACATAGTTACAGTCTAAATTTTAGGCAATGGATTTGTGAGTTTTTTTATCAGATTTTCTAAAAGTTTTCAACTGTTTTCTGTAAATTTGTTTCAACACAGAACAAATAATCAAGGAACCGGAATAAAATCAATTAAATTCAATTCGGAATTTCGGTAATTTCGGATTTTCTTAAACTAAAAAAAAATGTAGTATTTTTTATAATTTTTTGAAAATTGCTAAAAATCCACTTTTTGTATGAAAAGTAGGCAAAATGGGTTAAAATGGAAATTTTAAAAAAATCATAAAAAATACTAGCGAAGAGATTTTTGAAATTTTTTTTTTGCAGTCACTCTTAGAATTGTTTCAAGAATTTTTCTACATCAAAATATTTTTTTTAAAAAATCGAGGAAAAGAGTTGAAAAATTTACTTATTTTTAAAATTCAAAATTTTCAATGGGTACTTAATGGGTTAAGGAAAGTTTTGCATCATTCAAACGGAATTTAAAAGACTTTTCCAAATGTATTTTTCTCACTGTGAAGACTTGACTTACAATGGTGTTAAAGTAAAAACAAGGGCGTACGAATTAATAGTGGTTTGGGTTGAACATGCTAAAATCAAGAAGTTTAAGAATTTGAATCTAGAATTTTCGAATGGATTTTCTTGCTGTGTAACAGTTATATTTTTGAAATGCAACTTCGACTCTTTTCCCCCCTTGAAAGTGTCTTTTACAAGTTGAGACTGTGCGACAGTGAGACACAGATACAGATACAGATACGTATCTGTGAGATACTCACAGTCGCCGTTGCTGTTGCCGTTGCCATTCGCCTTATGAGTTCAAGTACAACCGGCAACGAGTGGCAACAACAGCAACAACAACAACAACAACTGTTGAAAACTGTTGAATATTCCCCCCTCCCCACTCCCCCTTCTCCTACCCCCTCCCCTTCCAGCACTGTCTGTCTGAAAATCTTTCAGCAAACCAAAAAAACAAACACACCAAAAATTTTCTTCGGACACGCAAAAATTTTCAGCACATTTTTCAATAGCCAACAACAATAAAAGGGGAGTGGGGGGGGGGCATGAAAATGTTTAACAAATAAATTGAAATTGAATTAAATTGTATTTTGATGTGATTTGATTTGTGATGTATGAGAATCGAACAACAACAACAACAACTGAAAAATAAAAAGCAACTGAATTCAAAATCAATTTTCAGTGACCAAAATTTATGCCACCAAAATTGCTCAATATTCTACAACCCCCCACCCCCCCCCACACTGTTTTTTTGTGTTTTTTCTTTTACCTGTTTTTGACTTTCAGATGAGCGTTAAAAAAACGTATTTCAATTACAGATTTTGCACCCAAAAACTAAAAAAAAAAAACCAGCGAATTCTTAATGAGAATTTTTTGTCTTTTGATTTTTTCTGTTGATTTGTTTAGACGTTGTTTTTGTTAGCTGCAAGTACTAAGTACTAACTTATTAACTTGGTCATAAACACACACAAGCACACACACACACACAAACACACGCGGAGTCTGTTTTGAGAAATTGAATCTGAATTCCCAAAACGATTCCAAAAAGTTGGAGAAAAGTTGTTCGCACTGCGATAAACGCGACCGAACGCGACGACAAACGACGAGTGTCTGCTGGGAAAACGAAAAGCGAGCAGAGCTCAGAGCAGAGCTGACAGCAGAACTGAGAGCAGAACTGAGAGCAGAGCTCACAGCAGAGCTGAGAGCAGAGAACAGAGAACAGCGGGCAGAGAACAGCCAAAAATTCAAAATGTAAATTTCACGCAGTCAGACAGACAGTTGAGAGAAAGATATACAGAGCGAGAGTGTGAGAGCGAGAGAGAACAAGTAAATGCGTGTGCGTGTGTGTGTGTGTGTGTGAAGGTGAGCTGCCTGCCTGCCTGTGTGTCTGTGTGTGTGTGAGAGAGAGTGTGCTTGCAAAATGTCAAACTGTAAATAAACACGAAAATGCCAAAAGCAAAACAAAACTGTTATACAAAGTTTACAGTGGCAGCTGATCAAAAGGGAACTAATAACACATAGATCTTTCTTATAAAAAAGAAATTGAGTTCAAAAAAATCTAAATTAATTTTTTATTATACTTAACTAATTTATTTTAAGCATATAAAAAGTAAATTAACATAAATAATAAAAAAAAAAGTGTTATTCTAAAAAAAAGTGGCTAAAAACAAATAAAACTTTCTTATGGAAAACTGGTAGGAAAGGCTTCAGTCGAGTCAATCCGACTGCAAGAGACCCTGTAAGACATACGCACAGAAAGATGCAGAGCATCCTAATAAACTTTACAGAATTTGTTCATCTTAAGTACAGGGTCCAACATATTTAAGATAATAGGTACAATCTTAATTTTTTAAAAATATGCCTGTTAAAATATTATATAGTAGCAACTGTAAAGCTTAAGACTAGGAAATAATAAATAAAACAAATCATTTGTAATGATGAATCAGTACAGGAACCTTCACAGTCGAGCTCACCCGACTGCAGTTTATCATGCTAGTTTTTTCCATTTCAAAATTAAATGTAAAATCTAAACTATTTTTGACAATAAGCCCTCTTGAATACACGCCACTGCACATTGGGCGATTTGACGATTTTTCTGGCATAAAGTCGAAAAATTGATGGTAGTATTTTCAAAATGTGACTTTATTTATTGAATGTTAACACTTCAGTTAGATTAAAACATATTCTTTTTCGGGCTATGCGACAACTCTTCTCTTGTGGCAACTCTCTAAAGTCAGCTGTTTTGTAAAAGCACATGCTTTTGAAAATTTGCCAGTTAGTTCATTGTGTTTCAAGCGTAATTTAAAAAGCAAAGCTTTAATAAAGAATACAAGTTGAATATGGAATATGATGCTCACGGTATATAAAATGATTATTTGATGTAATATGTATTAAAATTTGTGTCTAGTTATTCTTGTCGACGGTTTTGTTAAATGTATTTTTAGCAAAAAAATATGAAATGCAGTTATTTTCCGTGGAGTCATACTTATAAAGTGCATGATGGCGCAAGCAACTAAGTATGGCAAGTTATTAATTAAAGCCTCTAGTACATAGTGTTATTAATTTCTTTTGCGCATTTTTGCGCAACATCGGTTAAAAGTATGCTAAAGTATGGTAGAAAAATCAGAATTTTCCGGAATCGGATGGAAATGGAGGTGAACACATGGTCAAACTATGATTCCAAAAAAAATGTTAATTTTATAAAAGTCTAATTAGCAAACATGTGAAGTTTAAAATATCTCACTTAATATTTCAGCGAATAAAAAAAGATTGTTCTTTTTTCCTGAGTCAGTTAGAAAAAGAGGGCGAAGAAAAGATCCAATTAAAAAACAGAAATTTGCATAAATTCTACTTTAGCCTATCTAAGATTCGTGCCAAATTTCAGGTCTTTAGCTTTATATTTGGATTTTACATAAATATTTTACATGTTTTTCTCATAGTCGGGTGAGGAGGGGAAAGCTAAGGCGTGGTCCAAATACAAAAAAAAAAAATTCAAAATTGTATTTTAGTTCAACTAAGCTTCATGCCAAATTTGAAAGCTCTAGCTTTAAAATTGTAGTTTATGCCAGAATAATCGAACTATTCGCCCATAGTGCACTGTTAAACTGTCAACTGTTAAACTGTCAACTGTTATACTGTTAAGAGTTTTCAGTGTCATGCTGCACACGTTGCGTTTGGCGCTCTCCCAAAACTGCCGAGTGCTTCCTCTCGCTGTCCCGCTTGCTCTCAGTTGCGTTGCGTTGAGTTTTGTTTTTGTTTTTGTTTGCAAAAGCTGCTGCTGCACAGCTTTGCAAATTGTGCCAAAAGAGCGCGCGTTCGCTCTCTTTAATTGGCTTTCTCTTACACGTGATATAAACATGCGGAACTAATTAAAGAGAAGGGAAGAGAGCGACGGATTGTTGATAATAGTTTTTAGCATAGTTTTTCACATTTGTGGGGAGGGGGATGGGGGGGAGTTGACAACGACAAGTGGCCCAAAGTAGGCGTGTCACGCCGGCAGAGTGACGCCGACTGCGACGCTGGCAGAGCTGCTTGCTAATCAGCGACAAAAATGGACAAGAATCAAATAAAAATTGCCAATTTGATTTGTTTGTTTGTTGGTTGTGCGAGTGTGTGTATGTGTGTGTGTGTGTGTGTGCCTCAATTTGAATTTGAATTACAGTTGCAGCCAAGAATTTTTATTTATGATATTAATTTTAATGTGCGGCGTACGTGAGGAAAAAGCGTCAAATAACTTGACGGACGGACAGACGGACATTTTATTTACTTATTTATTTATATGTACATATATTTATAGCTGGCCAAAATAATTTGAAAATTAAGTATAATGAAAAGTAAAAAATTAAATAAATTGTACAAAAAATAAAACAAATTAAAACTAAAAAAAAAAATAATAATTATACTCATATAATATATTAAATTATGATTTAGCTGCTCAATTCACAATATATTGTGAGATACTTTTATTAATTTTAAATTTAAATATTAAATTAAATATTAAATGAAAGTAAAATTCCATAAAAAATTAAAATACATTTTATTAAACATTTTAAGTTAAAACTCGAACTTATGATTTAGTTGTTCAATTTACAAGTATTTTTTGTATCTTTCGCTTTAAATAAAACACGTCAGAAAATGGAAATGAAAAGTGTCGATATGTGAAAAATGTGCACGGAAACTGAATGACCCAAATTTTTGAATTGATTGACAAGGTGAAAATGAAAATGAAAATGAAAATGAAAATGAAAAAAGCAAAGCGTGCGTACATACAAAAAAGGAAAGAACGATAAAAGAAGGAACATCGGCAAGCCGAAGATTTGATGCCCTTGCAAAGCATTCTTAGGATTTGATTTAGCTCGACAAATGTATGTACATTGTATTTAAACGAGACGAGTATCGGTTGCAGTTACGGTTTCGGTTTTCGGTTATCGGTTATGCAAGATTTGTATATATCGGTAACGTAACGGTTACCGGTGTTTTTTACGATTCGGTTTCAAAATACTGGTATGAATGTTAAAGATGTGTAAATTTGAAATTATATTCTCAAAAATTATATAAATTAAATTAGGCAAGAAGCTAAAAATGTAATTTAGTTTTAAAAATTACGATGATTACTCCTTAAAACATTTTAAATTTTATGCTTTACCGAATCGAAATTGACCGTTATTCATTAATCGGTTACTAAACGGTTATTTTGGTTGGAATAAATTCGGTTTTTGGTCTTCGGTATAATACAAAAAATTTGTTTCAGTTGCGGTTATCAATTTAAATCGGTTAATAGTTGTTAACGGTTACGGTAATGGCTACGGTTTGAATCCCTGGTATTTACATAAACTTTAAAGCTTTGTTTCCTATTAGAAAACAATGATAGTACGATTTAAAAATAATATATTGTACAGAATTTTTAATCTGTTGCCAAATAATAAAAAATTCCCAATCATATGTTGGAATATTTAAAAAAAATTAAAACATCCCCTGATTTTTATATTAAAACTAATTTTTTTTTTTGTTTTATCCTATCAGTTTTAATTTAAATTTGTGTATAATTTCATAATAATTGTTTATCATGTTAAGTTCTTAATTTTATTTATATTTTTAAGCGTTGTTTTTGTTTAAATTGTCTCAAAATAATAAATAGATATGTATGTATATTATAAATTGGTCCAATTCTTAGCATTTAAATTTATCTACTGTGCAAAGAAGATTTACGTAGAGTTCAGGTTTTTTTTAAGCATATGCATTATCCAAGAGATTTTCGAATATTATTATTACCCTTTATTATTATCATCAATATATATATTTCTCATTTTGTTATCAATTTCTATCTGCTGACAATGTTATAATACCCAGAGTAAGTGTATAATAATAAAAAGTATCTCACGGATGCGAGTATCTCACGGATACAACACAATGGGACGAATGTTGCAGCTGTTGTTGTTGTTGTTGCTGTTGCTTGCTGATTGTTGATTGATTGTTGTCCTCAAGGTCGTCAAACGGACGAAACCAAAAGCACACAAAAGATATGCAAATCCATTGAGAACTTTTCGTTTTTGTTCTTTATGTTTTTATGTTTTTTGTTAACTCTTTTAAGCCCTCTCAGTTGACCTGCCCTGCACAGAGAGAACAACAAAAAAAAACTATACATAAAGTTGCACGAATTATGGCACAAAACAATTGCATTGCATATTTATTTGATCATAAAAACAACAACAATCAGACAGACATTCCAAGAGGCAACTAAAGAGAGAGGGAGGGGGCGGAAGGGGGGGGGTCAGGGGTCAGATCAACTAAATAAATTTCTCAATTGTTTATTTTTTCCCAAACAAATCAGCGAACATTAAAAACAGCGGAGCGCCCACAAAATAACATTAAACATCCGGTAAGAAGGAGAAGAGAGAGGGCAGAAGAGGGAGAGAGAGAGAGGGAAGAAAATATAGAGGGGCGGGTTTGATTTTCTTTTGAAACATTCGCAGGTGTTGTACAATTGTATCTCAAGCATTTCACAAAAAGATACAAACATGGAATCAAAGCAACTTTTTTTCTCGCACACTTGAAAATAAATCATCGCAAAATATCTGAGAATAATTGAATTGAGTTATTTTAATAAGCTTTTATAGACGGAAAATGAAAACTACAAATTTATATATATCATTTTACTAAGAATAAAAAGTTTGATTTCTTACTTTTATTATAAACATATAGTAAAATAAATAGCTTAAAATATAGTTACAAAATAAAATAGCCCAGGGAAATAAGTATATGTGGATGAATTTATTCAAAAAAAATATATGTTCTTTTAACACAAAAGATTTGATGCAGATTTCCTAAATAATCTTATCATTTTATTTCCAATTGAATGGCACAAAAAATATCTTTAACCCATTAAGTACCCAAATTTTCAAAAATATTTTTGCTAGTATTTTTTAAATTTTTTTGAAAATTGCTAAAATGGCACTATTTGTATGACAAGGAGGAAAAAGTAGGAAAATGGGTTTAAAATAGTCATTTTTAGGATTTTCAAAAAAATTTTAAAAATACTAGGTAAAATATTTTTTAAATTTTTTTTTGCAGTTACTCTAAATTATTTGAAGAATTTTTTTGCATCAAAATATTTTTGTAAAAAATCGGGAAAAAAGTAGAAAAATGGGTTAAAGAAATTTTAGTGTCATTCAAACGGAAATTAAATGATAAGATTATTTAAGAAATCTGCATCAAATCTTTTGTGTTAAAAGTATATTTTTTTTGAATAACTTGATCCACACATATTTTTTCACTGGGTGCACAATTTCATGAAGCGAAAGTTCTTTAATTAAGTTATCAAATAACTTGTTACACATATGGTAAACTTAATCTCCTATTAGTTTTCAAAACATCGTGTGTTTTATTTCAGCATCTGAAATTTCATAGAATCTTTTTAATGATCCCCAAATATTATCGTTTGTATCACAAAGATGTTTTGTAAGCACTCTATAGTTCTGATTGTAATTTTAAAATACATTTTTATCAATGTACTTTCCTTAGCATGGCTTTATTTCTTTCTACTCATATTCTTGTCTTTCATCCATCTGCTTGTTTGATTTGTGTAATTTTACAACTTTGTGTATGTATAATACAATAGTAATTACTACATATTTACAGACGTGTTGAGTTTCCAATTTAAATTTAATACTTTTGCACAGTGATGTATAAAATAATAGAAACGTTACTAAAAATAGTTTGTTTTCATTTAGCAATGTTTAAAAATTGATCAAAAACAATATTCTTATTTTTTTAAAATTTTGAAATGTCAAAATGACTCGCGTTTCCATTATATTGTACGACTGTAAAGAAGGAATGTAGTGGGTGCAACCACAGTCAAGTCATATCGGGATATTGTGAATCGACCCAGAAAAAGTCGCAAATATTTATGTATAAATAGAACTTGAATGATTTACATAAAAAACATTCGCAGGTCCTTGATAATTTTTTGCTTCGTTTAATGGTTGATCATTGGTTATAATGCAAATGTCAAATATATAGTTTAAGAATGAATAATAAATTTATAACTTATTTGTTTATTAAAGTAATACTTTACGTTTGAAATTTTACGTTTATTTGAAACTTTACATTTGAAAATTCAAGCCGATTTGCACTAACAAAAACTTTTTGATAGGTTGTAAAATAGGGTAGCATAGTGCAGGAGGGGGCCAGGGAAAATGGGTGGAGGAAGGGGAGGAAAATCGACTAGACTTTTTAGAGAGAGCCCGCATTTTGTGGCGCGTGTCGAAAATGCAGAATGCGAAATAAAATGCAGCCAATCGAACGAGAATTATAACATTCTCATATATACTATACACATTAATGATTTATTTATAAAACCCGCTGATGATGACGTTTCTCCTCACAGAGAGAAAAAAGAGAGAAGCAGGATGAGAATCGAACACGCGCGACGACTAAAATTCAAATGACACGCGCGCGAAACGCCGCTTCACATGACATAACCGGGGAAATTTGCATAGAAAACAAATCGTGCTAAAAAGATTTCCACTTCATAGCTCGACTAAATCGTTGCCCTTCAATACTTGCGTAGGTCACTGGTTTTTGAAGTTCTACTGCTTGAATCTGCTTCACATTCTTCCAAACTTCGGTGTTCAATATGCGTTTTATACAATTTAAGTTTTCCTGGTATAGGAAATTCAGTACCTCTAGCTCTTAAAGTCTCTGAACCTCCTAATAGATACTAAATTTGGTATTTTGAAATGAAAATGAAAGAGAAATACTAGACTACGGAAATTCAGTACCTCTATCTCTTAAAGTTTTTGAAGCACTCTAATAGATACTAAATTTGGTCAGTTTTCTTTGTAATGAAAATGATCGTGATGAAAATTAAAAGAAATGACGAGTTGAAGAAATTTAAACTTACCAAATACAAATTTGTTTCAAAAGTGTTACTGGTAAAGCAAATTCAGTACCTCTAGCTCTTAAAGTCTCTGAACCTCTCTAATAGATACTAAATTAGGTATAATTTCTTTTTAATGAGAATGATCGTAATGAATAATAAAACAAGTGATGAAACATTTTTTCAAAAATGTTACTGGTATAGGAAATTCAGTACCTCTAGCTCCTAAATTCTGGAGTCCCTATCTAGACAATAAATTTGTATACAACTTTTATCTTTATCTTAAATTGTAGGATAAAAAGATAAAATGGCAATACATTAGTCTTCCAGATATTAAATTGTTATTTTTAATAGGCGCATCAATTTCAGAGACTCTAGCTCTTCTAGTCTATGAGATTTCAGTTGATGACTTTTCAGAGTATATTTGCTCTTATTAAGCTGTAGGCACTGTCACTAACTCTAATACCCCTCTCTATCAAATTGCCAGGGTATATCTGTGTTGAAGGAGCGTCAGACATGGATAAGGAACCTAAATGTTTAGATTTATTAATAGGACCCGCTGAAAAGGTGAAAAGCTCAAGAGGTCGCCACATTTGCAGCAGTTGAACTGAGGGGGGTTGAAGGGGGAGGGGGCGGGGCTGCTTAGAGGGGAAAGTTGTTCTTGTTCTGCTGATTTTCTTGTGTTTGTAATTAAACTGAAAATGATGCCCCCCTTCGATTTTATACACTTGAAATATGTGTTGTGGTTGCCTCTCTCTCTTTCCCTGTCTCGTCTCTTTCTCTCGTAATGAGCAGTGGGTGGTGCAAAGGTGAAAGGTGAGATGTGTGAAGTGTGTGTAAAATGTGTGTGTGTTGTTTTTTTTGTTAGTCGCCGCCCAGAACATAATTTGGCTGTTGTTTTGGCTGCCTCGACGACTGTCGAGTGGTTTTTGGGTGTGTGTGGGGTGGGGTGGGGTGGTTTTGGGGGGTGGGTGAATGAGGAGTGGGTGTAAAACAAAGAGACGCTCAGGCCAGTTTGAGAATGAGAACGAGAATGTGAGTTGAGAACGAGGCATATGGCCACATTAACAGAGATAGAGACAGAGATAGATAGAGAAAGATACTTATGTATATTTATGAGCAGCTCCAATTCGTATGCTCCATTCCATTAAATGCCCACCTGATGCACATTTACCGATGATTTGTCACACTGTGCACACTGGGCATATATGTACACAAGTATTCTCAATTATAGTCAAATATTCCAATGTTTATGTTTTATGCTATTGTTTATTGCCCTTAGCTACAATTGAGAGTATCTAAGATTACAAACGGAAATACAGTTGAACTTCCATAACTGAATTTCTCTCTAACTCAGCTAAAGAGTGCAGTAAAATTAATAAACTTAAGAAAAGAACTCTATAAGTCGAATATCTCCATAACTCGAACTTTTTTTTTCGTAATGGATTCAGAAAGTACTGTATTTAAAGTTTAAAGTTTTTCACATTTTTCTATTTTTTAGTGACCTCCTAACGGAAACATTATAGAAACAATCATATTGAGTTAGTGCGTAAATTGTTGAAAAATAATTTTTTTGTTAAATTCATAATTTTTACGGAAGTTCGATTATTAAATAGTTCGCTTTAAATATCAAAAGACTGTCTTTCTATTATTTTGCCCTCGCTGTCTCAAAAGATACAAATTGAGAATTGGTAGAATCTGCGAAAATCTCTAGACGGTTTATCGCACGATATTTTATTTACAAAATCTAATTTTTTTAATTTATCTGTTTCACTTTCTCTCTCACTTCTTCCCCTTCTCTCCTCTCACTCTCTGTGTATGAATCTTCTCACATTGTAATATTTTCTCAGAACCCGGATCAAACTCGCTTTTGTTATCTATGCGAAATTTCGTTCACCTCCAGTGCGCATTGCAACTACCAACAATTCTCCACCCACCCCCCTCCACCCACAGCACACTCCCCTCTTTGCCCCCTCACGACACACCCACCTCAGACAGCGATAAGAACTGGCTTAATCTGCAACTGTTGATTAGTCGAGTGCTCGTAACGTTAACCTCTTGCCCCCCTCCCTCGCTTCACCCACCCCCAACCCCGCCCACACAACGCTTCACCCCCACCCCCAACCCCGATAGCAGCTTCTTCGAATACTTAATATTAATTGGCGTTTTATTGTTGTCCAAGCGACAGTAAACAGTAACAAGAGCAGCGGCAGCGGCAGCGGCGTCGCCGGCAATGATTACAGCATCTTAAGGTGGGAGGCTTACGCTCTTACTTCTGCTCTCTTCACTCTCTCGCTTTAACTCACGTAATGCCAAAGCTGGGCTTCGACAACGAAGCTGAGAGAGATTAAGAGAGTTGATCTACAAGATAATGTGCGCTCTCTTTAATTTTGTTGATGCTGTTGTTGTTTGTGTTATTCAATAATTTGCTTGCGTTCTAAATTTTCAATTCACTTGCTTACGCATACTCTCTCACACACACACACACACACGAGCACGCATGCATATTTATGTGTGTATACACACTTAAGCACACTCAGTCATAATTATATGCTTATTTGTCACTTTAATAAAATAAAATGTCATTAATTACCTTTTGGTGGTTGACGGTTTAACGTTGTCAAGTGAGCGGGAATGCAGAGCAGAGCAGCGCAAGAGAGAGAGAGAGAGAGAGTGGGTTGAGCAAAGCTTTGCAGCTTAGTTTTTGTTGTGGCCGCAGCTGCTGCTGGTGCTGCTCCTAATGCAACCCTCTCCTGATGAGGCCGGTGCGGTTGCTGAGAGCGATGATAGACACTGCTGCTTAAGAGAGCGAGAGCACGAGAGCGAGAGCACGAGCACGAGCACAAGAGAGGCAATTGCTCTGCTCTGTTATGAAGTAATAACGATGAAAAAATTGCCTCACTCAAGTTTTCTGCAGTTGTTGTTGTTGTTGTTGCTGTTTTTGGCTGCTGTTGTTATTTTAATGAGAATCTTTTTGATGTTTTACGTGCACAGCAGCCGCCACCAAAAACCAAAAACCAAATACAACTGCAAATGCAAACAAAGTCACACACACACACACACACACACACGCACGCACGCACAGATCTTTGTGTTTTTATTTTGATTTTGAACAATTCGCAGATTTGTTAGACTTGATTTGAATATGATTTTTGTGTATTTTTTGTATTTTTTTTTTGTGAGTATTTGCGAGATTTGTTTTCGAGCGATAACGAGTGCTTTACTTGTTGTTGTTGTTGTTGTTGTTGTTGTTGTAGTGAGCGCACCTTTTTGCAGCACCTCCGACTAAGCGCCTAAAAAACAATAACAATTCTCAAATTCAAATTCAAATTCAAGTCCAACAAAAAAAGCAACACGCGACGACGACGACGACGGCGACGACGACGAAGATACGTCCGTCCACGGCAAAAGTTTCTCGCGTTTTGAGAGCTCGAAAGTAAATGCAAAAAGCTATACAGCCAGCAGCAAAGTTGTCACTAGCAAAGTGATGACTAGCAAATACCCTGTAAGTTGCTCAAATAAAAAGCAAATCAATGTTGAAATGAAATGAAAAATGAAATGAAAAATGAAATGAAAAACAAATTCAAATTTACCAAATTTCTTTAAAAAGTGTAATAGTAAATTCAGTACCTCTAGCTCTTAAAGTCTCTGAACTTCCCTAAAAGATACTAAGTTTGGTATTTTGTAATGAAAATGATCGTAATGAAAATTAAAAGAAATGATGAAATGAAAAACAAATTCAAATTTACCAAGTTTCTTTAAAAAGTGTAATAGTAAATTCAGTACCTCTAGCTCTTAAAGTTTTTGAAACACTCTAATTGTTGCTAAATTTGGTCAGATTTTCTTTCTAATGAAAATGATCGTGATGAAAATCAAATGAAATGACGAGTTGAAGAAATTTAAACTTACCAAATACAAATTTGTTTCAAAAGTGTTACTGGTAAAGCAAATTCAGTACCTCTAGCTCTTAAAGTCTCTGAACCTCTCTAATGGATACTAAATTAGGTAATAATTCCTTTTTAATGAGAATGATCGTAATCAAAATTAAAAAGCAAATCAATGTTGACAGCTAACAGTTTGTTTGCCCGCCAATTCGGAAAAAGTACGGCACCAAATTAAAAAATTTTAGAATGTGATTTGCTTCATTTTGCATTTTTTACATTCTCAAATTTATTTCAAACCTTTTAATGGCAAATTTGCATCAATTATTTTATTTAACCTATATTAAACAAGCTTAGAGACAGCTCTGGGACTTTTATATAAGACTTTTAAATACACATACAAATGTACTTGATTTAATAAATTTGAGAAGATATTAAATAGTATTAAAAATGTATATATAAAAATAAATACTTTAATTCAGGCGTCTTATACAAATCTGCAGAAATTTTAATGTGAATTGCATTATTTTAATATTATTTATGTATTTGTACTTATGTAATGAAGTTTTTTTTAAATTTTTTAATTTTAACTTATCATGAACATTAATTTTAATATGTTATAAATGAATCTCAATGAATCAGACAAAAGAAATAGTAATATAATACCATATACAATTTTAGCTTTGCTTTAAAATTAATATTAATTTTAGTGCTTTATTTTTTTTTATATTTGTATTTATAAAGTTATGAAATAATACAAATTGTTTTTATTTAATTTTGTATTGTTTAAACAGGTACAAGTTCTCTTCCATCAGCTGTCAAAATGCGTATAGTAACAATATACCCTTTGTGGTGTATGGGCAAATAAGTCAGTGTGTGTGTGTGTGTGTGTGTGTCGGAGAGAGCATGCGCAGAGCGCAACAGTTGCAGACAGAGAGAGAGAGAGAGAGAGAGAGCAACAGAACGGTAACAGAGCTTTGATTTCGGTTACAGGCAAATTTAAATTTATTAAAATAAAATAGAAATCAATTGATAATATGTAATAAAAAAAAATAAAAGGAAATGTTTTATAGAAGAAAAGCAAAAAAAAACTGAATATTAAACACTGCGTTGTGTGACCAAAGTTGGCAAAGAGAGAAATGAGCGAAAGCACGCTGTCATGCAAAGCTGGTCACTCTAATCGGCAAAGCTCTTGCGCTCAGTGTTGACAAACGTTTAAATAGGGCGCGCAATTTAAACAGAGCAGCGAGAATAATAGACTGAAAACAAACTTATTACATGAGATTTTGAGATTTTTTATGCATTTCGTATGAATAATTCTTTTCTTCAGAATGTGATTTGATGCCCCTGGTTTTTTGAGAGATTACTTTATAATACTTTACATTTGTAAACCTGATTTTTTGCCCATTTACTTTAGGCATAATTAAGTTTTTCATTCTCCTTATTTTATGTTTGCAGATCCCGAGAGAAAGCTCTTGAAATAAGGCCCCAAAAATGGGTGTAAGTAAGTAGAATACTCCATTTGATAAGAAGATATGTATTTTCTGTTTGAAAACAGGTCCTGAAGCAGTTTTGCATCGCAGCTCTTTAAGGAAAGGTATTGATACGTAGATCATATATATAGGTCTATATATGATGTGGCTTCTTTGGTTCAAAAGATATTTCGATTTGATTTTTATTTTCAATTTTTATAATAAAAATCAACAGATAAGAGTTATTTGTCAATTTTTATAATAAAAATTGGAAATAAGAGTTGGGGTTTATTTTTATATAAAAATTGAAAAATAATAATTGTTTTTGATTTTTATCATTTAAATTAATTCTAATTTAATTAAAAATAATTTTTTTATAAAAATCAGCCAATAACTCTTATTTTTTAATTTTTTGACAAAAAACTTATAAGAGTTACAGTCCCTGTATTAAACAATTCACAAATATTCAAATTAAAAGTATATTAATAAATAACCATATACAATTTTAGCTTAAGTTTAAAGATTCATTTAAATTTTAATTGATTTTTATTGTAATTATATTTTAAACAAGGATTTCCTTATTATTTAATGCGCTCGTCACAATTAACTATATAAGTAAACATTTTTTATTTCCATACAATTTTTTAAATTTCATTAACGTGTGTATTAAAACCATTTTGATACTTGTGTTTACATTTTATTATTACCATTGTCATATTTTGTTAATTCTTAAACATATTTTTTTGTATGTTTCCATTTTTGACTTTTTGTTATTTTAGTGATTATATTTTGTTTATCGCTCTTAAATCCGCTCTTATATCCTTGGCCGAATAATCATTATTGCTTTTTTAAGAAAGTACTCGAGATCCCGAAAATGCCACCAATTGATGTCCTTTTTCAAGGAATTGTCTTCCCGTTAATTGGCTGCGAGAATTCAAGATTAAAATAAAGATTAAAAAGTAATAACAAATATTTTATTAAAAAAATTAAACAAAAATTTAATATTTTGCTTACATAATTTTTTAAAGAATATGTTTTAGTGACAGGGAAAGTTGATAGATGGAATTGGACACTTAGGCAATTGTGCCGAGGTCAAGTCCAGTAGAGACTGAGAATTCACTTCTTAGGTCGAATCATCATTGTGGCTTTTTTAAGGGAGTAAAACCATCCCCGAAAGTGGTACCAATTGACGCCTTTTTGGAAGTCATTGTCCTCGTAGGTTCCCGTCAATTGGCTGCAAGAATTCGAGTTAATTAACACAACAATAAGAAATAATTAGCACTGCATCCTACCTGAGCTGACAATCCGTGTACCACCAGGCACCTGTGCCGCGAATGGCGCATCCCGCCTGTTTGTCGTTATCCTTATCGAACGTGGCGAATTTCTTGCCTCGATGACTTGAGAGTGAATCCCCAGCTGTTCCATTGGCCTTGCCCAGTTTGTGTAATTTATACTGTTCATCCTCGTCGCTAATTGCGAACTCATCATAAGTCTCGAATCTTGCGTCTCCCTTGAAATCCTCGAGCAGAACAAGTAATTCCTGATTACTCTCTGCAGTTAGAGCATGAATTTTATCCAGTCCGAGGAAGAACTCGCCTCCCAGATCTCCGAATCCTTTCTTGTACGCACTCCAGTTGCGAGTAAAGTTGACGCTTCCGTCCATCCGTCGAAGGATGATCGTCCAACCTCCTCCTCGAGTCTCCGCATCGCAGACAACTGTCAAAGGTTGACTACTGAAGTTGGGCAGGATTATGTCGTGGTTCCCACTGGACTTGGCCTCGGCACAGTTCCGTAAGTGAGATGCCTTAACCAATCCGTCTATCAACTTTCCCTGGCGTTCCATTGTGTCCATAAGTCCATTTATCCTTCCCTCAAGATCCAGAATATCCGATTTCTTCGCAAGTCCGTCTATCGATTTTCTCTGAAGTTCCTGCTCCTCTCTAAACAATCAATTAGTTTTGGAGAGCTTCACTTGGTTAGGATCTTACCTCAACTTGGATTGTTCAACATTTAATGATTGAACTAAACTCGTTTCATTAGATTCGGGAATTGGAACTGCTTCAGAGAGGAAATTAAGTGTGACGATTATACAAACTATTTTTTGCAACATTTTGCGACTTTTCTTTACTGTATTCCAAAGAAGACTGACTGAATCAAAACTGGAATTAAAAGCGATAAATAATACATTCGTTTTTGTATGCACGTGTAAGTTAGGGTGGGTCACTTTTTTTTTTTTGCAAAACTCGTCCATCAGAATCGGAATCTACGATGAGTTCTTAGAAAATTTCACCAAGAAAATTGAATTTTGAAATTATAATAAAAAATTACCTTTTTTCAAAATTTCACAATACAATTTTTTATTTTTGAGAGTAGTGTCCGCTCCTAGACTAATACCAAATACCTTAACATAAAATCTTCATGCTTCTCAGCGGAGGCTAAGAATTGACTTTAGACACACATGTACATAAGTAGTTCCTTGGTGAAAATTTCTTAGAATTCATCGTAGATCCGATTCTGGTGGACGATCATCACGTTAATTGTCGACCCGAACAAATTGACCCGCCCTAATGTAAGTGCACATATCTACATATACATATGTATATGTACTTATATTGTGCAGTAAAATTCCATTGAAATCCCAGACTTGATAAAATGATTAGGGGGGTCTTCTGGGCTAGGCATTTTATTTTTTTGATTTTTTTATTTTTTGCCTAGATTTTATAAAATTGTTTTCAAAATGGATTTTTCAAATAGTTTAGGAAGTGAAGTCAAAACTTCAAAACTTCTTCCAAACGACGCAGAATTAACGGCGCTATCGTGTGAAACTCGATCTTTTTAATGTACACTGGACTGCAAAAAGAAAGGTGAAAAATAGATTTTCATTTTCAAATGACTTCCATTGGTTCCCCGTTGTTTTTTGGTATGCAGTTAACTCCCGCAATCGTGTGAACATTGGATTTTTGACCCTTTCCTACATTTTTTCAATAAATTTGCCCACGAAATAAAAAACACAGGATTAAAAAATCTTTACGCGTTTTTTTCCACGATTTAAACAAACAAAAGAAAACAGCTAAAATTCGGCCGACTGTCCAGAAAGGCCCCCTTAAAACCGGACTGATTCGTTAGAATCATTTAAATGGCATTTAAAAGATATTTGCTCAAACTATGAAATAAGTGTTTGAAAAAGGTGCTACCCGTTTCTAGGTGCTCACTTGTCTCAGCGGGCTGAAGGTATTCTAATTGCAGTTCTATAAATAAAATAGAATTAATGCTCAATTAATTCATTTTACATTTACTCTGCCAGAATGTACATCGAGAATGTGTCGAATGATATTACACAAATTACGTTGTTATGATTATACTTTAATTTTTAACAATTTTCATCAATGATTTTCATTATTTTTGAGTAATTTATTAAGACTGAGACAGTATTTAATATTTTTGATAAAAAAAAAAAATAAAACTCAAATATAATGACTATTAATTATTTTTACTTTTTTCTTCACTGATAATAAATTTTTATAAAAAATTATTTATAAATAATAATTATTTATAATAATTATTTATGAATAAGAATTATTTATAATAATATTTTATGGAGCTTAGACCGTAATCATTTTTTTTTTAACAATAACGAAATTTCATTTATTTGGTAAGTGTGGAATCCGTGCATACAAATTAGCAACATAACCAACACAGATTTGGTATAAATAAAATAAGGACCAAACCTCTTGCGTAACGTAAAGGACTTGCATATCATAAAAAAAAAAAAATAATGGCCGTGTTCACCAGAACAAATCGACATCAGAATATCGATGAAATTTGTATGATTATTCTGGTGAACGGCAGTGATTAGCAATCATGATTTCAAAATTTTGTGATTATGATGACTGAAAATTCATCACCAAAATATTGCGCTGAAATTCTGTGATTGTGATGCTTTGTTATCGATACAACAAATCATAATCAACAGAACACAAGATTTGAAAATAAATAGTACAGAATTAATAAGGAAACCACTATATTAATATAAATTTGGTCTTCTAAAAAAAAATGCAAAGAAGACGTTGAAGTCTGCGTATTTTTAAGGAATACGGTTAAGAAAAGTGCTTTAAACTTTCTCATATAAAATATTAAATTCGCATACAATATTGGCTTAGTTATTGATTAATGCAACATATCATTTATTATTTTAAATCTGGTCTTTTGCTGTGTTCATTCCCATTTCATTAAGCATTGGGCGCCAAATTGTTTTGAATTCTTTAAATAATTATTACACCTTTGACAAAAAAAGAAATGACAACTTTGATTTTGCCCCAAAATTTCATCAAAGCGTTCACCAGAAGCCCATCGACAATTTTTTGGTTTCTGATACATGATTACTGATTGATTAGTTCTGGTGAACACGGCCAATGATTATTTATGATTTTTATTTATTTCGCTCAAACTCAACAGTAATTTACGGCTTCTAGAGTAAATTTTTTACCAATATTATTTTTTATTTTTATAAATGGAACCTATAGCCACCTCACAGCATAATTTTTTTTCTAACATTTTTTTTTTTTAAATTTAATAATTTATTTGTTCATGTCTCATGTCTCTCATGACTCGCATCGTCTGTTGGCTCGTCGGACGCTCCAGGAACCCGGCAATGAGTCGGCCAAAGTAATCGCCACAGTTGAACAACATATAGTTCTTCACGGGCAGATAATTCACATCTGCAAAGAGCAAGCATTAATATGATCTAATGAATTAACTATTAACTATTAGAATTCGTTGCATACTTTTAGGCATGTGCTGAATTAAAAAATATATATTTCGAAGCATACTTTCAGGCTGAACCTAAAATGACAACTTACCAAAATATTGTTTTGCAGAGAGCAAGAAGCCAAAATACCATCTGAAATACCAGGCGAACAGAAATGAGCAGAAAGCAGCCAAAATTATTTGGAGTTCAATTAAAATTGAGTGAAACTATGAGCTTGAGTTGAGCGAAATTTCTACTCTTTGAGTGGATGCCTGATCGTTCCTTTGAGCGACTGTTAAAATCAAATATTTTGCCCTGTTGACCTACTAAAATTCTGTTCGCCTGGTATTCAGACCTGATATTTCTTTTAAAAGCGACATCTGAAAATAAAGACCCATTTCCGAAATAAAAAGGCCGTTTGATTTCAAATATTGGGCTTCTTTATTCTTATAATCCTAGAATTAAGTGTAATTTGAACATATAATTTCTATGCTTATCTTATGTCGTCTTGGGACTGTAAAATATTTTAATGTAATACAAAATTCCTTCTGTTAACTGAAGAGCCTGTTTGAAATAAAAGAGTACTACAAAAATGTATTATACTTTTTTAAAATATGATCATAATATGGAAGGGTCCCATTTACTTACGCCCAAATACGAGTTAACATACTAGGCAAACAGAAATGACCAGAAATATCGTGGGAGGATTTTAAGCTGTAAACAAACTCATAACTGAACATAATCCGATTTTGCGTCGAAAGAATAATGCAATTACTATACAATTTAAGCTTTAGTTTTAAGATTCATTTCAAAATTTTAGTTAAACATTTTAATTTAAATTAATTTTTATTGTAATTATATTTTATACAAGGATCTCCTTATAAATTAATGCGCTTTTCAAAGTTAACTTTGTAAGTACAAATTTTTCATTTCGATTCAAGTTTTTAATTTCATTTACATGTGTATTAAATTCATATTGATACTTGTATTTTACATTATATTATTAGTATTGTCATATTTTGTTAATTCTTAAACATAATATTTAATAGTTTTTAATTTTTTACTTATTTTTTAATTTTTATTTTTACAATTAAATTTTATGCATCTGTCTCAAATATAAAAGTTTCGGTTGCTTTTTGGCTCGAGATCCCAAAAATTTCACCAATTGATGTCTTTTTCTTAGCGATTGTCTTCCCGTGAATTGGCTGCAATAATTCAAGAATAAAGTCGCAGCTTTATTAAGTAATAAGAATTATTTCGAGTGGTTATTTTTTAAATAATAAAATTGTTCTTCTTAGTTTTTTAAATCTCTTGTTTACATAACTTTTTTTTAAGAAAAACTGTTTTTGACAGTGTAAGTTAATAGACGGAATTGTTAAGATATCACACTTACGCAATTGTGCCGAGGTCAAGTCCAGTGCGATCGAAGGGGTCAAATGTAGTAGAGAATGAGAATTCACTTTTTAGGCCGAATCATCATAATGGCTGTCTTAAGGGAGTATTGAAATCCCCGAAAGTGGTACCAAGTGACGCCTTTTTGGTAGCCATTGTCTTTATACGTTCCCGTCAATTGGCTGCAAGAATTCAAGTTAATTAACGAAGCTCTAAGAAATAATTAACACTACATCCTACCTGTGCTGACAACCGTGATACCACCAGGCACCAGTGCCGTCAATGGCGCAGTTTCTTCCTGACCAATTGTCATTATCCCTATCAAATGTAGTAAATTTCATGCCTCGATGATAAGCGAGTGAATCTCCAGCTGTTCCATTGGATTTGCCCAGTTTGTGTAATTTATACTGCTCATCTTCGTCGCTAATTGCGAACTCATCATAAGTCTCGAATCTTGCGTCTCCCTTGAAATCCTCGAGCAGAACAAGTAATTCCTGATTACTCTCCGCAGTTAGAGCATGTATTTTGTCCAGTCCGAGGAAGAACTCGCCTCCCAGATCTCCGAATCCTTTCTTGTGCGCACTCCAGTTGCGAGTAAAGTTGACGCTTCCGTCCATCCGTCGAAGGATAATCGTCCAGCCTCCTCCTCGAGTCTCCGCATCGCAGACAACTGTGAAGGGCTGACTACTGAAGTTGGGCAGGATTATGTCGTGGTTCCCACTGGACTTGGCCTCGGCACAGTTCCGTATGTGAGATGCCTTAACCAATCCGCCTATCAACTTTCCCTGTGTGTCTATCAACTTTCCCTGGCGATCCATTGTGTTAACAAGTCCATTGATACTTTCTTGAAGATCCAGAATATCCGATTTCTTCGCAAGTCCGTCTATCGATTTTCTCTGAAGTTCCAGCTCCTCTCTAGAAAACCAATTAGTCTTGGAGGGCTTCACTTGGTTAGGATCTTACCTCAACTTGGATTGTTGAATATTTAATGATAGAACTAAATTCGTTTCATTATATTCGGAAATTGGAATTGCTTCTGAGAAGAAATTAAGAGAACTCAATGTGAAGATTATACAAATTATATTTTGAAACATTTTGCGACTTTTCTTTACTGTATTCCAAAGAAGACTGACTGAATCAAAACTTGAGTAGAAGCGATAAAGCGAATTTTAAAAGCGATTATCGTGACCACATAAATAATACATAAGTTTTTATATGTAAGTGCTCATGTCTACATACGTACATATATATTATTCAGTAAAATTCCATAGAAGTCCTCGACTTGTGAAAATCTTTAAGGGGGTCTTCTAGGTTAGACATATTTTTTTTTGTTTATTTAACGAATTAACGGCGCTATCGTGTAAACCTCGATCATTTTTTTTTTTACACTGGACTACAAAAAGAAAGGTGAAAAATTGATTTTCATTTTCAAATGACTGCCATTTCTATTAAAAAAAAAAATTGTGAGAGCATTGGATTTTTGACCCATTTTTGGAGTTCGTGAACTTTTTAGCCACGCTGAAAACTAAATTTCTTTAAATTTCTTAATATTTTTAATAAATATAAACGGCATATGATAGATATTTGCTCAAACTATTAAACAAGTGTTTGAAAATGGTGCTACCCCTTTGTAGATTTTCTAGATCCTCACTTATCACACTGGGTTATCAAAAACCAAAAGAATTTTAAAATAAATTAAGCTTTTTTTTAAATTAATTTTTTTATTTAAGCTCTAGTCTTGTTAGTCTCTAGCTCTTATAGTCTTATTTATAAGTTTGTTTGTCGAATCATAATGCCGAATTTGGAATTCGGACGATTCCAAGAATTTTCGGAGTCAAGTCGGGTCAAATCAAATAATCTAACATACAATGTTCGAATGCTGATGTGTATATATAAAATTATATATACACCTGAAGTACACAAATCGTATCGCAATCAGTAAGTCAAATTTTAAAATTCACTTCATCGCTTCTATTCAAATTCTGACTCAGTCAGTCTACTTTGAAATTCAGTTAAGAAAAGTCGCAAAATGTTCCAGTATATATTTTATATAATATTCATATTAAGTACATTTACTTTGTACTCTTACGGAGCCCACATTTCGGAATATAGTGAAAGGGAGTTACTTCTTCGATAAATTTTCAACTTTCCTAGTTAAGGTAAGGATCGTCAATATTTATACATTCCTAAACTAATCAATTTATTAGGACGGGACAGGAAAAGTTGACAAATGAAGTTGCCAAGGATTTGGATATACAATTTATTAGAGCAGAGATCGAACGACTGAAGAATTGTGTACACGACAAGGAAACGGATAATCAATCTTCAAGAGCGGATATCCAAGCGATTAAAACGGAAATGCAGAGTCTTAGCGCGGAGTTGGAAAGCCAGAAAAAATATATACTCGAAAAGGAAGCGAATAGCCAGTCTTTAAGAGCGGATATTAAAGTTTTAAGAGTGAATTTGGAACAACAAATTAAGTTCGTACTGGATAAGGAAGCGGATAATCAAATTCTTCGAGCAGAGCTGGAACGTCAGGGAAGTTGAAAGATGGACTTCTTAAGGAATCGAATCAGTTGAATTCCACGTCGTTCCTCCGCAACTGTGTCGAAGCCAAGTCCAGTGGGATCCATGACGTTCTTATTCCCTGAAAAGCCCAAGACAACCGTGCAAAACACAAAACAAACATGAAAAAAGTTCATGTTGTATTAAAATTTCAAAATTAATTTAAAAAAAAAGTAGAAGAGACCCCCTAAAAATTGTTTCACCTAAATTCATCATAAATTGCCCTCTTTTTATTAGTATTTTTTTTAATTTTTTTAAAAATTATCCGCGAAGGGTAAACAATTACCCTCGCAACTGGAAGGAGTATAAAAATGGATTTGGAAATCTAGATGGTGAATATTTCTTAGGACTGGAGAAAATCCATGCGATGACTGCAGACAGACCCTTAAGAGTTACTGGTCCTTCTCGAGGACTTTGAGGGAGATCAAAGATTCGAGACTTATGATGAATTTGCAATTGGCGATGAGAGTCAACAATATGAATTACACACTCTGGGCAAATCCAATGGAACAGCTGGGGATTCACTTGATTGGCATCGTGGCTGGAAATTTTCTACATTTGATAAAGATAATGACAATTGGGACAAAGGAAACTGCGCCCTTCGCGACACTGGTGCCTGGTGGTATGGCGAGTGTCATTACAGGTAGGATGTAATGTTAATTATTTCTTAGAGCTTCGTTAATTAACTTGAATTCTTGCAGCCAATTGACGGGGACGTATAAAGACAATGGCTTCGACAAAGGCGTCAATTGGAACACCTTTCGGGGACTCGAATACTCCCTTAAGACAGCCATTATGATGATTCGACCTAAGAAGTGAATTCTCATGCATCTTCGACTGTTTTGAGGGATTACTGTGAACGATTCGTTTGTTTTTAATCAAATGATTCATTATAATATCGGTAAATATATATGTTTATTCCAAATGTTGGAAAATAAAAGCACATTCAAAGTTTACTTGTCAAAGTTATAAATATGCAATAGAATGATTTCTATATATCACGATTAAAACCCATTTAAAAAATCCAATCAATCAATTTAATGAATTTAAATAAATGATTAATTTCATAAATAATCTAAATGCTTCTTTATTCAAATAAAATCGTAATAAACGTTAATTAAAGTGAATTACCTTAAATGAGACTTAACTTTATTTTTGATTTATTTGTTGGACAGTATAAAAACGTGTCAACTAACAGGTTAAACAGTACAGTAAAACATACAATGCTGGACACATCAATAACTTCGATATGGTTGATATGTTAAACGTCTGACAGACATTGGCAAATTTGGGAGCATTACGATTAATCACAATTGAATAAGATGAAACAGTTGTACAAAATAAAAAGAAATACAAACACAAAACTCATTAACTAACAATGTGTAAAAGCTATGAAGATTACTTAAGGCTGACAAGGCAGGTCACAGCATCTGGACAAAGGCGAGACTCAGCAGGGAGCCAGCTGCCATGCCCACACTCAGGGAGGCGGCCATTATGGACGAGGCCAATTGCTTCTCGTGCTGTTTCACACTGCGCGGCGCCATGATGAGCAAAATGTTGGTCAAGTAACCGTTGGACAGGGCAAACACAACAATCATGGCTATGAACGTGAAGTCGTGCTGGATCAGCGTGGGCAGGAAGTGGTGCTCGCTGGTGTTGGAGAGCAGGAAACAAGGCACGAGCACCACACGGACCACAGTCCACAGCAGCGTCGTCTGCTGGTTCGTCGGACGCTCCAGGAACCCGGCAATCAGTCGGCTAAAGTAATCGCCACAGTTGAAGAACAAATAGTTCACCACGGGCAGATAGTAAACATCTGCAAAGAGCAAGATAAATTAATATATATCTATTAGAGCTATCCCATAAAGAATAAAATCGTTGCATACTTTTAGGCATGGTCTGAAAAACAAAAAATATATTTTGTAGCATACTTTCAGGCTGAACCTAAAATGACAATTTACCAAAATGTATTGCAGAGATCAAAAAGTCAAAATACCAGCTGAAATACCAGGCGAACAGAAATGAGCAGAAAGCAACCGAATTACATTTTTTTTATAAAACATGACCTTGGCTCTCTCTCTCTCAAATTGGATTTTTACTTGCTGCTTTTTTCTGTTCGCCTGGTATTTTTGCACGCTTTTCGGTTGCAGCGAGCTGATGCATACATACATACATATATACATACATACATTCATAAATACATATATACATACATACACACATACATACATACATACATACATACATACATACATACATACATACATACATACATACATACATACATACATACATACATACATACATACATACATACACACATATGTACATACATACATACATACATACATACATACATACACACATACATACATACATACATACATACACACATACATACATACATACATACATACATACACACATACATACATACATACATACATACATACATACATACATACATACATACATACATACATACACACATATGTACATACATACATACATACATACATACATACATACATACACACATACATACATACATACATACATACATACATACATACATACATACATACATACATACATACATACATACATACACACATACATACATACATACATACATACATACACACATACATACATACATACATACATACATACATACATACATACATACATACATACATACATACACACATATGTACATACATACATACATACATACATACATACATACATACACACATACATACATACATACATACATACATACATACATACACACATACATACATACATACATACATACATACATACATACATACATACATACATACATACATACATACATACATACATACATACATACATACATACACACATATGTACATACATACATACATACATACATACATACATACATACATACATACATACATACATACATACACACATACATACATACATACATACATACATACACACATACATACATACATACATACATACATACATACATACATACATACATACATACATACATACACACATATGTACATACATACATACATACATACATACATACATACATACACACATACATACATACATACATACATACATACATACATACACACATACATACATACATACATACATACATACATACATACATACATACATACATACATACATACATACATACATACATACATACATACATACATACACCGCTAAAAGACAAAATTAAATCCAAAATACCAGCTGAAATACCAGGCGAACAGAAATGAGCAGAAAGCAACCAACATTTTGTTGAGTCAAATTAAAATTGAGTGAAACTATGAGCTTGAGTTGAGCGAAATTTCTACTTCCTGAGTGAATGCCTGATCGTTTCTTTGAGCGACTGTTAAATGTAAATATTTTGCTCTGTTGACCTACTAAAAGTTCTGTTCGCCTGGTATTCAGACCTGATATTTCTATTAAACGCGACATCTGAAAATAACGAGCCATTTCAGAAATAAAAAGACCGTTTGATTTCAAATATTGGGCTTCTTTATTCTTAAAATCCTAGAATTAAGTGTAACATTAATACATAATTTCTATGCTTATCTTCTGTTGTCTGGAGACTGTAAAATATTTTAATGTAATACAACATTCCTTCTGTTAACTGGAGAGCCTGTTAAAAATTAAAGAGTTGATTTTATTTTACAGCTGCACAGTCGTCGGCTGTGTTTCATAACATGGCGAGGTCCATTATGTAATACCAAGAAAATCCAAAATACTTACGAGTAAACATAGCAGGCGAACAGAAATGAGCAGAAATATTCTCAGTGTAGCTTTCGAGAAATCAAAAATGTTCGTTTTTCGCATGTTTTATGCCCGATATAATGCGATAATGGGAGGAGTTTAAGCTGTAAAAAAACTCATAGCTGAGCATAATCCAATTTTGTGTAGAAAGAAAAATGCAATTCGTTTATTTTGTATGTTTATATTCCATATATATTTTGCATTTGTGTATATTTATTTTTGTTTGTTGTTTGTTTGTTTTTTTTGCATAATTTACACAGTAATAAAAATTATGGATGCTTCTCAACAAAAACAATTTGTGGTACTTATGGTAGAATTCATAGATAAATTAATTATATATTTTTGCATAATTTCGTGTCGATAACTTGTTAAGAACTCTCTTTGATTTGCACATGTTTAAAACTAAAACTATCGATTAATTTCGATTTTCGTTACAGAGTTGTTAATTGCGATTGATCTGATTCTGATTGTTCGATAGATCGAGAATCGTGCTTGTTGAATTAAAATAATATATATATATTTATGTATATGTATGTACAATGAGTCAGCAGATTTGAGATGCTTCGTCGTCTGCTCTCAACTAAAATATAACATATTTAACATAGTTCATTAGAAATATTTAAAGCAACTTAAACTTAATGTTAAGAGTTGTTTTCTTGGTTTGCTGTTTGTTAATTCTGCCGTTATCGATCGCTGCTAAAAACTATCGAGTGGTTTTTAACGGTAATACACATAAATACCTAAAACACATTGTATATCGAATACATATGTATATATCGATTATATGATAATTTATCTCTTTCCTTTTATAATTATAATAATAATAATAATGTTTTATTTATTTTTTTGTTAATTGTTATTGGTTATAAATTGCTGATGAGGTGTTTTTGTGATGAAAATGAGAGTCACAGGGTTGCCAGGGTTGCGACTACGAAATTGCTACTAATCGTGTTTGATTGATTGATTGATTGATCGTGTGATTGATACTAATAATCGTGAAATATAACATTGTATCTTTAACTTTTATAACCTGTAACTTGAACTGTGATGCTTTGCTAGCTCTCTCTCTCTCTATCTTTCCTTGCCACTCTCTGTCTCTTTCTTTCTACTTATATGTTAAGGATTAGTCCTGTGTGGGGAATATTTTTCGTATGCATTGCGTTAAATATGCTTAAAGACTTAGATTCTATATATTTGGTGTAACTTTTTGAGTTTTGTTTTCTGTGTTCTGTGTTGCTGTTGTTGTTGTTGATTCATGTTTAGTTTGTAACTGTTATACATAACATACTAACTGTACTAACTGTTATAATAATTCTTTCTTTCTTTTCTCTGCTTTTTCTTCCTTTTTGTTGATCTCTGCGAGTTCTACTTAATATAATACAGTTTTCTTTCTCGAACATCTTCTCCCAAAAAAACAACGACGCTTCCAAAGTGTTATACACGGCACAGTGGTTACTTCTTCTTCTTTCCCTCTCTCTCTCTCTCTCTCTTCACCTCTCTCCATTTGATGGATTAGATGGGCGATATGGAAGTCGGCGCCGCTGTCGTGTCCGGCATGTATTCCCTGAGCAGATCGCGCAGTCGCAGAATCTCGCGTCCAGCGGCCGCCAAGTCGCCTTGAAGCGACATTTCTCGCTCTCTCAATCGCTTAATGTCGCGTTGGCAGGTCTGTAAAACAAAAAGAAAATTTCACAATTAGTTGGCAGTTCTTTTCAGTAGATATCTATGTAAGAATTACAAAAACACAGACAAATAAACTAAGAATACAATTAAAAGTTACCAAATTTGGATGAAAAAAAAAAAATCTAAGCAGTTTTCATAGCTAAATCATTTAGAACTTAAAATAAGAGCAAATCTAGTATTTATGTTATTATTTAAAAAAAAAAATTTGAAATGAATTGTGTTTAAAATTTTTCTAGGTATTGCCTTCCCAATTTTTTTCTCATTTCAAGTTCAATAAAGATTTCATTAAAATATTTTTGATTTCGTATATTCCAAGCTTTTGTTTCTTCAATTCTTTTTTCGAATTTTACTTTTGTTTATATTTTGAACCAAATTCAATATTCATATGCTTAAGTTTTGAATTGACATTTTTATTTTCAAGTTGTTTGTAAAAATTGTCCAATTTTCTTATTTATTTTAATTTCCTAATTTAAATTTTCCAACTTGAATTGCATTTTTACAATAGTTCATTTTTATTTCGGATATATTAAAATTTTACCTCTCAAATTCTCTATTTGAATTTTTTTTTCAAATTTTTATTATTTCCTAAATTTAATATTCATAAAATTTAGATTTTCAAAATTTCGGAATCTCATTATAATTTTGAATTTCATTTTTTTATTATTTCGTAAATTCAATATTGACAAGATTAAGTTTTCCTAATTTGTGGAATTCCCAGGTCTGCCTCTCTCTCCCTCTCTCTCTCTCTCTCTCTCTCTCTCTCTCTCTCTCTCTCTCTCTCTCTCTCTCTCTCCCTCTCTTTCTCTTCTTCTCTCTCTGTCTCTGTGTACTTACCACATTCTGTCGCAAGAGATCGAGCTTGTCGCACTTGAGTCTGGTGACTTCCTGTCGCAGATTCTCGATCATCATGATGGTCTCGTTGCTCGGCGAGCTGCCCATCATCGTCGTCCCGCCCCCACCGCCGCCTCCGCCCCCCACCCCGCCCTCGAGGCACAGGGAGCAGGCCTTGGTCGTGGCCTCCGCGGAACTCATGCTCTCCAGTCCCGTGTCGCTGTCGATGTAGGCGGCGCCTCCGTCCAAATGTCCCATCATCGGATCCAGATCGACGCTGTTCAGACTCGAGTCGTCGCTCGTCTCGGACATTGTGGCCACTGCCACGCCCACGCCCACGCCCACAATGCCGCCATTCTGGGCGGCACTCACCGCAGCCGATGCCACGCCCCCAACTCCCACTCCCAATCCATTTTGTTGTTGTTGTCCAGCAATGTTGTTGTTGTTGTTGTTGGTGTTGTTGGTATTGTTGTTGTGGTTAGCCGGTCGCGATGTGATGTCCGGGGACGAGGAGGTGGATTCATTGGAGGACTTGGACTTGGACGACGACTTGGAGGCCGTGCGACTGCAGCTCTGCGAATGGAACGGAAGAACGGAAGAAACATTCAAATTAGTTACGATTTAACTCTTATAATTCAATTGTTTATTATAAATATATTTGAAATATTAACTCGTTAACAGAGTATGTTATGTTATTTATGTTTAAGTTCCTTTACAGAGCATGTTATATTCGTTAACAGAGCATGTAATACTCGTTTACAGAGTATGTTAATTTATTTCTGCTTAGCTTATTTACAGAGCATGTTATATTCGTTAACAGAGTTTGTTATGTTATTTCTGTTTAAGTTTATTTACATAGTATGTTATGCTCGTTAACAGAGTATGTTATGTTATTTCTGTTAAAGTTTATTTACAGAGCATGTTATGCTCGTTAACAGAGTATGTTATGTTATTTCTGTTTAAGTTTATTTATGTTATATTCTTTAACATAGTATTTTATGTTATTTCTGTTCAAGTTTATATACAGAGCATGTTATGCTCGTTAACAGAGTCTGTTTAAGTTTATTTACATAGTATGTTATGCTCGTTAACAGAGTCTGTTATGTTATTTCTGTTTAAGTTTATTTACAGAGCATGTTATACTCGTTAACAGAGTATGTTATGTTATTTCTGATAAAGTTTAATTAAATATTATGTTATAATCGTTAACAGCGTATGTTATGTTATTTCTGCTTAAGTTTATTTACGTAGTATGCTAACAGAGTATGTTATATTATTTCTGTTTGTTAACAGAGTATGTTATGTTCAAGTTTATATACAGAGCATGTTATACTAGTTAACAGGGTATGATATGTTATTTCGTTTTAAGTTATTTTACGTAGTAAGTTATGCTCGTTAACAGAGTATGTTATGTTATTTCTGTTTAAGTATAATTAAATATTATGTTACAATCGTTAACAGCGTATGTTCTGTTATTTCTGCTTAAGTTCATTTACATAGTATGTTAACAGAGTATGTTATGTTATTTCTGTTCGTTAACAGAGTATGTTATGTTTAAGCTTATTTACAGAGCATGTTATACTCGTTAACATTAACTTGATTTTAGTCGCTTTGTACTTACATTGAGATTGGGCGTCTGTGGATGATTCTCCGTGTGCAGCTCCTTCTTGGCATTCAAAGTGCCCAGCTTGGTGTTCACGCTGAACTTGTCGCCGTTGCCCGCCGTTGTGTCCACGCTCTGGGATCGCACTCGCATGATCAGCGCCTTCTTCACCGTGTCTATGAATCGGGTTCCCGCATTGCCGCCCCCTCCACTGCCCCCGCCGCTGGCAGCGCCCTCCGACTTGGGTGTCTCGGGAGTGGGACTGTTGGCCAGCGTCTGCGAGAGATCGGCGCCGAGGAAGTCGCGCGTCTTCTCCTTCAGCTCCTCGACCAGGTTCTGGAGGAGAGAGGAGCGCGTGCGCAGCTCCAGCTTGGCGAACTTCTCGGCCTTGTAGCAGGCGTTCTCCGCGTTGATCAGCTTCGTCAGCAGGAACTCCTTGAACTCCTGGCCCTTCCGGAACACGGCCGGACTGGGCAGCGTGGGCCCAAAGAAGGGCACATCGTCCCGGGCCGTCACACTGACCTTGTACCGGGTGTGCGGCGAGTTGGGCTCCAGGGGTTGAACGACAATAAACGCGTGCAGAAAGTGGCTGGCAATCATGTCGGGGGAGAAGGGCGTGTTCGTCTCCTGGAACACGATGGCCACGATGTCGTTGCCGATGTGCCGCTTCCGCTGCAGCTGCTGCGGATCGCCCTCCGTGTGCGGCAGCAGCGTGGACACGTGGAACATGATCTCGCGCTCCTTGAATACCTCGTAGACGGCCGTGTCGCCCGTGTGCCCGTTCTGGATGTCCAGCCCGCCCCTGTAGCCCTTGTGCTCCTTCAGCCTGATCCGCTGGCCGAGCACGTCGAGGAATTCCTCAAAAGCGGGCGATGTATTCTGATTGCCGAAGAGTTCCTCCTCCGTGGTCTGGCCGTACCGCTGGTACAGCACCCCGAACTTGAAGTGGGAGACCAGGACGTGCTCGTCGTAGACACTGATCAGCTGGGAGGCCTTGGGACAGAGCACGGGCATGAAGTGGTCCACCTGGATCTGTTCGTTCAGCAGACGCACCATCTTCGCCGGACTCGGCGATGATCCCAGACAGGAGACGGGAATCTGTTCGTGCATCGTGCCCGTGCGCAGTCTCAGGAGGATTCGCATGTGCTCCTGGCTGGCCACATTCTCCGTCTTGATGGAGATGAGCACGGGACCGAGCTGATCGTCGTGCCCGACGAGATTCGAGTGCTCGCGGGCGGCGTAGAAGCGTCTGTAGCACTTGGCCGTGTCGTCCGTCTCGAACTTGGCCATCCACGTGGTCTGCGGCAGCTGGGGATTGCCCCGCGAGTCGAAGGTCACCTCGTGCTCGGTGCCATCGACCCAGTAGCCGCCGTGCAGCGGCAGCAGGATCATCGGATACGGCGACGGCTTCGACAGCGCCTCCTCCAGCAGTCGCTGCGAGGCGGGAATCGCCGAGACGATCGACGAGTTCGAGGACATCGAGGACTGCGACTGGTAGTGGTGGCCATTGGACAGCAGCTGTCCGCCCGTCGAGCTGATCACGCCGCTCAGCTGGGGCGAGGCCGGAGTCGAACTCGAGGCGGAGCCGGAGACGGAGCTGCTCGAATGATTCATCGAGTGACGCAGCGTGGCCCGTGATCCCGAATGCTGCAGTTGTTGTTGCTGTTGTTGTTGTCCTCCTCCCGATCCATTGTGAATGGTATCATGAGGCGAATGCGGCTGTGGCACACGCTCCTCACTTCCACCTCCATTGCTGCCACGATGATTCTGCAAGTAAAAAAGGAAGAGGGAAAATGTTAACAACAGAGCAAAGTGTACTCGACTGTGAGAGACCCAGTAGTCAGGCTCCTATATACCAGTTGTCATTAAAAATGTAAACTATACAAGTAAATCAAACACTTCTAGTGCCGAAAACATGCTCGTGACGAACGTTACTAAGTTTTATATATAAACTATTCGTAAAAAGAAAAAGTTCGACATTCGGCTTATTGTGCAATAAGATTCCGATTCTTTACACCTAATTAAACTAACTTTTTTAGGCAGTGCCGAATGCCAAACTTATTTTTAATCATAATTTATAAATACAATTTAATATCGTTCGTCACAAAATTGGTCATCTGATATTTTGGCGCATTGATATGCTTTCGGCACTAGACTTTTGACTCGTAAGTTTAAAACTATTATTGAAAAGTCATAGAATTACTATTGTTATCGATTTTTATTATAAAAATGATTGGAATCTTGGCAATTTAAAAATTTTAAAATCTCCTTATGACCTAAAGATAGATACATAAAAAAGATTGGTGTGTCGTAGATCTTATTAAATCGATTCGACTGTTTATGCCGATCACGAATCTCTATATATTTATTAAATCTGCCTGTGACACACATTGTCACAAACTAATAAGCCCCTTTAAACGCTTTCAATACCGGGTCTAAATAGCTTTTTGTGTGGGATTAGCTTTCATACTATACATGGCATGTAGGAGTCGACTGCATTATAATTTCATGCAATTATCGTGCTCCCCTCTCCCCCTCCCCCTCTAGGGACACCCCCTCCCTCCTGAACTTGCCCCTTGTGGCATGATTGGATAATGACAGGAGGATAATGGCCAACTTTGGATGTTTGTCTGGAGGCTGCCTTGCAATTTTGTTGGCCAACAACAAATATGACAAAATGTGGGCGAGATTTGTGCCTGAGTTCAGACCAAAAATGGAGTGGAAGAGGGAGAGAGAGAGGGAGAGAGGGGGAGAGAGAGAGAGAGAGAGAGAGAGAGAGAAAGAGGAAGTTCAGGAAAAAAAAACATTTAATTTTGGTTTTTTTCTTAGTATTAAGCCAACATTTGAATTTGAAATGAGCGCAAATAGAAACAGAAATATGTGGAAATAGATTTACACTAGGGAGATAGAAGGGAGAGAGTGAGATTGAGCGAGAGAGAGAGACTTGAGGACAGGGAGTGTTGACTCCTTTTTAGTATTTTTTTATGATTAAGCCAACATTTTGATTTGACGTGAAATAGAAGAAACACAAAAGAGAATAAAACGAGTCCCGCCTGGCGCCAGTTTTAGCTTTTGTCTAGTCGCAGCTCCTCCCAAAAGGGGAGAGAGAAAAGGAGAGACAGAGAGGAGAGAGGAGAGATGGAAAGAGAGAGAGAACTACTCGCTGCACTGTTCATATATAATATTAAACAGTTCTTTTATATCTTTAGTATTCCATTTGCCATTTGTCTGTTTTTGGCCAGCTGGCAACTCTGGTTGGCAACTCAACTTGCAGCCAAGTTTAAATTTGGTTTGAGTTTGGGGTGTTGAATGGGGAGTTATATTCTTTTTTTTTGTCGGGTTCATCGATAGTTCGTGCCTTGATTTAATAGTCTGCTAGCTGCCAACTGCAACTGCTGTTAAATGCGAGTTTATTCGAAGAATCAAAATACGAAAATTAGGAGGAAACGAATATTTACTCAACAATCTAAAACACAATCAAGCAGCGTTATACTGCCTTACACTGAAAAAAATTAAATAAAAGCATCATATTATTTATAGAACACACGTATTCTCTCTCTCTCTCTGTACGTGTACTAAGGAAATTGTATCAACTGTTAGAAAATGATTAAGAGACGGCAAGTTTGAATAAAGATAAAGTTGTTTAAAGGCAACTAAAAATAGTTTGTAAACAATTCGAATGCTTAGTAAAATATAGTAAGTAAAATATATATTGATCGGATTCATCCTTAAGTCAAAGTAAAGAAATGCTAAATAGTTTAAAATCTAAAAGTTAGATTGTCACATTTTCAAAACACACACAAGGTTAAACAACCATTTATAATATAATTCCAATCAAACTATTCAAAAACTGAGCAATAGCACTCAAAACTGAAGGTCAGCCCTTCAATATATTTGATTTTGAATAACATTTGTGAAATATTTTTGCTTTGAGTGCAATTTAAATGCAGTTGAAATGCACGCTAATGAGTTGCATTGTCATGGGTGAATATGAATGCATTCACAGCAAAACGAGTGCACTCAAATCAAATGTATTGTGAATATGCAAAATGTTGCAATATAAAATGTAAAATGTTAAATACGACAGATAGAAATTCATGTGGCAATTTGATGGGAATTAATAAATAAATTTGTTGTAATCCGACACTTGGCAGGGGTGGGGGTGAGAGGGGGTCAGTGGGGGTGGGAGGGGGTAATAAATACTGTTTAAACGGGAATTGGTCTGGTTTGTTGCTGTTGCGTTCGTCACACGCTTTGTTGGCTTTATTTGCTGCAGGTCTCTTTCCTCTTTCTCCTTCTCTGGTTCCTTCCCATTTCCATTTCCATGTCCAATTCCCATTCCCAAGTTGATAAATAGATGGATGGATAAACAGTTTTGCGACTGTTTGTCTGGGCTTGGCTTATTGGCTGGCCATTTATAAGGAGGGTGTGGGAGGGAGTGAGGGGAAAGGAGAAAGGGAGAGGGCAACATGAGTCATACATTGAGACAAAACTTAATTTCCTTCTATCAGGAGGGGAAAACTCTAGCTTAATTGGACTGAGCGAATGTTTCGAGATATGTCGAGTCTAATTTGATGAGATTTGACTATCCGAGGGGGGATTGAAAAGTTAAGGCGAGTGTGTCTAATTAAAAACAAACTCAGTCTTCAATTAAAGTGCCAAAAAATATTAAGAACAAAGAAACTTAAAAATCAAATTAAATGTAAGCAGAGTATTTATGAGTACTCATGGAAAGCAAAACGAATACAAGTGAATACAAGCGACCTACAACTAAGAGACAAAACTTATGATGATCTCTCAATGATCATAATGATCATCATCAATAATAATAATGATGTGTGCCGATTCTCTGATTCTGATTCTCCGATTCTCCGATTCTCTAGAACTTAAGCGGATTACATTCAAACATAGAATAGGCGAGAAAAGTGTAACGAGACACAAAGAATGACAATGGGAGAATGCTGATTTTGGGCCATCTGGATTGTTTCGAGGTTACTGGGCTAGAGGGGTGTCTGGTGGGGAGGGGGGAGAGGTATTGACAGACATGCAACCCCCTTGAAATAAAAAACAACAACAACGAGACTCGCATTCAACACAGACCATAAAAATCTGAAGACGATTTTGCATAAAAGTCGAAGGGCACAAAAGTTATTGCCCCCCTCTCAATTCCTGCCCCTGCCCCTGTCACATATGTGTGTGTGTGTGTGTGTTGCAAATCCTGTGAGTGAGACGCCAACGTCAAAACAACAAAAGTTGCTTGTGTTGTTGTTGTTGTTGTTGCCTCAAGTGCTGGGCCCCATCATTAAAAATGTGCATTTTGCATTCTGATTTTTTTGCTCTCTTTGTTTTTTTTTTTGCTGCGGGGGCGTTGAAATCTTTAGCTGCCACAAAATGAAAACAAAGTATAACAACAGCGGCAGACAGTGAGAGGAGGAGAGAGAGCAGAGAAGAGAGAGAGAGAGAGATAGAGGGGAGAGCAAGGCACAATGCACAGGAAGCTGCCTTGTTTTTGTTTTTTGTTGTCTGAGTGCACAGTTTGACAGCCAGCAGTGCTTGTCAAACCTGTGATTTTGATGATTTGAATAATATCATTATCCTTATCCAAAGAAAAGGTTCGAGTTATGGAGATTTTCGACTTATAGAGTCATTTTTCTTAAGTTAACTAGTTTTACAGCCATTTATTAAGCTCGAGTTTGATAGAAATTCGAGTTATAGAAGTTCGAGTTATGGAAGTTCAACTGAACTTTTGTGATTAAGTTTTTCTTTTTTTTTTATCTCAGAATATTTATTTTTTTTTGTAATTATTTGTCATAATTAATTTAGGCGCTCGTCAGTTTGGCAGTCAGTGACTCCAAAACCACTTGATAGTTGCTCTCAAAGCGTGCGTGTGTTTAATAACTTATGCCACGCACATTTCGCCCCAGCAAGTTGAAAGTGTGGCACAAACAAAAAAACAAAAAAAAGAGTTGCAAGTAACTCAAGTGATTGATAGACAGTGGGCCAAAAGGGGAAGGGTAGAGGGAGAGGGAGGGGAAACAGGGCAAGACGCACGTGCAAAGTATTACAGCTGCAAGTTATAAACTCAAACTCTTGGCCAAAAACACAAGACAGAGTTTTCAGTCGCTTTTTGAGCCGAATTCAACCCACACTTGCCCCTTGACATGATTTATGTCTTATGCTTTGCGCCTGTGACAAACACGTTGCTGTCTCTGTCACACTCTGTCACAAAATGACAAAAAATAAAAAATCAAATCAAATAAAAAATACATGCATATTTTTTTGATTTGTATTTGTAGCTTGCAAAGATATATTTTGAATCCAAGTCACATTAATCAAGCCAGCTGGCAAATAAATCAAACTGTCAGTGCAGCTCAAACTGCAACTTGGGTGCATAAAGATAAATGCATTTTATATGCATAAAATGACGCCAGATAGCTGTCACAGTGTTGGAAAAGGAACATAGATTTTGAAATTTATAAGTTTAAGTAATTTTTGTGATATTTTTGAAATTCTCCTTGAATTAAGCAACTTTGATTTAGGGCTAAATGAAGTGGTAAAGTTACTTCTTAAGGCATTAACCAACACTGCTGTGTTTCACCAGATTGTCATCTAAAAGGAATGTGCTATGTTGCTAAGATATATTATGAATATAGTTTTTAATCATTTCTCTTAAAAACTTTGACATTCAGTAAGTATAAATGGTACAGTTCCTTTTATATTCTGTCCAACACTGGTAAATTTCACAGGGTTGTCAACGAGGCAGACTATCTGTTAAGTGAAGCATAAAATCCAGCCCAGAAACCCTTTTATAAAATGTATGTCTTTTCATAGTAAAACTCTCATATCTTTTGAGAATAATTTCTTAAGTATATTCAGTTTATGGTTTTATTTTGTAACTGCCGTTGCACGTGAGTTGATTACCAAAAATTAAATTTTAAACGCTTTCACAACGTCAATTAACACACATATTTACATACATATGTGTTTGTACCACATACTCACACTTCTAGATATGTATATTTGGGTTTAATGCTCAGTTACAGTTCTTATCGTCGTCAATTCTCGCAGCTCATTAAAACTAGCCCAGAAATCAGTTGAAGCATTCGAAATTCCAAGAAAAATACTTTTTATATTGTTTGTGCTTCAAGTGCAGACAGTTTGACATGCACTGCTCGTTTATTCGATTTGTTAAGCATTTTCAAAATAGCGCCACTTAAGGCAACTTGTCACAACAGTTGTTGTTGTTTTGATTGTGTGCGACAATTTCATTAGCCAAAAAAAGCGAAAGGCGCCTCCAAAAATGGAATTGAACAACAAACAAATTGAAAATAAACATAATAAAAAATGTCAAGTCGCTGAATCAATTTAATTGTTGAGTTATTCAAGTTGCTGATTGATTTTCAAATGCTATAATTACTTAATATAGACGCTAAAAATAGCCGCTGTTTAAAATAAATATTGAAATTTTCAAAAATTGTTGCATCTGGGCTTTTAATTTTTAATTGCCAGTGTTGCCACATGTTGCAACAACTTTGACCCAATTTGTGCGCAATGAACCTCAACACGAGCAAATTTGCATAATTAAGAGGCTCTCTCTCCATCTCTCTCTCTCTCTCTTCTTCGCACTCTTTCTTAATTTTTCCACTTCGTGTGCAGCATTAAATTAGTTGCAGCAATTTGATTAAGAGAAAGAAACGCAATCATAACAAAGTTTAAGTTTAAGTCTCACGCCCACGTTCAAACGCCAAAGAAGAAGAAGAATACGGAAAAGAAGAAGAAAAATCCAGAAGCGGAACCCTCAACCCTGAACCCAACCGAACCGAACCGAACCCAGGTTGAGTTGACACGTCATCTTCTTCTCTGTCATGCTTCTCTGCGCCGTTAAACTCTGGGAAGCAACTGGCTCTCAAACTGTGACACAGTGGTTGACACATGCTCGAAAAAACTCTTTACTTCTAATTTAAGAAATTTTTTATGACAGACTTTGAGAAATGCCTTAAAATCAAGTAAGAAAATCAGAGAAGTAGTTAGAAAATTAATGAGCATAAAGTGCTAGAAAATATTAAAAAGTTTTATAAAAATTTACAAAAAAAATGGAATTTTTATAAGGTAGTATCATTAAAATTTGTTCATGAAATAAATTATTCAAGTGTTAAAAACTTAATAATTAATTAAAAAGGGCTTGATAGAGATATTTTCATAGAAATTACACAATATTTTCAAACTATGCTATGAAATTAAATATTCTTTTATATCTATTTATTAAAAATTACAAATATGCACAATTCTTTTAATAAAAGGACTTGAAAAGTGTTTTGAATATGCATTCAACTTGTCAAACGTTGAATACAGAATTGAATGCTGGATTTTTTAAATTATATTTTAAAAATTCTAATTATATTTTCAAAAAAATTCTTTCTATATCAATCTTTAAGTCAAGAATTGAAAATCATTTCAATATTGGTATGATTACACTTTAATCTGTGCGCTGTTTTTTCTGTTCAACTTATTTAACCACTTTCAATTGCCATAGTCTTTTGAAATAGCATTTGCACTCTTGCACCACTGTGCAGGGTCTCTGTATAACATATTTTACTTATTTTGAATGACTTTTGTGCCCCTTTTTTGGGCTGTTTGCGCATGTGCATTGAAGTCGAGCCGTGTTTCCACTTGTTTCCACTTGGCTGCACAAACCGTAGGGCGACTCCGACTTTAACTTGGACTCTGTGCTGTAAGTTGCAGGCACTGTGAACTGAGGTGGCAACAAGCAACATTTGCCTGTTGTAGTTAAGTTGCAAGTTGCGCATTTAAATTACAAACAGCTGACAAAAGTTGCCGCCAGCTCTTTGGGCTGTTGCCCAATCTTGGTTTCCCCCCCCCCCCTCAGCTCCCCTCGCTCTTCTCTCTTTACTCTCTTTCTTCATCGTCTTCCTCCCCTTGCAGTTTTGTGGCTATTGTTGAGCTGTTTTCCCGCTGCGCTTCGTTTGCTTTTCTCATCAAATAATTGCGCGTGTGATGAAGTTGATCCACGCTAGAGGGAAGATTCCCCCCTCTTCCTTCTTCTCCCCCTCTCTTCACCTTCCTCTTTCTCCCTCTTCTAGCCTCTTTCCCTTTGCATTTGGAAGCAGAAGCCGTGGCAAGAAACATAAAAAAAAGGGAAGCAAAGACTTTTGGCTTTCAACTGAAATTAAGAGACTGACAACGTTGTTTATTCTTCCTCTTCTTCTTTCTCTCTCTCTCTCTCTCATTTGTCCCACGTTCTTCAGCCCTGAGAATTTGGCAACGAAGCGTGAAACATGAAGAGCAACAACAGCAACAACAACTTGGAGATGTTGTTAACGTTTTGACTTCTTCCTAGAACTCGAACTTGTAGCCCAAAAGGCAGAAGAATTGCGCTGTCTCAACTTGTAATCTACATAAAAAAGAATGCGACAGGGAGAGAGAGAGAGAGAGGGAGATGGGGGGGAGGGGATCTATTACCTGACGGCGCTTACTGAGAAATTTTGTTAGCCAGCAATTCCTTCAAATTACAATGATGCAAAAATTTTAGAAGCGACTGTTATTTCAAACAAATTTTTAAGAATATGTTAAAAAGCAGCTTTCATAACTTGGGCAACTCTGGCAACATCATCATCTTGTTGTCTTATAGTTTTAATTGCACAAGTGCCGCACAATTAGTGCACAGCCACGCCCCCTTACGCCTCCCTTGCCTCTTCCCAATGTTAAATATTGATTTAACAAGACCACAAAAAAAGAGAGGAATAGAATTATTTGGATCGCGTCGCTGTTTACTTGGCCCAAACAAGCATCATTGCTGGCATTGGCAACCCTACAGCACAACCCTGCCTGCAGCACAGTTTGCGGTGCATTGGGGTCAGTGGAAAAACACACACTCGAGTCAATTGACTTTTCAGGTGCATCACTTTTCGCACTTTTTATTTGGTTTTTGGCCCTGAGCTCTTTTGACGTCACTGCGCTTAACACGCTCCGCAAAAAGTGTGTACACACTGGCGCATGCAAGTTATGAGATTAATTAATTTAAAGAATATTTAAAATTATATTTATTTAAACATGAAGAAATATAACAAAATTATGAAGAGAATTTAAGATTATTATGCACAAATCTATAAGTTAAGTTTTTAATTCCAAACTCGAATTCTATAAATATAGCTTGTTAATTTAAAATATAAATAAAATTTGGAGTCTCAGTTATTGCATGATTTAACACTAAACCTTTTAATTATGATCAAAAGTATAATACAAAATTATTATTAAAAGTCTTAGGAAATTTTGTTTCCATTTTTAGGCAACTTCATTAAACATAATAATATAAAATTTTGTTTTATTTTGTTTTAACTTGCGATGCCTGATCGGAAAAAGCTCAGATTACTATTGATAGCTTTCAAGAAAATCTCCATACTAGTTTTTCAACGGCAGACATATCTAGTGGTCACAAACATACAAACTCACTGTAGTAGCTGCCACATTTTTGTATTATTTTTTTTTGATTGATTTATGTTTTTTTAACATCGAATCATCCACTCTCGTTGGCTTTTGTCTTCTTTCTTTTGCCACCCGCAGTCTCAGCTGAAATTAAGTCAACATTCACTTTTATTGTATCTGTATTTGTATTTGTATCTGTATCTGTGCATATGCATAACTCGTATGTATCTCACTTATTTTTTGCATATTCGCGTTGCTTTTTTTCTTGTCTCTCTCTCATTTTTCGGCTGTGCTTTTTTAATGTGGGTCAACGCATGTCCGTCTTCTCCTCAATTCTCTCTCACAGCTACTCCTTCTTCTCCTTCTCCTTCTCCGTCTTCAGCTGCTCAAAACAGTTGCACATCGTTTATCTTATTCATTTGCAACTGTCGCTCTGTGACTGCCAAACTGTGCAATATGCATTTATTTTGTTTATTTACGCGTCTTTTTTTCGCGCTGTATTTTTGGCAAGTGAATGCCCACAAGTGAGTGTGACCCCCTCTCTCCCTCTCTCCCTTTCTCTTTCTCCTTCTCTCTATCTACAGCGACCTCCAGTCTCGGCGCCATCGGGAATTATATTGGTTGCATTATGAGTACAAATGGATTTTCAACGAATGAAGAAGCCAGACAGTGTGTGAGGGGAGGGGAAAGGGGTAGAGAAGGAGTGGGGAGGGGGAGGAGGCAGCCAGTTGTTGACTTATTTATATGAAGATGAAATAATGATAGCGTCTGTGGCGTTCTATAAATCTGTAAAAGACGCTTTTAAACTATTTTATTTCTCTGATTTAAATGGTGATTTTGCAGCTGACTCAGTTTAATGGAAAGGCATAGAAAAAGGAGAGAAAAGGGAGAGAAAAGGAAGAGAAAAGGGAGAGAAAAGGGAGAGAAAGAAGAAGTATAAGGGGTGGGGGAAAGTGCACTTCTGACTCATCTGCTTTCTACGTGCAACAGTTGGAAGAGGATTGAGCATGGAAATGAAAAAAATTACATATCTCTTAGGATTAATAAATACAACTAAAAAAAAATGAGGAAAAAAACTAAGAAAAATAATAATAAATTAAACTAAAATTTAAGAAATAAAAGAAAATTGGAGAAAAAAATTAAGAAAAATAATAATGATAATAATCAAAACTAAAATTTAAGAAATAAAAGAAAATTGGAGAAAAAAATTAAGAAAAATAATAATAATAATAAAAACTAAAATTTAAGAAATATAAGACCATAAAAATTAAGTTGGGTTCATTTTTAAATGTTTAAATGAAAATATAAGAGAATTTCGAATTTTGTAAAGTTAAAATGAATACTAAATTTGAAAATTAAATAGAAAAAAGAGAGGCAAATTGATTTAAAAGCAGAAAGAAGCTGCAGAAGAAATCGGAGAAGAAAGAAGATATAAAATGGTGTGTGGAGAATGGAGAATTATGAAGATTGCCGTTTTAAGTGCAATAAACAGCAGAAGATTTAACAAATTGCCATAAATAGCAGACTAAACATTGTTGCATAGTAATAATCAATAAATTAACAGCGCATCAAATTAACAAGCCAAGTTAACAACAAAAACAATGATTGCAACAAGTTTGAAGCACGCAATGCGAAGCTAAGAAATGCGAAATACAACAGTGAGTGCAATCAATCAATGCACACACACACACACACACACACAGAGAGAGTTAATGGTAATGGAATAGATTGTTGCATGTGGCGTGTTGCATGTGGCACTGCAATTAAAATTAAAAAAATAAAAGCAGACCGAAAAACGATTGCAGCGACTTTTGACAGTCAAATGATAACTGCAAAAATAATAACAACAACAATAATAACAACAACAACAACAGTAAGCCGCAAATTGACGCAAAGTGAAATGCAAACAAAACTAAAAAAAGCAGAAAAAAATTGTTGAGCAATGAGCAAAAAGCCCGAAAAAAAAGTTGATGTTTGATCAGCAAACAAAAAAAGCTAAAAAGCAAATAGATAAATATATATAACTCTAGTATATATATAAAATGTTTACTATGCAATGCAGTCAACACTTTTAACATAACAACAACAACGAAAACAATAAAAAAAAAAAACAATTGCATGATTCACATTTTGTTTTGGGTGCGTTTCTACAGTTTGACAGTCACTGTCGCAACAACTTTCTTTTTAACGAAATTTTTATGAAGAAACTCGCAAAGAAGCAGCCAAAAAAAAAAACGAGAGAAAAAATAAGCAAAAAGACAACAACAAAGTGGGCGTGGCTGTGTGGGCGTGTTAACAATTTTTTGGTGTTATTTTTTTCGACATTTTTCTCAGCGCACTTAATGAATTTTTGATTTCTTCTCGGTTTGTTTTTTTGAAGACAACATTTGATTTAGAAATTAAAGCGGCGACTTTCTTTCCCAGCTTTTGAGGCTGTGAACTCCGAAAAAAAACCGGAACCAAGTCGAGATGTGTGTATCTTTTAGTATTTGTATCTGTATCTCGTTAGCTGACGACTGTATCTGTATCTGTATCTCGTTTGTTGTCTCTATCTCAAGCTTATTATAATTTGTTTTTTGACGCACGCGACGTTGTTTTTACTATAAACCTTGGTTCAACTCTTTTGCTTTTGTCTTAGTTGAATAGAATCAAACTCAAAGATTCAATTAGCAGCGAGAAAAAGAGAGAGAGAGAGAGAGATAGAAACCAAGGAATTTCAGATTTTTTATTATTAATTGAACTATAGTCAAGGTTTTCCATGATTATTATTATTATTATTATTCATTGTTGTTGTTGTTGATCTGCAAAGTAATGAATTTTTACATATGCGATAGATCGCTTAACATGGCAAATGAGGTCAAGTGAGCTGAAATGATCATTATTATGTTGCTGATGATGATGATTATGATTATTAGATGCTGTGGCTCATAAAGCACTAAATCAAAGAGTGACAAGTGATGAATATGAATTTGTTTTTTGAAAGATTTAACAAAGAGATTGAAGCCAAAAGCCAAAAGAATTCATTTTTGAGCAATGCCAAATTCACAGATTTACCAACAGAGATTAAGAAGAATGGGCGTTTTTGAGGATTATCCAGTAAAATGACTCAGTAAAGCACATTTTGTTACTGTAACTAGTGCCCAACTACTAACTATTTCATGCATGAAAGAATGCATGAAATTCTAGCTCTAATATTAAATTAATAACATGATAAGAACTATTTTCTTTTCTTTTAATTAACATTTTCATAAACAATATATTTTTTAATTCAAATAATTTAATTAAACTAGTGCCCAACTACTGACTTTTTCATGCATGAAAGCATGCATGCCAAAACAGACAACTGTAATCATATTTTTTGATTTGATTTTTCTTTAATCAACAATACATTTTTTTAATAGAAATATTTTATTATTGCCCAACTGCTTACTTTTTCATGCATGCCATAAATTTCTTTTAATTCTAGCTATAATATTAAATAGAAAACTTAATAAGGACTTTTTTTATGTTTTATTTTTCTCTTATAAATGATTTACTGAGCTATAAATTTTCTAATTCAGAAATTTAACTCGTGCCCAGCTACTGACTTTTTCATGCATGAAAGCATGCGTGCATTTACTATTACTCTTGCATGTAATATGAGAAAGCTGAGAACATTCTAGCCAGTATCATTGCTAAATAGAGAACTCAATGAGAACTGACTTTATCACACATGAAAAACCACATGAAATGTGCTAGAACTGCCTTCTAAGCTTATGACTTTGCTTTCAGCCTTGGCTTAGTTGTTGGCTAGTCTTCAGTTTACATTTGGATGACTTGCTGAAACTTTTCAATGCAACAAACAGAGAGAGAGAGAGAGAGTTGAAGAGAGGGGGAAGATATCGTCTAAGGTTTCTAATGCCCCCCGTTGGCTGATCTGTTTACACAAAGCCTAAGCTTCAACTTCAGCTTAAATGCAACTGCAACTTGACTTGACTCGACTTACAGTAAGCCAAAACTGAAAAAAAAAAAACCAGTTAACTGTTTTGCGTAGACTCAACTTTCAGTTTTTTTGCAAGGAAAAATGCCAAGCGGAAAACATTGTTTATATATTCCCGGACTTGGCAAACAAATTATAAAAATTAGCAAATAAATTATTGGATTTCGAGGCGTGGTCGTAGCGTGAGAAAGAGAGAGAGAGAGGGAGGGAATCAGAGAGTTCTCTCTGTCTTTTGCTCCATTAGCATAACAATAAAACAACGACGAGTTATTACAACATTATTTGTCAGCTGTCTGTTAACTCTTTTTAATTCTTTTCTTTTCTTTTGGTCTGTCTTTTTATAGCGTTTTCCTGATCCGATCGTAGATTAGCCAAGTCCAAGACGTGCTGGGTAAATAGTGTTAACTTGGTTTCAGCTTCTTCTACTCGAGTTGAATTGGAATCAGAATCTGAATTCGAATTAGAATCAAATGTATTGTGTTCCTCGAACTTAACTGCTTTAATGCCGTTGCTTTGTTCATTTGCTGCTAACTGTTGTTCTGCCTCTGCTGCTTCTTTTTGTTTTTTTATTTATCTTTTTATTTTGTTTTTGTTTTTGTTTTTGTTCACCTATCGACGCTTCGATGACCTTAAGTTTAATTTATGCCAGAGAGCAACAACAATAACAACGGCATTAAACCTCGTGGCCTTGTAATGGTTCTGGACTGAATGGCAACTCTGCTGGCAACTCACTTCAACTTATATACCCTACACTCAGCAAACATAATTATAGGGTATGCTAAAAGAAATGTTATTAATTTAAAGAAGGTAAAAACCTTATTGTGTTTAAAATTAGCTTAAATTTCCCTTTTTATAATACAGTATCTAGAAGATTTTTTAATAACAAATATCAACTGCGCACAAAAGTATTTTTAAGTAAAATACTCCATAATCTGAAATTCCAATATATCAACTATAAATACTGCAAGTTTTTCCAGAATCTGCTCATAAATATAAAAGTTAAGCAGAAATCGAGAAAAGACTGGAGGAAATTTTAACAAAAACTATAAATTTTTGTTGGTATATTTTTGAAGATGCTTCGGAAAATATAATTTTTGTATATTATTTTATTTTTCATTATTATTTTTTATTTCATTTGATAATATTTTTTATTATTATTTTTTTATTTTATTTTTCTTTATTATAATTTTAATTTATTTTTAATTATTTTTCATTATTATTTTTTTATTTTATTTTTTATTATTTTTTTTTTATTTTATTTTTTATTATTTTTCATTATTATTTTTATATTTTATTTCTAATTATTTTTCATTATTATTTTTATATTTTATTTTTTATCATTTTTCATTATTATTTTTTTATTTTATTTTTAATTTTTTTTTTCAAAAACAGGGTAGCTTTGTGTCGTGCTCTCTCGCTTGTTTTCAAGGAATTCTAACTAGTTTTATTTTGTGGCATTTTTGGCCAAAAGTGTTGGTTGTTGTATGTTGTATGTTGCACTCACTCTCTTTTTGTGGCAGGCCGGAAAAGCATTGTTTATGGTTGATTGTTGTTGTTATTGTTGTTGTTGGCTGCCAACTTTCGCTGCCTGAGAAAAGTTGTGTGTGCGAGAAAAGCGGACTGTCTATGTAAATGTCTGTCTATCTATCTGTCTGTGTGTGTATATGTGTGTGTTGTTGTTGCCATTTGGCATTTGCAATAACAAGGCTATAGAAATTAGCTGACACAGAAATACATATACATATATATATATGTGTAATATATACGCAAACCATTTGAGCGTGACAATCAATCTGCAAAAATTCCAAATGCTTTAAGCCTAAGCTCCAGTTGCCACAATTGCCCCTCTCTCCCTTTCTCTCTTTCGCTTTATCTCCCTCTCTCTCCAGCCTCCCTCAATTCCAATTTGAAGGCTGACAAGTGAGCGGATCATTTTGCAAAGTGGCTTCAACTCGTTTGAGATGTGCAAAATGATGATAACTTTGACATATTCATCGAGAAACGAGAGCGTATCAAATGCGCAGCCAGAAACGAGTTTGAGCCCAAAAAGAAAAAAAAAACCAGACAATCTAAAGGTAACTTGGCTTAAAGTGCCAGCTCAGTGCAGTCCAAACTGGGTTAATACCGCATACAATAACAATAACAACAACATCAAGTGGAAAGTGGCAGCAAACAATTTGCAAGTGCTGAGCTTTAAGCTGCTTAAACTGTTGACACTTTGCACAGCAGACGGAGCTGAAAAGCTGCTCAAGTTGATCAAGAGGTGGCAACTCTATTAAGAGTGGCCATATATGCAAGTTGCTAAAAAATTGTTGCTATCAATATTGAATCAACTATAGCTTGCTTATTACAAATTTAATTTAGAGTGACCGTATATAAACTCCAGTGTTTTAAAGCTGGCAACTCTATTTAGAGTGACCATATATGTAAATTGCTAAAAAATTGTTGCTATCAATATTGAATCAACTATAGCTTGCTTATTAAAAATTGAATTTAGAGTGACCGTATATAAACTCCAGTGTTTTAAAGCTGGCAACTCTGTTTAGAGTGACCATATATGCAAGTTGCTAAAAAGAGTTGTTATTAATATTTAATCAACTATAGCTTGCTTATTAAAAATGGAATTTAGAGTGACCGTACATAAACTGTAGTGTTGTAAAGTCCTGTATTCTAAACAACTCTATCAGATGAGCTAGTTTAGATTTGAGAATGAGCCTTAAGCTGCTTAACTGCATTACAAGTTAAACACAACTCACTTTAGAGTGACCATAGATAAAGTTTATTTAATTTAGCTTTTAAAAGAAGCTGCATTTAATCAAAATCTAGCCAGGCTCTAGCACAACTTATTTTAGAGTGACCAAAGCCAAGTCTTAGGGTTGTTTTTGACTTATCGCAACTATTACGAATTAGATTTGGTCATAACACTTGGCTTATTTATATATTTTTAGTTGAATTCTACACAAAGTACATTGGAAAACTTCCCAGCCGTTTTTCACACTCTTCTCTAGCCGCTTTCAGAATTAATTGTTGTGTTGTTTCACAAAGTTCGAGCCAGGCGATGACCTAAGCGCTGCGAATTCCATTGCCCAGTGATGACGACTCCCCGCGTGATGACCGAGTCTCTCCCATTATGGCCAAGAGCAGTTGTTGTTAGTCGCTTTGGCTAATTTGTTTAATTTTCATAAAATGGTCTAAAGAATGCGAACAAAGCGTTAACAAATTAAGGTCATTAATGGGTTAATAATGAGCCCCAAAAAATATAATATCTTCTTAGACTAATTAAATGTTGGCTCGAAAGCTTTAAGCCAATTTTGAGCAGTTATTGAAAGCACATTAGGGTCACAACCTGTACAGTTTGAGAGCAACTGTGCGGTTCATTGACTCGTTGCGACACTGTGACATCAAAGTCACAGCTTTTTTACCTTTTTACCGCTGCCTGTGACAGTTTATGGCCAAAAGGTTCAACTTTTTTTTTGTTCGCCGCACTTGATGGCCATTAATTCAGTTTCTTGTGGCGTGCGCCGAACGATCTTTAATCTTTAATCTGAATATGATGTTGGTGGCACATTCGTGTCGTGCTGTTAACTGTCGCCTCTGGCTGACTAGCTGACTGTCTGACCTTTTGACCTGGCCATAACACATAACGGCACTCACATATCATATGTATGAAATTATTCAACACTTTACAAGCTACATTTGATGACTGTAATTTCGTTTTACAACACTTTCGGGCGACATTAACAACACTGTTATGCTAATTATGTTTGATGACTGAAATTTTCCTTTAAAAGACTTGCCAGTAGCATTATTTAACAATACTTGCTTGCTTAGTACTATTTCCAACACTGTTAAGCACATTTTATGACAGTTTAAAGCCCTGTTCGAGTTACATTATTCAACACTAGCATAATTTACAACATTGTTATACTTATTTGAAGAATCATTTCAACTTTTACTATTTTGGCTTGCATTTACTAACACATTTTTGAGGCCAACTTTGCTTTACAACACTGGCAAGTGACAATTTTCAGCATTTTCGATTGACTAGTGAGATTAATAACACTATTTATCAATTATTAAGAAAACATGTCTATTCTCTTTATTTATAACAACACTTTCAAGTGACATTTATCAACACTGATATTGCTTAGCGCCATTAAAAATACTAGTTTATAAGGCTATTTACCTGCTGGATTTTTATACAAAAGTTACAGCTGAAGGCATATTGATTTTTTTGTTGCACCTGCCACAGGATGCGGCACGTGGCAAAGAAGAAGTGGCAAACCGCAAAGATATAAAATTTCAAATTGGCAGCTGCGCTGGTAAACGGCCAAAACAGCTGCCCCCGCTGTCTTTCTGGCTTATTTTGGCCATAAGGCAACCAAAATGTAATTAATAAAAAATATATAAATGAAAACGAAAATGTGAAAAGGAAGACAAAGAAACAAATCCCACGACTGACAACTGGCCGGAAGTAGAAGTAGCCGGTGGAGGGAAAACGAAACCAGAACGAAGACCTCTAAAAAACCACAAAACGCATCCTTCCGGCTGCCAGGGAATTTTTGATTGAACGCCGCGCTTCCTGTGGCAACTGAAACTGAAATTGAAACTAAAGTTGCGGCACAAATGACGTCAATTCTGGGCCAACTAATGAGCCAACAATGGGAATGGGAATGGGAACAGGACTGGGAAATAGGAGTGAGGAATGGGAGTGAGGAGTCGTCGTGACACACATTTTATTGACAGTTGATTTTGTTGTTGTTGTTTGTTATTGGGAATTGGAAATGGTATTAAATGAGTGTGGCATGAGTTGACACAAATACAGCGGGCCAAGTGGGGCAGGTAACTTCCAGCCAGGTAACATCGTGTGGCAGACAGACAGAAACTATGATTAGCTTTGCCAACTGCCAACTGACAATCATATTAATTATTGGGCGCAATTTCTGTGTCGCTTTTCCCATCGCCCCTTTTACCACGTTTTGTTGCCTGCTAATCGTGTGACGGCTCCATATAGGGGCTATTGTTATTATGTGCCCTTTACACTGTACGAAAAGGGTATAAAATATGAAGAAAACAACTATGAAACTCCTTTCATTATCATTGATTTTACACGATTTTAAGAGCTAGACACATGAAATATTGTATTTTTAAGTAGGCTAAATGTTACAGGGTAACTTCCAATCAATCAGACACATTAGAGTATAAAATGAAGGTAGCAACTAAAAATGTAGAAAGATTCACACGTATACGATCAACGATTTTATAAGATTTTAAGAGCTAGACCTATGAAATTTTTTACTTTTTAAATTTAAATACCTTTAAGGCTCTCTCGGAAGTTGCAGGGTAACGCCACGTCAATCACAATCGACTCAAAAACTCAAAGCATAAAAAAAAACTTACACGTATAAGATAATTCATGTTTTAGATCTTAAGAGCTAGACACATGAAATATAGTATTCATAAAGTTGAAATGATTTTAAAAGTCTTTTGGGTATTACAGGGTAACTCCAATTCAAGCACAATCGACTCGACAACTCTTTCGCTGCTGGTGGTTTGTAAAATCTAGAAATATTTAATTCCTATTCAATCATTGATCTTTCTGTTATTAAGAGCTAGAGACATGAAATTTTGTATTCTAGAAGTATAAATTCATAAGAGTGTCTGTTAAATGTTACAGGGTAACGCAAAGTCAATCACAATCGACTTGACAACTCTTTCTAGATGTATTTGCTGTCGCTGTTGTTGGTTTATAAGCCGAGTTTATTGCTTTATGGCACGACGCCCATCGCCTGCCACATGCAGCTGGCCCCAAGGATTTGCTGCATAAAACATGAGGCAAGAATGAACTGTGTGTGTGTGTGTGTGGCTATATGTCGTGCATATGTGTGTGTGTCAGTTTGTCCCCCCTCCTCGATGTGACAGCTGCGTAATGTAGAGCAGCAATTGCGTGTCAGCGGCAAAAGTTCAAAGTTGACGCGTTTGGCAGCAACATTTGCTGCGCAATAAATCTCAAACTGTGCAACGGTTTTACAAATGCATTGGAAAAAATGAACGACAAGAAAAAAGTCGCTAAAAGGTTGCAACTTAATCGAATCAATGTGTCAATCGATTGGGATTTCATAACAGCTTGATGAAGGCATTTCTGTAATGTTGCAAATTGTAAAAGAATTCAAGTTACAATTCTCAACTGGTTTTATCAATTCTATAAATCTCTTAAATGTTAATGTAAATGAAAATTGGATTAGTTAAATCATTGAAAATCTATTACAAACTGTGGTGGAAGGATTTCGATGAATACTGCCAATATAAAAATAATCTTTCAAGAATAATTCTTAACTGGTTTTGACTTAAATTGGCTAAAATATTAAAACAATTTCTAATATTTTTTCCTATGCATTTCAATCGTTGAGAATAAATATGCTGAAAAAATTTCTTTCATATTATTATTTATTTTTATAATTCCCAACTGGTTTAAGCTCAACTTTGTTTGAATAGCAAGCTTAATTTCAATTTATTGCCCAGTATTCTGTCGCTGAGAACATGCAGTTTGGCAAGCACTGTACAAGAGGCCACACATTGGCATTAGAAAAAGCAGAGATGGGGATATATTGAGGGTATGGGATGGGGGGGTGGGGGGGTTGGAAGAAAAACCCGCTTAATGTCTGGACATGTTTAAAGTGCTGCTGGCAAGCATGCCATAAATTCTAAGACTTTTGCCCAGACATTTTTATTAATGACGCAAGTCGAGAGACTTGAGGCTGGAGACTTGGCTAAGAACAGGTGCTGCAGCAGGTAAGAAGGTGGAGGGAGAGGGTTGAAGGGGGGTTATTACTTCCTAGCGCCCACTTCCTGACACACAACTGGAAACTGGAAGCTGAAAACTGGCTGCAGACAGACAAGAAGTGGCAAGTGAACTGAGAGAGAGAGAGAGAGAGAGAGAACTTGGCTCGTTTCGATCGCTTGCATAATTAACAGAGCAACAACAACAAGAACAACAATAATAACTATGGCTAATATGCAGTTACCAATACCGTTAATACAGCGCAGCAGAAAAACAACAACAAAACGCAGCTGAGACTGAGATTCCAACCTGAAACTCTTGACTCTTTTTTTTTGTTCCCATAATCAAAGCGCGTCGAATGCAATAAAAATTTAAGACTCTTTTGTACACACTATTGCCCCTCTCCCCCCTCTATCCACTATCCCCCCTCCCCACTTCTCCTCCTCTTCTTCATCTACATTTCATGTGTTTCCATTATAATTATTTGCCAGGCCATAAATTATGGGAACTCTTGGCAGGCGGACAAAAAGACAACAACACAGACAGACATCAAGACACGTTGGCGTTGCCACATCGCTTAATTACCCAGGCGGACATCTAATGTGCCACTTTTGCCTCCCCCTTGCCATCTGCTCTCATGTGTTGACTAATGGTGCAATTTTTGCTCAACGTGTTGAGTTCACTAAACCCAAAAATAAAGAAAAGAAAAAAGAGATCACACTTTGATGATGATATTACATGTTGATGGTACAGTAGTAATTGCCTAATTTGCTCGCATTAGAGCAATTTTCAGCGAGATCGTTTCAAATTTCATTTGATTTGCGCTTTAAAAGCTGTGAAAGCTCATTAAAGCTGCGTTTGGTGCAATTTATTGCAGTTCAGTGACTCAAAAACTGTCAAGCTGAACTTGAAACAATTGACCTTTTAATTGTACGCATAAATTAAATTAATATTAAAATACATTTCATTTTTCAAAAGCTCAAAAAGCTCATTAAAGCTTTAAAGCTAGCTTTGATTTTATTTAGCAATTCATTGTATGCTAAAATTTTTTTTGTATATGCTCATTAAAGCTTAAATTCTATTTCAAAGCTCATTAAAGCTTAAATTTTGTTAAAAATCTTATAAAAGCTTTATGTGCAGTAGTAAAGTGGTAGCTTAAAAGAGTTAGAATTTATCGATCTATCAAATCTCTACATAAATCGACACTTTATCAATGTAAATTAAATGCAGCAATAGCTCAGAAAGCTCATTAAAGTTTAACTAGTTTCAGTACAGTGACTGATCAACTGTCAAACTGACCTTGAACCCATTCACAAGCTGTCTGTCTGTCCATTGTCCATATAATTCAACTTGAAATCAATGTAAATTGTATATAAAGCGAACGCTTGCAGCTTCATTAGCTCGTTTAGTCGCCACTTTGCTTAATTAATCAAACATTTTTTTCTTAATTGCTTAATTAACAAAAGCAAAGCAACAACAACAACTCTTCAACTTCTTCATCATCATCCATTTTCATCGCCATTTCCAGCTTCAGGCAGCACAAATTGAGGCAATTTTCCCAATAGTTTTGTGTGCCGAACTTGCCAAAACCACAAATTTGGTCTAATGCCTGCGCAAATATTTAGGCCCTGTGGCCAGATATCAACCAAAGAAAAAAAAGAACTCATTTCCGTTGGGCCATTCATCAAATGATGTCATAGCTGAGAGTCGAGCTGGGTCGACAGACAGACTTTTGTGTACATTCCTCATAAATGTAATTAAAAGTTGTCACAAACTTCATTTCCCATGCTCCGCTTCAACGGATATTCACATATTCACATGCTCGCATTCACATATATTCATTCGCTTATTCATTGGCTTAATCGAAGTACCAACGTTCTCATTCAAAGTATCGTCTTACACGTTTGCGGTTTAATGGAGGCCAGAGTTGTTGACAGTTATTAAAAAAAAAAAAAAAAAAAAAAAATTGAAAATTTGTCTTTATGCACTAAATTTAACAATAAATATAAAGAAAATCTTGCTCATATTCTTAGGTTGTTAATATTTGGCAAGGTATCATTTAAAAAAAAAAAAAAAAAAAAAAACATAATTTTTAAGCTGTTCGCCCACTGTGCACAAAATAGATAATCTCAGAACACCCATAGTCAGTTGCACAGTTGATTTGATTTGGCCCGCGCACAGACATGTCAAGACACGATTAAACACGTCCTAATGCTCGCTCAGTTGACGCCTGACGAGGGCCCAAGGAAATGTCTCAAAATCGCTGGGGAAATTAAATCTTGGCACATGAAAAGAAAATCGATTCACATTCGTTGCCGCCTGTTTTTGGCTGGCAAGTGACCAAAGCGAAAGTGAAAGTGACGAAACAAACTGAAATTTATCGCTAATTATTTGCTACACCTGCCACGGACTAAACTGACCGATTAACTCCAGTTTTTTCACCAATCTAGCAAAATTTCAAAAAAAAAAAAAACAAAAAAAAAAAACGTGAGTTTTGAGCTGAGCTAAGCTGAACTGAGCTCTATGAGCTGTGATACGATTGCTCTCGGCCAACTAATCCGCTAAACATTTCTACGATCTACGGTCTACAGTCTGTCCTCGCTGCCACGAACAGCTGCCAAAGCCTGGCAAATCCTTTTCTAATTAAATACCATAAATTTGCGCATTTAAAAAATGGGAAATTGCATTAACTAAATTAAAAGAAATACAAAAAAAAAATAAATACAGAAAAATGACGGGTAAATTATGAAACCGCATCCGCATTTAGTTCAACTAATCCGCTTTCATTTCAAATGAAAAACTCGCGGGGAAAACTGAAGCCGCGGCACATTTCAAAAAAGGTCACAGAGGCTAAGGGTAAGGGAGGAATTCCGTAGGTATGTGTGTGTGGGGGAGTTTGAAAAAACATTGCTGTCCAGCCTGCGGCCCATTCATCAGGCTTTTCCCATAGTCCGTGGTCCGATTCTGGTTTACAGTCTGTGTCTCTATTGAATACGAACCTGAAATGGAAAAAGAAATGAGAGAAAAACATGAGCATTAGTTATAGTTTAGTCTTTCAAAAGGCGTTTGCCACGCCCACCACACAGAAAAAATATGTGTGTATATGTATGTTTATATGTTTTTTGATTTCTTTGCTAACTTTGATTTTCTCATTTTCTATTTTTGAGAGGTTTTTGTATGAAAAGAAAAGGAAAGAAAAAAAAAAAATGTTTTTAGCGAGGTTTTTCAGCGGCGTGGGAATCAAATGGCTGACAGGATTTATGTGGCTGAATACTGCCAGCAGGCACTGTGGCAATCCCTTAAAACTGTCAGGCTAATGCGCGGTTTACATGTGTGAAAAAAGGCAAGGAAAAGTAGGTCGCATTTTGCGCAGATTTTCACTTGCTCTTAACTGATTTGTAATGCAAATGAAGAAGCAAACTTGTTGGGTAACTAGTGCAAAAGGATGTAACTAAGTAAAGAAGGAAGGAAGCAGCGAGAGAGAGAGAAGGGAAAGGGAAGGAAAACACGCGCGAGCATTAAAAAACAAGAAGCGGAAACAACAGAATTACTGAGTGTAAAACAGGGTGAAAAACTAAGGAAACAAAAGAACAAGGACAAGTAACAAGAGAACAGCAAGAGAAAGAGAAAGAGAGTGGGGAGAGGGAAGCAGAAGGAGAATGTGTTGTGCAACTGATGCAGTTGCATGGGAACAAAAAGAAAAGAAAGAAAAGGAAAGGAAAGGAAAAAAGGCAAAGGATGAATTCGAAACCACTTCAACTGACGGCAGGTGGCACTCGAGAAGAAGGACACAGTAAATAAATAAATAAAATAAATAATAATAAGCCAGAACAAGTGTTTGCCAGATACGTTGATGCACAAATTGATAGAAGCGATAATTAATTTTGTATTTTTAAATTTGCTTTGGATAAAATAATTTATTGATAATGTAAAAAATTTAAAATGTAAAAATTGTTTAGTAATTTTTTCCTACTTTTCATACAATAAAGTCAATTTAAGCTATTTTCAAAAATTCATAAAAAATATTAGCAAAGAGATTTTTGAATAATATTTTTTTGGAGAAACTTTTTGCATTAAAACATTTTTTGTTGAAACCCGAGGAAAAAGTTTCAAAAGTAGACTTAATTCTACGTCGACAAAATTTCTACATTTTCAATTAGTACTTAATGGGTTGAGGAAAGTTTTGTATCATTCAAACGGAATTAAAATGACCTTTCTATTGATCACAAAATTTACAAGAAGTAAGTTCCAATTTTGAGTAAATTTTTCTTTAAGGTTCCTATTATTACTAGCTATTATTTTTTTCATCTCTGTAGTTAACAATCGATAGATAATAGATAACGAGAGCTGGACACTAAGATTCATTAGATGTTGCCCGAAAGCGGAACCTGCCGCGGAAGGAAGCGCAACTAACGAGCCAAGGCAACTTCTGATTCTGATTCGGATTCTGATTCTGACCCAAACGAACTGGGCCAACAACTGCGTGTTCGTGCCACATGCATCATTAGAATTGTAGCATGTGGCATGTGGCATGTCTCCTCTTTCCTTCTCTCCTCTCTTCTCTCCTCCCTTTCTCCACATACCAAGACAACTGCAGCGTCGAAAGGATTACGCAAAAATGCCTGAATTGCAATCAAAGCAAACTAAAAGTCGCCTCAGAAACGACTAGAAATGAGAAATGCCTAGCTAAATGTGTGACTGACTAGCAGATACTCTGCAGTTTAAAAACTAAAATTTTTTTAAAAAAAATTAAAATAGAAAGCTGAGGTTTTAATATGTAGAAGAGAATGTCTAAAAAATTGGAAATAAATAGATTAGAAGAATGAATGTATATCTAGGGAACAACTCAGACTGCTTTTGACTTGATGTTAATCAAGGGTATACTCTCGTCTCTTTTAATTACTATGAATTTCCGGAATAGTTAGCTGACATATTAATTTATTTAAATTTAAAAAACAATATTGACAAAAATTGCAAGCAACAATATTTTTAATTAATAATTTACTAAAAATTATAGGGTATACTTTTCAGTCAGACAATTGCTGTGAAATATCTATAATAGTAAGCTGATATTTTAAGTTATTTAAGTAACAAATTAAAGACTTTTGAGCTCAAAAAGTTCTCGAGCTATGAGCAAAACTTGTAATAAATAATAACTATTCAGAATAATTAGAGCTTGCTTGACTTAAATTTAAGGGGTATGCCTTTCAACTCAAACGATTGCTCTTAAATTTTTAGAATAGTTAGTTAACACTTTAAGCTATATGAATAACTATTTTTTTTAAATTAGCTCAAAAAGTTCTCGAGATATTGTGAAAAATTGCAAACAATTTTAGTTTTTATATTAACGAATGTTAAAAGAAATGACTTTAACTTATAATTCAGAGTGATTTTACTCAGCTAGGCTACCCTTTTATGGTTTGTACAACTATAAGAGGGTATTAGGTGCCTGTTACCTCCCATTTGGCAGCTCGCAGCTCAGTTTGGAATCGCTGAAGCCTGAAATTGTTCGACTGGGCTGCTGTGTAAGCTGCCTCTCTCAAGTTCCTCTCTCTTCTCCCCTCTCCTCTTCACTCAGTCTTTCAACTGGGTAATGGGTGTGCTCTGGAGTGTGAGTATGAGTATGAGTGTGAGTATTGAGTCTGGGGCGAATGCCTCGTTGCATTTAAATATTAATAAACATGGCGTGCCAAGCAAAAAATGCGCCAAATGCCGCGCAAACCAAATGTGAACCGAGTGCTCCAAACTACGTGACTTCCATGAGTCAAAGCCCAAGAGTTTGTACCTGACACGCCCCCTCCCGACCGCCCTCTTATGGCTTACAGAAAGGTGTTGCCATTTTTTTCTTCTTCTCGTTTTCTGTTTTTTTGAACTTTGGCCAAAACGCCACAGAGTCATGCAACAACATTTTATGCACTCAGAAAAATATTCAAGAATTCCAAACGTTCCATATACAGGGTATATTCCAGTAGAAACAATCTTAAAATCTGACTAAGCTTAGAATTTTCAAAAGTAAAATTATATTTCAAGTTCACTTTTTCTGGGATACTTTAGGTACGCTTTGGGATTAATTGAAGTCTTGTTTTCTAGCACAAAACATTCTCGAATTTAGATTCGTTTCAATCTTGAAATATTCTAGTTTAATCACATAAAAATCGCGACAAATAACTTAATTAAATACCCTTTAATAATAGTGTTTTCTGTTGGTTACTTGATGTCAACTTTTTGCGATTAGAACCAGTTGAGAATTCTAACGCGCAAGAATTAAAAATAGAACTTAAACAGTTCGTTTCACACATTATTTCAATTTTGATATTTTAAGATCAAAACGGTATAAATTAAATTTAAATTAAATTAATTTTAGCTGGGCATATTTCTCTGCGTGTATTTATTTTTTTTCTTGTTGCCCGTTTCTGTTTCTGTGGGCGCACCTTTTGCTCGGTTTTGGCCATTTATTCTTTCATTCATTCAATGCATTCGTTTATTCAGTCACTCACTCAATCACTTATTCACTTGTTCAGTCAGTCATTCAGTCAATTCTCATTACTTTGTGGCCTGTGTCATGTCATAAGCTCTTTTCGTCTGCAACTACATTAAATCATAGTCGCAACAGCAAAAGGGTTGAGTCTGTGGGCAGTTAACAAAGTCAACTTACCAACTTACTATTAACTTGGCCAGCTAGCCAACTGGGCATCCTGTTGCTGTTGACTTGAATTGAATTGAATTGAATTGCCTGAATGGCGCCATCGGAAAATTACAATAACCATATGGAAAACATAACGCCCATGGCCAAAAAGACTCGACTGCTTTTTTGTGACAGGCGACAAGCGACAGCAAAGAACAAGAAACTACAACAAAGAACAGCAAAAAGAACAACCAACAAAATTAGTCATGTTCGTGTGGAACAAAAGTAGACGGAATTAACTATCCAGTTAAGAAGTTTTAGTGGAAATTTGTATGCTCTAAAAAAAACTAAGAAGCATGAGAATGGAAAAGAAAATACACCCTGATATTTAAAGTAATTTGTTTACAGTCATATAATTTAAAATACATCTGTACTTAATTATTTTTAGGGTCTATTAACAATTACCAATAGTTTTTAAACTCCGCATCATAATTATCATCATACGCTGTTAAAAAAATTATTGAAACGATATTTTTTTGTTTTGTATTTTTAAAATTAATTTGGAAAAAATCCTTTTTTTTAATTTTAAAATTTTTATTTAATTCGTATTTAGCAATGTTTTAAAATTGAACAAAACAATGGGATTTTCACGCTATGAAAAATTGATTTATGTTAATTATTTTAGTCATTTGTTTAGGATTAAAAACATATTCATCATTTCTACATAACTTTAATTTTTTTTTTTTACTACAGTTGATAAATATGTAATTTAAAAATTATACGATAATTTCTTATATCCTAGAATTGTACAGTTTAAGAGTTTATGATATTTTTCTTTTCAATTTAATAGCTATTTCTTTCTTATAGAGTATATGGATGCTGACTGTGGACTGTTTAACTAACTGCCAAGTTTAAACTCGGAAACTAGCTGCCGATTGAGCTACAAAAAACAAATTTAAATACGGCTGGAACTACGCTTAAAAGGAGAACATAGCAAGAATATTGAAATACGAGTTAAACAGAAAGACAGACAGACAAAAAAAGAGACATTCTCAAACATTTTGTCTGTCTCTTTGTCTTTGTCTTCGTGTTTTCGTCTTTGGCTTATGACATCATGCCAACTTGTTGGCGGTTTCTTGTGCACAAAACACACACGAAATGAAAAGAGAATAAAGCCCAAAAGGGGCAGCTGTCAAAACAATAAACGTTGGACAAGCTGAAAAGTTGGAAAATGGAAGTTGGAAGTTGAAATTGGTATTGGGATTGGGATAAGATGTTGGCTGTGGTCAACTGACATTTGAAATTGACATTTGAATGTGTTTTCTAATAAATGGCAATTGACAGGCTTCAGGCCGATCTTGCAGACTTTTTCACCTGGAAGTCTTTGGCCAAAAGATTACGCAAGTTGGCCATTACATTATCCGTCGCTTTGTCTTTGGTTTCGGGGCGGAAACACATTAGGCCAAAAAAACAAATTCTACACTTTACGACTGCGTCATTTGTTTTACTGCTTTTGTGTTTACAAGCCATTTGACCTTAGACGTCTGCCGAGCGAACTTCAGCCAAGTTAACAGAGCAACGAGCCAACTCGAATCACGTTGACTATTTGGCACAAATTCTAAACAGACAAATGACCTTAAAAATGGCCCTAAAACTGTAGCAAAATCAGCCAATTAGCTAAATGAATTGTCATTTGCCGTCAATCATCATTATCGTTATCATTATCATTATCATCAGCATTATCATCGTTTGGAGGTGTGTCCACATTGAAACAAAATCAATAAACAACAACTTTTATCTCTATATGCAAATAAACCTACAAACCAATTTCCATTTTCTTATCTACGTCTGTTTTCCTCTCTATCTATCTCTACCTTTTTTCGATTCATTATTTGTTTATAGACGCGTTGATAATGTGGCCCAAACTGAAGGCCTGACTCATTTAATGTTTTTCGAGTGCACTTAATAAATATTGATAGCACATTTTGGAAGTGCATTTGCCAAATAATGGAGATAATCAGCGCTAAACTACATGAAAGTTATATTAACAAGGAAATCAGCGTATTTCTTCTTATAATTCGCAACTTGTTCTGGCAAAAACTCACGAAAGAAATATATTAAAATAAATATTAGAAATATATGAGACATATATTCAATTAAACTTCTTGATTTTTGCAATAAGTTAATCTACAACACTTAAAGGAATTTCAACTTATAATTTCCATGCAGTTCTGGCAATCGATCACTGAAGAAGCATTAAAGTGCTTTCAGACGAGGATTTTTTCACCGACACTTTTTGTCAAAAAACTGTCGGTGTCGTGTAAACACACAAAATTTTAAAGTGTCGGTGAAAACCGACGCTCACCGATGGAAATAGAACACGTTCTATTCCATCGGTTTTTTGCGTCGGTGAAACATCAATACGTTAACATCGCACTTTTTTGGTATTTTTTTGTGCTTTTCGGCAAAAAATAAAGTGTTCGCGAGCTAAAAGTGTGTTGGGTGTGACCAGCTACCGTGAAAACAAAAACCGATGGTATTTTGGTATGAACACCGATGCGAATTGTGTAAATGGGATAATTCACCGTCGGTGAAAAAGTGTCGGTGAAAAAATCCTCGTCTGAAAGCACTTTTAAGAAAATATGGAAATAAAAGATGACACTCGAACAACATTTAAAAATCCTTCTTATAATTCTCAAGCAGTTCTTTTATAGACAATAAATTGCATACTAAATTCAGCCTTCAAGGTCTAACAATATTGAGTGTCAAACTGTGCAATGACTCTGCAACTGCGACTCATAAGTTTGCCAAACAGGCGCCGCATGAAACGTGATCGTTAATAAGCAAATAAATAAAAGCTAAACAATGAAAAATGTATCGTAAATTCAAACTAAATTATAATAATCACTATCCATAGCAGAAACATAAACAAACGACATATTTCACATTTTCTAGATTTCACTCGACCACATTTTTTATGGCCCAAAATAAACAGAAAAAAAAGGGAAAAATATTTTTAAAGCGTGCGACATTGTGTAATGACAATGGGAATGGAAATGGAACTGAGAACAGGGCGTGGTTAGGTCTGAAAAAAATTAAATATAAGAGTTGCACTTAAAAAAAAAACAATATCTAGAAATCGTAGTCTCTGTTTGGGACGTGACAGAGTTGAGAAAAAAAATGAACAGCAAACAAAACCCAAAAGAAAAAACGCAGGTAGTTGATAATAATTCGTGGAAGCAACTTAAGTGGCGATTAGAAAAGGCGCCAGACAGTCAGGAAATAGTTGAAGCAGAGGATTCATTTAGAGGATGTGATTCAGGACTCAACAAATTGTCTGGACTTGGCTGGAAAATTTATTGCAGCTTGAAGCAAAGTCAAAGCAAAGCCAATTTTCAACAATTAAAGACAATCAATTTGCTCTCTCTCTCTCTGTTTCTCTCTGTGTAAATGTATCTGTAGCTCTCAGTTTGTCAGTTGTGCGAAAATTGCTGCCATTAGCAAGTGAGCGTTATATTTTTTGTATTTTTTATTCAGTTGCCATTGACATTTGAACCTGCGATTTGCGCTGATTGAACTCGGCATATAAATAGTTACTGCCATTTGAAAAGCAGCTATAGAAATTCCACAAGTTGTCATACAAAAAAAGATACATTTAAAAAGTGGCCTGTGACGTAATTCCCAAATACTTTAAACATAGCGTCAGCAGGGAATATTTAACATAATTTCAGAAAATGTTCATAGTTTTATTTTTAAATATTTAAGTGTTGTATTTAAATATTTTCAGTTACTGAGTAAATTATACAATTTCCTTTTTAACACTCTCCCTACCTCCGACAGTTTTAAATGCGCTGTGTCATTGAGCCAAGTTGGGTGGGTGGGCAGCTAACTTGGCCTAAAGCGGCAACTGCGACACACCTTGCACACTCAAACAGTCCAAACAACAATTGTTGTTTTGTTAAGCAACTACAACAATAACAACAACAAATATAATAGAAAATATTTCGTATGCCTTTCGAATTGCAAATACAAAACTGTAAACTGGTTTGCCAGCGCCTCTCCAACCACCCCCCAACGCCCCCTCAACCACACACAGCTGTCAGTCAGAAAAGTGATTTGATTTTGATTATTTTTTATACAATTTGCAGTTGTTGTTGTTGCTGTTGTTGTTGCTTGGCTAATTGACCTTTTGGCTGGCATAAAATTGAATTTGCGGCTAGTTTAGCTATTTTTTTTTGTATTTTTTTGTTATTTATTTTGAAAACTTGCATGATTGAAAATTGATTTTGATTTTTGCTTTTTGCTAATTAAAATGAAAGTTTTTTCTACTTCAATTTGTCTGCCAAGTGAAATTGCCTATTGCCAATCAACGGAAATAAACAGTGAAAAGGGGGGCGGGGGAAGGAGAAACGTCTGCAAAAATTGTAAATTGTAAATTGTTTTCGCCTGGCGGGCAGAATGCGAAATGGAAGCGAAATGCGAGCGAAATTGCAGAAACAAATTGCAGAAATGTCATAGAAAGCAAATTGTTCGATTCAACAGCAAATTGGCAACAGAGGCAAATTAAACTAATTGAAATGTGAGTGCAGTCAATAAGTGCAATGATTATTTCCCCCATCTTGTTCACATACTATTACTATATAATACAAAGTGAAACTCATTGAAAGTCTAAAAGTCCCGAGGCAAAAGTCAAGAATTTACTTCAGCAAAGCGAAGAAAGCGAGAAAAAGAAAATTGTTACCAGTTGAGAATTATAGATAAAAGCTTGCAGTTGTCAATTTTCTTGTATATTTATTGTACATGTATTATTTATTATTATTTATCAATAAAAATATTTTAAAGCCAGAAAAACTTAAAGACGAATGCCAATAAAATATTCAAATCATTTAATTCATTTTTTTTAACTCATACTCAAAACAAACAATTAAACAATTTATTTTTATTTGTCATAAATTTTAAAGCATTTAAATTTTTGATATGTATGGATTTTTTTGTATTTTTTATTATTCATTTTCATATTTAATTTCATGTTTTAAATAATTACAGTTCATATTGAACAATTTGTTTAACAAGTTATTTTTATTTTACTTAAATTCATATATAATTCAAGCTTTTTTACCTTGACTATTATTATATTAATAATATTAATTACAAATATCACGCTTTTAAAGCTGCACAGTTTGAAAGCCATTGCCGCGCAATACATTAGTCTAAGCGCAGTTGTAGAGTCATGAGCAATTTGTATTTTTCTCGTTTTTGTGTTTGTTGTTGTTTTTGGTTACATAAGCGTCAACTTTTTTGTTGTTGTGCTGTACAGTGCTGTCTGTTTACCGTGTACAACAAAATACAACGGCAACAAAAACAACAATAAAATAAAATAACTTGTTCATTAAACAGCGAGAACTGCAAATGTTTGTAAATAAAACTCGTTTAAAAATGGGATGAAAAAAATATAAAAAATTATTGTAGTTGCTGCATGTAAATGATTTTGTTAATAGCACAAGTTTTTCAGCCAAAACACGCTGAATAATCAAATAAAAATAAAAAAAATAATAAATACATAAACAATAAAGTAGAAATAAAAAGAAGGCAGCGTGAAAAACGTGAATAAAAAGTGAATAAATGTTAAGTTATGGCTAAAAATAGTTGCCTAATCATTGAAACAGGTTGCAGGTTGCATAGATTGCAGTTTGGGCGTATGCAACAAAATGTGGCATATAAATCATCGGGCCGCGTATTAATTACAAGTCAAATGCCATTGCCAGATGTTGTTCATGTTCAATGAAGGCGGACTGAAAGGGGGCAACCCCCTGCTAGGGATTCACAACACTTGCAGCTGCCACCAACTGCGGTTGTTTCTGCCACATCCACAACAACAACCACAACAACAGCTGCTGCCACAACCAGCAACCAGCAACCAGCAAAAGTGGCATGAAAGCTTTCTTCTTGATTTCATTTTTCTGGGTCAGCAACGCATTGAAAACAAACCAAACAAACGAACAAACAAACAAACAAACAAAATGAACGACAATCTAAGGCTGCAGTTTCCCAGTTGCAGTTGAAGCTGCGGCAACAAAACAAAAGAAGAAAAACCGCCGCAAAATGATTTCCCATTTGCGATAAGCAGCGATTCAACGTGGCGTATGCGCAATGTGGCCAACTACTTTATGAAGCCAACTTGACTTGGCCAACAACTTCTTGGCCAGCTCAGCTTGTTGGCCCACAAAATGTGTAGACGAGCAAATTATGATACACATGGCTCAGATTACAAAAAAAAAACAGTAAAACAGAAAAATAAAATAATATAAAAATAAGAACACGATGATTATCCGACTAAAAGATACCCGTTACTCAATTCCATTTTTGTTAAAATAAAATAAGTAATAAATAAATTATACAGTGTAGCTATGCTTTTTTAAATAATTTAAAATTAAAGGATATTAGTTTGTTTTGTTTTTAAAATATAAAAACAACCATTAAAAATTCATTAAAAATAAAATTTTTCCGATCAAAAATACATATATCAAAAATAAGATGATGAAAACAATGATCATTTTATTTTATGTATTTTTTCAATTAATTTGTAAAAATAAATTTTTTTTTATATTAATAATTTTTACTTTATTCCCATTTAGCAATGTTTTGTTGTATTATTAAATGTTTAGTTTAAAATTTATTTTTTAAATTGCTTCGAAAAAAAATAATTTTTTTTTTTTTTTTAATAATTTTTACTTAATTTAGCAATGTTTTGTTATGTTTTTAAAATTTTTAGCTTAAAATGTATTTTTTTTCATCACTGCCTGTTGCACACAATATACCCTGGCACTCTACGAGTAATGGGTATAAGCACACACACACACACACACAGATGGAGACTGAGTTGGCTAGAGAATAGAGAAGTGGCCAACAGTTCAAAGACCGAGTCTGCCGAGTCTGTTGAGTTGGCCAATACTCGTTGTTGTTGTTTTAGCCTGGCTGAAAAAAACGCTTCTCTTCTGACCCAAATCGCCGCATTCCACGACGACAACGACAAAACTTGCAACTTGCAGCCAGCAACTTGCCACTTGCCACTTGCAACCTGCCACAGAGTCACAATTTAGCACACATCGCATCGAATCACAGCTCAAAAATTATATTGAGAGAAAAAACAAAGCAGAAAAATAAAATAAAAACTGTAAGCCGACAGCCAATTATGTTAATTGATACTCAAATTCAAATTCAAGACTCAGAGCTGCTAATTAAGCGCGAAAAATAGAAGAACCAACAAAAAAAAACTAGAGAGAAAACAACAACAACAACAATGGTAAAAAACGAGCCAAATTAGTTTGTCAAGAACGACAAAAAACAAATTAAAACAAGTGGGAAATGCTATAGTCCAGCTCCCGACTATAGGATACCCGTTACTTATTTAAATAAATTAAAAATATTTTGTATTGCATAGTTTTAGGCATTTACATTGCTTTAAACCAGCGGTGGGCACGCAGTGGCTCCGGGAGCAGCGGCTGCTCCCAACTCAGGTAGACACTAATAGGGTTGTTGTTATTGATGTTGTTGTAGTGCTCCCGAATTCAGGTTTAAAGTTTAAACTTAAAACAGCCATTACCACCTTTCTATTTGTCCGATCTTGTTGCGATTAAGTAGGATTAATGAACAAACAATTCAGGGCTAAATCGACTCGGCTGTTGATGCTGATCGAGAATATATATACTTCGCAGGGTCGGAGATGCTTCCTTCTGCCTGTTACACAAATTGCAGCGAATACAATATACCCATTTACCTATTTTTTAGGTAACGGGTATAATGAGCTAACAAACAATGACAAGGTTTTCAGTTTGGGCAACTTGGAGGCATTTTCAGCTATTTTAGCTATTGATTCAGCTGCCAATTTAGGCCGCTATGCAGGCAGTTATATTAGATACAAATACATGCCAGATACAGATACAAAGATACAAACAGTTACAAAAAGGTGCTCAAACAAACACAGATAAAGATACAATTTGCCAATTTATTTCCAAGTTTTATTGCGGGCAGATAAGAGAAATATGTAAATAATGTGTTATAAACGGTGGAAACTATGGAAATCAGGGGTGAAAAGAGTGTGAAAAGGGAGTAGAATTGTGAAAGGAACAATTGAAATTGCATTGAAGTTGCAGTGAAAAGAACGAAGAGCGAAAGACAGGAAGTGATTCTATAAAGAAAAGATCAGCGGAAGTTTGCAAATAATTCAATCGATTTATTTATTTATTTAAATCAAAAGCTAAACAAATTTTAGATTACAATATAGATAACAACATAAACATTATATTTACATTTAAAATTGATATCTTGAGTCAAAAACAAAATTTATTTAAGCCAAATTCATTAAACATAAGCATTTATATGTCCAAGACCCTTGACAACTTGATCAATTGGCCCCGTCTTGTGAATAATGTGAATGTTGTTCCAATGGATCGTGTCTGAAGGTCTCGTAGAATGTTTGAAGTAAATTATAAATTGCTTTGCGACAGTTTTAGCCAAATATTTCAGCGACAACTTCGACAACTTCTACACAGTTCGCACAAGTTTTTTGTTTAGTTGTTCTTGATTCTAATTCGAATGTATATTTTTTTGTTTCTCATTTTTCACTGCTCAATTTGGGTCAATAACATTTGGCAACTTCAATGCGTTGCCAGCAAATTGAAAAACAAAAAACAAAACACAAAAAGGCAGCCAAGTTCTGTGTAAAGGCCAAAAACAACAACAGCAACAATGGCAACCACAAAGTAATTAAAAATAATTTACACAAAATTTAACTTTGACTATTTTTGTAATGATTTTTCTGTGTTTCTTAGTGTGGTTTTAACTAAATTTAAATTATGCGGGAGCCATCATTATAATGAAATATACATATAAATATATATATATATATGTATAAACTGTATAGCAGAGAAGTTGACTTTGAAATATTTCCAGCGAAAGTGTAACAAATTTGTTTGTTTTTGTTTCTTTAATTATGAATAATCAAGAGAAAATTTCTATAATAATAAAAATTCAAATAAACAAGAGAATTTTAAGCTGTTTGTTGTTGTTGTCATTGTTGTTGTTGTTGAAAAGTGAAACAACTTTTACTTTTCGACGCATGATGATGACAAAAGCGGCCGCTACACATTTACAGATACTCAGATACAGATACAGATACGTTTAAAGATACGCAGCTAAAGATACAGATACAGAAATAAACACACAAAACTCGAGACTCTCGACTCTCGACTCTCGACAGTTCAGTGACAAATTCTTTAGACGAGTGAAACTTTGTGTAACTGTAATTTGAAGTCAATTTGCATGTGTGTGTGTGTGCTTAGATATTTCTGTAAACATTTCATAATTATTTAAACGTAGCGTGGGCCTTTGTTGATCTATAAACAAAAGCGAAACGATAGAAATACGATAGTTGCAATTTCTACAGTGATGGACAAAATAATAAAAACGCAGCTTAACTTGCTATTTATAGAACACACATATTCTCTCTCTCTCTCTCGGCAGAATTATGAGTATATACTAATTATATAGCTATAAACTAACTGTGCCAGCTGTGAATTCTATTGACATCAAGATCAAATAACTGCCATATCATATAACTAACTATAGCAATAAACAATGAACTCGTATAATATTGTTTTCTTTTTATTAGAAACTTTTCTATATTATTTCAACAGGCTATGACTAATTGGTTAAGTTGTAAAAATACTTGCACCAATATTAAATACCTATAATATCATATAACTATCATAACATTGTTTAAGGAAAAAAGAACATTGTTTTCTTTTAAAATAACACGATCAATAAATTCTTTAAAAAATGAATAATTGGCTGGAAAAACAAAATAAAAAGTAGAATATCATATAAATAAAAACAGTTTAAAAATATTGTTTATTTTAAGTTAATTATTATTTTATTTAAACTTAATTTAACAAACAATTGATGATAATATCTTAATCTGTAGCTCTTAAAATAGAAAACTTTTCACACGCTTCAAGTTTTCATGAATTTCTTCGAAATTCTCTTTGTTTTAAATTGTTGTTAATTAATCATTCCTCTGTTTTTTTAGCTCTATTTTAAAGGCAACAATAACTCAACTAATTAACCACATTTCTTTTAGTTAAATTGATGAATTTTCTCTTGAATATGTGGGTTATTCTGACTAAAAAACACATTTCTACACTTAAATTGATTAATTGTTTTCCGTAAAGACGGAAATAGCTTACAGGGTATTCTTAGTGCTCTGCTCCATTAATTATTCACTTCTTTACCAAAATTTCTCTCTTTTTATTTAAACAATATTTAAGTGCGAGGTCGCGACGATAAGACAGTTTTGTATTTAAACAGTGTGACCTCTATTTTATCACTTTATTAGTTTAGTTTTTTATTTGTATTTGTATTTGTATTTATTTGTTGTTGCCGATTAAACAGTTTTGTGTTTAACACAGCTGTGTTCCTATTTATAAGTCAACACAGTTTCACATTTTCATTTTCTTGCTGGAAAATGTTCTTCTATTTTTTGTGTGTTTTGTTTTTGGAATTGACAAATTGTGAGCTGCCAAAATTGCGACAGTTTCGCTGTCAACGCTTGACAAATAGCAAATAGTTTGTGTAAAGTGTTGTGGCGAAATATTTTATTAGTTCAGGTTTCTCTAGCTCCAAGAGAACAAACAAAGCTGTAGCATACAGTGCTGGCAAAAATATTAGAAACGATTATTTTTGGCTTTTGTTTTTAAAAGTGTTTTATCGTTTTTACTAGATTTATATTTTATATTCATGGTTAGCTTTTTATCATATTTATAAATAATTGTCTTACATAAACACCCCTCTTTTCTATACCATTACAGGGTACAACAAAACCAAGTCAAATACAATTCCTATATCAATTTGACTGTGCAAATAGAAGAAGACGAGTCCAAGGCAGACATTTCTTAAACATGTAGATAAAATGCAATGTGATATGATGTGATATGTGATATGAGAATACAAAGTACTCTTATGATATGGCAGCTGTCTCTTATCTGCATTGTGATAAGCTGACGCTTGCCACACTCACTCTGGGCCATGTTAAGGTAGCTACCTGAAACGGTGGCTTGTTTAATTAATAGCGCTCCCCTCCCCTTTTCTGCACTCCTCTCTTCAAGCCACAACTCCCCCAAAAGAAGAATTGTTGTCATTGTCTTCTGTTATGTTTTTTCATATACGCAATTTCATTTCTTTGCAGCAATGCAGGCAGGCAACGGTTGTCATTGTCATTACACAACAGCAACAACAACAACAGCAACACCAACAACAACTACAACAACAACATATTACAAGTCTCTAGTCTTCAATTGTTGTTGTTGCTGTTTGATTTTCATGCCGCATTGTCATCACAATATTTTGCTGTCGCATTCACAATATAACTGCGTTTAACAGTGAGTACTCACAGTATTCAACTGTAGCCGACTGTATTCAATTCACAGTGTCTGCCATTGTCTATGGCCTTGGAATGGACAATGCGACAAAACTCACACAACAAAATCCAACTCACTGTGAGTTGATTGCAAATTTTTATTATATTTAATTTTGATGAAATAAGTTTAACAAATTGCATAAAAGATATTCCCAAAAAATTACTGAAGAAATCTGAGTATTATACATATGTACAAAAAACACTTTCCTCACATTTTTTGCCAGTCAACAATGAATATTTTATTTGCTTTTTTAAATGTTAAATAAATGTTAGTAACTTTGATGTAATTTCCCTTTTCAAAAAAGCTTTCAACTTTTTTCTTTCAATATTAACTTTCTTGACTTCCTTATTTTTATATCAAAAAATCGATTAAATGTTTTATAATGATTTAATTTTTTTTTCAGATACTTTTTATCCTAGACTTTTTCGCTTCCTCTAAACTATGAATGATATTTTATTGATTTTAAATATACAAATTATGAATATTCTTAACAATGCTTGAATTGTCTTTCCCAAACAATCTTTCATATAAACACGTTTTTGGAATATCTATTTTATTATTTTAAATGAATTTAAATTCATAATTTATTTGCCCTTTTGTTTCATTTTCAAAAATATTTTTTTCAGACAATATTAAAAACTCGTGAATAATCCAAACTATGATTCAAATTCTCAACCATTTCTCGACTGATATTATTCATTGGAAATATGTGTTAAACTTTCCATATTCAGTTCCTTTTCTGTTTCTTTATTTACCCTCTTATCTTTTCTGCTCTCAATGATATTTTCCATTGGTTTTTCCTGCTCATTTGTGTTGTGTTGAAAGATGATTCTGTAAATAGTTCAAATCTATTCATTTACTCTATTCACTACCTGCAGTTGAGTTCTATCTATAGCCAGCGATCAGTTGACCTTATCTGATCCTACACAGTTCTTTTACCTACTTACAACTCGAGTTCGAATTCGAATACAAACTCGAACTTGAATTGAAATTCATTGTAGCGCATTCAGTTCTCGGTTTTTTGTTGCCCTTCGCTTCCCTTTTAATCAGTCTGAGGCAATGCATAATAATCATCATAATCATTGTCATTATGAATATGGGTATGAGTGTGAGTGTGAGTGCTTTGTGGGTACTCGCCAACATTAATTTGAATGCTCGTAAAACTGCAAAACTGGCAACTGCAAAATGCAAAACACAAAATACAAAATGCATATCCGGTCACATGTGGCAAGGAAGTGACGATGGAGGCGACTCCAAAGGAAAAAGGTGGGCAGCGAGGAAAGGAACAAGTCAGGGATTGCCATGAATCTGCCATGAATCTGCCATGAATCACTAACTAACCAACTAGAGACCGAGTCGAGTCGAAGGCAGACACAGAATGAGATACAAAATGAATTGCAGCCTTTGCCTCATTGTTGCCTCTCTGCGAACCGAGACAGAGAAGAGGAGGAGGAGGAGAAGGAGAAGCAGAGAGTGTAGACAACGGACAGTGTAAAGAGAGAGAGAGGGAGAGAGAGAGAGAGAGGAGAACTCGGGCGCATTAATCGCCGGCCATTATGCAAGACACGCGCCTTCGGCCACCAAATGCAATCCATATGTATCGGGTAATATCATACACTGGGAGAAAAAACTTCAACACATATTTTAGAAATGCAAATTTGTGTTCAAAATTGACTACTCTTCTGAATGAATTGATTAGCTTCAGAAATATAATAACTGTGTTAAGAAAAATCATTTGTGAAAAATGAATAAAAGTGTTTTTTTAGTAAAAAATGTTTAGAAAAAAGTTATTTACATTTAAAACTGTATTAATATGAAGCATTTTTTTTTAATAAATGTCATATAAAGAATGGAATTATTTCCATATATAAAAAACATTTTAATATATTCAAAAATAATAAAATAGTCTGAAATTTTGGAAAAAAAAACTTTTTTTTTTGTATAAAATGATTTTATAATTCAGAAAAGTGTTTTTAATATTAAACAACTTGTTTTAATATTAGGGATCTTTATTAAAATGAAAATCATATATGTAGACTAATATGGTTTCTTTATTTTATAAAAAATATTGTTTTTATTCAGAAATAAAATATAATAATATTTGAGATATGAAAAAAAGTGTTTTTTTTTTTTTAAATTGATTTACAATTTTACAAATTTCTTGCAATATTATTTTTATTTTATTTAAATAAATATCATTTGAAACTAACATTATTTCTTTATTCTAATAACATTTTTTCTCTATTTAAAAATTTTTGTAGTGAATTTAAAGTATATTTAAGTAAAGTCAAGTGCTAGGGTTCTTACTTTTTCTGCGAGTGTAAGAGAGTTGGCATGTCTAGGTGGCAATGGCTGTGGGACTCTGGAATATGCCACACGTCGTTAGTTACATGGCTCCCTGACCATTTAAGGGCAGTCTCACCAAACAACAACAACAACAATAACGACAACAACAACAACGACAACAATAACGACGTCGACAAAAAGCGAAAGCGTTTTTACAAAAAAAGCCGCAGACCTTGATGCGGGTTTTTCAACTTTACAACTGATTTAGCTCAGCTGCGAGTGAATATTTGTCGAGTACTCGTGAGTACCTTTTTTGGTCCCTACACACACACACACACACACACACACAGAGATAGACACACTCAGCAGGAAGTCTCGGGCTTGTCCTCAAGTGAAAACCTTGACATCAAAGTGGGCAACGTCATAAATTTCCATTTCCATTTCCATTTCTATTTCCCAGCCATGTGTTGAGTAAGAACGCGCGACCGCAACATACTAAATAAATAAATAAAAAACAGCTGAGATGTCCACATCAGTAGGCCGCCCATAAAGTAGCTGACAGATAGATAGATACAAAAAAAAAAGACAGAAAAAAAAGATACAAACATGCCGAAAAGTGGCTGCTAAACGGCAAAACGAAAAACGTGGGTGAAATGAAAGGAAAATTGAAAATCGAACATGAAAAGCGTCTGTTGGAAAGTGAAATAAATTTAAATATGAATATGAATACGAATATGTGAATATGAATATGACTGCAAGTATTTCAAAAAATATCCGAGTATTTCAAAATAAAATTATTTATTTATTTATTTATTTATTTATTTATTTATTTATTTATTTATTAATTTATTTATTTATTTATTTATTAATCTATTTATTTATTTACTGTCAAAAATATAAATAAAAATAAAACATTAAAATTGAAAAATAAACAAATTAAATTAAAGAAAAGTTAAGCATACAAATGCTCTTTTAATATGTTGTTAATTTTTTTATTATCAACATATTATTCATAAAGAAAACAATAAATTTTAATATTATACAATTTACAATTTAGCGTTTAAAAATTCAACAAAAAAAGGTTTTTGTTTGCATTTTTTATATAATTTATTTTTTATTATTTATTTCAGTTTAAATTTAAGTTTAAACATAGTTTTATAATAATTAAAAATCTTATAAGGTTTTTAATTTTTTTTTATATTTTTTTTAATATTAATTTTGTATGCTATTTTCTAATTTTTTAAGCTTTTTACAAGCTTTTCAATAAATTTCTTTAACATTTATTTTAAATTTTAAATAAAAATATCTTTTTAAAGTGGCGTTAAGCGGTTAACATTTAGGCCAAAACACCGTCAACATTTTGTTAACTGGAGCGTGCGATCCAATTGCAATTTGAAATTGTTTTCTTATTTTTGATGTGGTTTATCTTTAATTCTAACAAAAGTCAAATTCAAGTCGAAAATTGCCCAGGCGAAAGTTGGCAAAGATTAAAAACTTCAAAGAGCGAAGAGAGGAGGCGAAAGGAAGGGGGAGAAAGGAGAGCGGTTGAAGTAAAAGTGCGTAGGTAAAAGAATCGCATAATGGAGACTTAATGATGATGAATGTGTTATCATCATAATGATCTCAACCAAATGATGATTGCAGACAACAACAACAACAACAACGACGACGCTTTCGCTGCGACTGCGACTGTGAGTTGTGGAAGCACTGGAGTTGTGGATGTTGTGGAACGTAAGTCGCTAAAGTTGTGTGGATGCTATTCTCAAGTGATTTATGCGATTTGTGTCAATGTCTGTGCCGCATTTTTATTTCTCCCTCTCTCTCTCTCAATTTTGTTGTTGTTTTCCAATCACTTTTATTGTTGTAGTTGTTGCGGCTGCCTAACAAATTGCCAGAAAATTCTTTTGTGTGTCTGTGTGTGAGTGTGTGAAAGGTCACATATAAGTAGGTAGATGGAAAGAGCAGAAAGAGTAAAGAAGACGAGAGCAAACATTAAATTACAAATACTTGTGTTATCAGTGAAGCGTTTGTTGCCGTTGATGTTATTTAAATTAAGCAACTCCACAAACACACACACACTTACACACACACAGCGACAGCATTTTTATGTAAATTACAAATAAAAATTGGTATTATAATTTATATAGTATAAGAAAAGCGTTGAGCGGTTCATTGATAAGACAAATGAGCCAACAAAAGATCAGCTTTAAAATCACCGAACTCAAACTGTAGACAGTCTGTTAAATTGTGTCAGTGGCTTTCAAACTGTAATACAATCTCTAAGCAAAGTGCTGACAGGCAGCCTTAACAGTTTGACAGTCAGCGCAGTTACTGTTAAGCAGTCACAACGTTAGCTAAGAAATATCTAAAATAGCTAAATAATTATTTGTAATTATTTTAAAGTTGTTAAAATAAACACAATATTTTTTTATTATTTTTTAATTTTTGCAATTGCAAAAAAAGCCAAGCTTAGCTACTAAAAAGCTAAAATGACAAGCACTGCTAAGAATGTAGCTTGCTTTATTTTTGGACATCGCCCACACCAGTTGCCGTACAACTGTAACACGTTTGTGACTCAAGCTCAAGAGTGCGAAAACAACAACGACAACAACGACAACGCCAATTACAACGCCCAAATTGCATTTAATTAATGAAATTGTATCGGCAAACACAACCCACACACACACACACACACACACACACACACACACACACACACACACACACACACACACACACACACATACACACACACACACCTTCTGAGGTGACAGACAAAACTTTATAAACTCACCTCTCTATGATTGTTGTTGTTGTTATTGTTGATGTTGTTGTTGTTGTGGCTATGATGATAATGTTGACTGCTGTTGTTGTTGTTGCTGCTGTTGTTGTTGGGACCCGCTGCCGACGACGACGACGACGACGACATTCGCGATCCGGGCAGATCGCGCCATCTTAACACCCCCATGACCGCCTGACGCACCCAACGCCTCTCCGCCCCCTCGCTGTAAAATGCCACCTTCGCTGTTGCTGTTGCTGCTGCTGTTAATGTTCTTACAGTTTAGGCTGCAGCTGCTGTTATTGTAGTTGTTGCAGTTGTTGTTGTTGCTGTGGTCTGCATTGATTGTAGACGCGATTTGAGAGGCAGCTTTTGCTTCAGTTTGAACTGCATTAATTGTTATAATTTTATATTTTGTTAATTTATTTTTTAAGTTATTGCATTAATTTATATTTATTTTTGAATTTTATTAAATTTATTTATTGCTGCATTTCTTTATAATTTAATTTATAATCCTTTCCAAATATTTTGATTTTTTTCTACCCGCATTCACACAACTTATTATGACTGTTGTTGTTGTTGTTGCTGTTGTTGTTGCTGGCTTTTTTTGCGTTTGCTTTTTACACGTCGTTCAACTCGTTTGGCGAGTTTTTTTTTTGGTTATTTTCAGCCACACACACAGTGGCTGTCAAACTGTAGCGGCTGTGACTTTCCAAGCGTCAGAGAGCTGAGCTTTTTTTTATGCAAATTAGACGCGATTCGCCAATTTCTAAGCAAATATTTTCACTTAACTCAAACACAAATACACACATACACTCACACACACACACACACATACGCACTTGAAGATATTTTATTTTTGTCAGGCGAATGCAGCAACAAAGATGCAAACATAAAACAAGACACAAAATACACGCACATGTAAAATATATGAATATATTTTTAAAAATATTTGTTGTTGTTGTTGTTGCTGTTGTTGTTGTTATTGCTGCTGCATGGAGAAGAAACGTTGCAACTGCAGCTGCATTTGATTTTTATTTCAGAATTTAAAAATAACTCGCGTGCGTTTTTTTGTTGTTTTGAATTTGTAACGAACAACGAACTGACGACGACGACGTCTGCTAACGGCAATTTGGCCAAGTTGAAATAACAGACGACGGACAGACGAGAAGAAACACAACCGAACCGGAGCACGCGTCCGCTTCGTATGACAAACTTAACAGCTCTGCTAAGCGTGCCGCAACTTTACATAACGTTCGCTCTCTGAGAGCGCACTTAACAGCGGCGGAGCAGCTCATGCGAGCATTACATTGAGTTGCCACTGTTAGCTAACACAAGGAGAGCATGAAATGTTAAAGTCAGCGGTTGGGTCTGGAGTTGCGTGCGCTAGAGCGAGACAGATAGGCAATTGCGTCAAATGGCGCCAACAGCGAAATTTCAAATTTTGAGTTTATCAAGCGAATTTTAGAGTTTTCAATTTGTTTAATCAATTTTAGCAAGAAACTACGCAAACTGTTTATGTGAAACGACATCGAAAATAAATGAATAATTATAAATGTGTGATAAGAATTTGGATATTTTTTGTTTGGGTTTTTCCACAGATTTATCGCGACGTCACAGCTGCTTCCAATGAAACACTTTATACATGTGAATAAACAAGCTTAAAACTATCAGCCCCATTTGACCTTGGCATTCAAGCCATTAAATGATTTAGCAACAATTAATTGGACCACAATTTTAAAATAGAAACTAAAGAATTGCTGAAAACAGCAACAACAACAACAATAACAATGGAACATCAAGATTATTTGAATCCAGAAAACGCACGTTTTACGATTCTTATTGTTCTTGCTTTCTTTGTGGGTGTTTATAATTTTATATAAATAAAACAAATCTACTATTTATTTATTTATTTATTTTTGGACAGAGTGATAAAGAAAAAGGCAACAAGAGAAAGAGAGAGAGCTAGAGGGAATTTCAATTCATTGAATAAGGTTTAATATATCAAATAAAATATATCATATCAAAAGAGAATAAATTAATTATATATAAATTATTGAATTATTACAAATTCAAAAGTAAAATATGTTAAATATTTCAAATCGTTTTTTAAAATTTGTTTTTCTTCAGAATATTATAAAGTTATTTGCTTTGAATTTTAATCTGACAAAAAGTCATATTTATAATGATGAGGATAATGTTGATAATGAAAACCCGAATTGTAATTTTATTTAGGCTTTTTTTTCTATTTGAATTATTTTTTTTTGATCGCAACTCAAATTTTTGTAATTTATTTTTAAAATTGTAGAGAAACGAGGCTGGAAAATAAAAGCTTTAAAAATAGTTGTGAACTAAAGATTTAGAAAAAGTTGTTGCTGTGGTTGTTGCTGTGGTTGTTGTTGATGTTGTGGCTGCTGTTGTTGCTGTTGTTGTGGTTGTTGTCAGACAGACGGCAATCAACAACGAAGCCAGCGAAGCAGCAACAACGCAAACAAACTGAGGAAAACCTCAAAAGGAGAGTGAAGAGTGCAGAGGGGAGAGCGAGAGAGACAGAGACAAGTTAATAGAGAGCCAGAGAGTGGGGGGAGGGGGAGTTGGTAGCACCTTGGGGGCAACCGTCAACGTCAAAGCCACAAAATGTGGCAGAGACTCTGAAATCAACAGGCATCAAAAAAAAATAATGCAAAAAAAGCGAATGGACAAAAGGAAAATAGTTTAAAGTGCCATTGTTTAAAAGCAGGTGCAAGAGAGGATGGGGAGGGGGATGGGAGAGGGGAGGGGGAGGAGGAGGAGGGGAGGGGTGAAATTAAAAAGCCGCAATGTAAAGCAAAGTTTGGCTAATAACGGCAAAAGATTTGCCAAACAAGAGGAAGAAGAAAAAAAAGAAGACGACAAGCGGAAAATAATTATAAATTTTACAAGTGCAACAGAAATAGAGAGAGAAAGAAAGAGAGAGAGGGAGAGAGAGAAAGAGGGAAAGAGAGAGGGAGGGAGAAAGGGAATCAGAGAACATGTCTTGGGAGCTTTATCTATAGTTAAATCTATAACTATAGAATACACTGATAAAAATAAAGTGCAACATTGAAAGCCTTGTCTCAAAACTCTAAAAATGGAAACAATAAAAAATAAATATTAATATAAAATTTTAAAATTTATCTATACTTTTGTAATAAAAACATTTATAATATTCCCATTTTTTTTTTCAAATTAACTTTACATTTTTAATTTATATACGGTGTTGCAAAAAATAATAGGAACGATAAGTTTTGTTGTTGTATTTTGTTAAAATTGCTAAGGAATATTTATTTTTATTTTCTAAATTTTATAATTTTCAAAACTTAACAAAACAACGGAATTCTATGTCATGATTCTATGTAAGGATTTTTATTATTTTATTAACAATTTAGATTGAAATGTAAAAAGGGCTCTCGTTTCTATTATTTGTTCCATTACTGTATGAACTGCTTTTAAATTTTTGTCATTAAAAGATTTTTAATAATGAGAAATATGTTTTGCAGATATAACATTAAATTTTAAATAAAATATACATTATTATATATTTTAATTTTGAACATACAGATATTTTTTTCAGTGTAGTCAACCTGAGAGATAAACATCGCACATTTATTTTGTGGCAAGTTGTGTGTGTGTGTGTGAATGCAACTCATTTTGATGCAAGAACTGAGAATCAAGAACTAAAATCTGTGGGAGTTGCAGATGATGATGATGATGATGATGATGATAATGATGATGTTGATGATGATGATAATGATGATGATGAACCAAAAGACAGACGTCGTTGCGGCTGACGACCATGGCAATTAACAACTTCAACGTTCGTTGCATGCCACCTTAGTCACCCCCCTCCCCCCTTCCCCTCTCTTTCTCTCTTAGACAAATTGCAAGCGGAACATGGAAATACATATACAGTCGAACTTCCCTAACTCGAACTTCCCTAACTCGAAGTTTCTCTAACTCGAACGAAATCGAGTGGCAATAGCGTTTACTAGGCAAATTCCATACAATTCTACTTCCCTAACTCGAACTTCCCTAACTCGAATTTCTCCCTAACTCGAACAAAAATATTGGCCCGTACTTCTGTAAGTCGAATTTTTCGGGAAAATCTCCAATAAAGTTTGAATTTTTTTTTCTTTTCTGCTTTATGCTTTTGTTAACGGATCGTTTGGATATGTAATATTAATGTACATTAACATATGGTGATGTAATATGATAAAATATTGCATCAACAATTTTTTAGGCTTGTGAAATTGCTATAGGAAAGATGTTCGAAATGTACTTCTTTGTCAGCGCACCAGCTCAATAATATTTATCATGGCACCAGCACGTGTATTCAAATTTGTATCTCTTTAAGAAATTTTTAAACTTATTTCTTAAGAAATTGAAAAGTGGACCAGTTTAAATTATATTAAAAAATGGAAAATAAATTATGTCATTTGATTCGGGAAAGTCTTCTGGATACAGCAAAAGAACGATAAAACCTATTTTTGAGAATATCGACAAACTGAAATTTTTTTTGTTGAAAATAACAAGAAAAGTTTGCAATTTGAAATGTATTTATGAATGAATTAAATTGTAGTTTCATTTAAAAAACTAAAAAAAAAAATTCCCTAACTCGAAGTCTCCCTAACTCGAACTTTTTTCGTGGATAATGGTGATTCGAGTTAGGGAAGTTCGACTGTATGTATGTACATATGTATGCATGCATGTTGCATGTGGCAGCTTCTAATGCTGCCACTTGGACTGGCGATAATGTGGCAGCAACAACAGCGTGAAAAATATGCAAGAAAAACTCAAGCAAAAATAAATAAAAAACTTAACTAAAATCTTTTATTATGCAAGGGAAAAAACAGAGGGAGAGGGAGAGAGAAAAAGAGGGGGGAGGGGGGCAGTTGAGGAGGCATGACAAAGAGTGGCATAAATTTCCGAGACAATGAAACCACAGCGACCGCAAGTCGCCGCCACAAAAGATACACAAAAGCTGGCAAAAGATACAAATGTATCTGCAAGTTTAAATGTATCTGCAAGCATATTTAGGACTTAATTAGGCAAAAAACAGCAACAAAATAAATGGCAAAGAAAGGCAGAAAAGCGAGAAAGAAAAAGAGAGGGAGAGAGAGAGAAAGAGAGAGAGAGAGAGAGAGAGAGACAGAGAGAGACAGAGAGAGAGAGAGAGAGAAAGAAAAGTGGGAGAAAAAGGAAGAAAAGCTAAGGACAAAACACACACATTTGATTAGCCCGTAAGTATGCAATGGAATGCAGCGTGCTGCAATTGGTGGCACAGTTTGACAAGCACTGCCTCCACAGCCCAATTCAATTTAACGACCTGAGCAAACATAATTTCTGTTTAATTTATTTCGCAACGAAAAAAGCAAAGCAAAGGAGCAGCAAAATGCGGCATGCCCCATGTTGCAAAGACTGCGTGCAACTTCAACCTAGTTTGGCCCGCATAAAAGTTTCAAAAGGCCCGCATTTTGTGGCAAGCTCAAGGCGCAGGCAACAGACGCCGTGCAAACAGGAAGCCAAAAGGTGGAGGGAGGAAGGAGGAGGGAGGAGACAAGTTGCAAGCACTTTGATAGAAAAGTTTCCAATGCAATTTCTTGAGAAAACTAAATTAAAGTTTGAAAAGATCTTGACAAGTGGCTGCTTATGGAGAGACAAGGGGTGGGGAGGGGGATTTACGTTTCGGAAGTTGAAAGGAAATAAATAAATATTCATATATCTATTAACAAGTCATTAGAATTATGATTATTTACTATTAAAAACAATTATATTAAATGCATAACAAATTTTGCGCTCTTACTGGCGCCATCTATTGCTAGCATACGCAAGTAAGTTTTTGTTTTCTAAAGCGCCATTTGTGATAATTTACACTCACAACTGATGGCGCTACTGTGCAGCGCCCTCTGGTTACTTTAAAGCTAACTACAGCTTGCTCACTCTAACAGTTGCCAAGCAGCTACACACAGCGGCGCCACTGTGCAGCGCCCTCTGGCAGCCTTCAAGCTAACTACAGCTTGCTTACTCACACAGTTGCCAAGCAGCTACACTCAGCGGCGCCACTGTGCAATGCAAACTAACAGCGGCTCACAAGTGTGGAGCAGCGTAGAAAGTTACATGTGGAGTATTCTGTGCAGCAGCTGTTCACGCTCTCTATGGCACGTTGGCAGAACTAAACGTAACTGCTGTCAAAATTGCAACTGAAAAGCGAAACGAATTTCTGTGCTGAAATTTGAAATTTGAAATTTATTTATCAAAATGGGCAGGCAAAGGTCTTTAGCCACACCCATCAGCTGCCAGAGACGAATTTAAAAGAACGCTAAGCAGCTGAAATTTGCCATAAAAAATCGTATGGCAACAACAAATAACTGAAAATGTGAACCAACAAAGCAAACGAAATTCGCGTAATCCCTGGCAAATTCAACAATTGCCTGACACCCGCAATACACACATACATACAATAATAGTACGTGTGTGTGTGTAGAGTATAGAAATAATGCGGATTTGTATGGGAGACCACAACAAAGCGCAGATTATGTCAAATTATACAGATGTTTTTAAAGGTGCGCCCCCATGCGGCGAGTGTGAAAAACTGAATTGGCACTTGGGCCAATTTGTAACTTGCAATTCATGTGAGCAAACGTTGTTGTTGTTGTCCCAGTTGCCCATTTTTATGACCGAGGGTAGGCAGTAAAAATGTTAACGACTTTTGGTGTTGCAAGTTGCAATTTTATGGGTCAGCCGGGCATATTGGTTACGATTTGTGTGTGTGTCTGCCACAATTTGTGGCATATTGTCGTAGGTCAAACGCCCTGTCACATACGTAATGCAACTCACCTGTGAGAAATACGCTGGCAACACGCAACGCTGATCGTCTAACCGCGAGCACTGCACACGTTCCAGCAGCTCGAAGAGATCCTGTGTCGCCCCTCGCAAGCGTTCCGGACTGTGAGTGACGCTGCCGGCGCCGCTGCCGACGCTGCTCGCCTGTTGTTGTTGTTGTTGCTTCTGATTGCTGCCCGCCATGAAGGCATGCTGACGTCTGCAAAGAGAGAGTAAAAGTAAAAGAGAGCAATCATAAGAAAGAGAGTCAATGCAAAAAGAAGAGCGAGCAGAAATATTGTGCATGTATTGGTGTGCAAACTGTGTAAAACTAAGCTCTTAAAGTAAACTCCTTATACTTTTAGGGGGCCAGACAGGAAATTGTTTAATAATAATAGAGCACGCAAAAAACTAATCACAATCTTTATGGCCAAGTGAAGTCATGTCATAAGAAGAAGAACTTGGCATTGTCACACTTGTGAACTTGGCCAACTTGGTTAACTTGGCCCATTCCACATGCAATCACTTCATGCTTCAGTGCCAATTGCAACTGCAACTTCAATTGCGATGGATTCAATTGACTGCGAAAACTCGAGTGTTCTTTTTGTGTTGAGGGTAAAAACCCTTGACTTTGGTTTGCCATTTTTCCAGGGTTACCAAATGTCTCAGCGAAAGAGAGCTGAGAACAATTGAGATCATTGAGTTCACTTTAAAATAAAGGTGGAACGAGGGTTGACAGAGTGAAGATTGAGAATAGAAGCTTGACATCTATAGAAAAGCTAAGCAGAAGGAGAAGAAGTGGGAGAATAACGAGAGAATAGCAAAGAAATTAAGAACTCTTAAAGAAATAAAGAAAATAAATAGAAAAACAAAAGGAACAAAGCAAAGGGTAAGAAATAAATAATAATAAATGCTATAAATAAATAGAAAAAGTTAGCCAATATAGAGAGAAATATGGAAAGCAAAAGTATAAGGAAAAGGAAAAAAGTTATTAGAGTTGAAGAATGGAACCAATTTCTCAAATTGGAAAATAGAACAAGTATAATGAAAAAACAACTTTAAAAGAAAGATAGAAATAAATAAATAAATAAAACTAAGATATTTAATGAGGAATGCGAACAGAAAGAAATAAAAACTAAAGATCCATCAGGCATGTTCTAAAAAATCTCCAAAAATTCAAAAACAATGCAGAAGAAGTGAAATATGCAATGATATTTAGAAAACATTTTTTTTGGAAAAAATTTGTAAAATCTCTAGTGCTTTTTAAGAAAATTATACTTCAGTGGATTTTAAGTAGAATTGTCTTTAAAATCTCGAGAGATTTCAAAGATCTTTCCCAAATATCATTCCAGTCATTTTCGTTAACTTTTTCTACAATTTGCAACTGCAATTGCTAAAGTTGAGTGCACTCAAAAAAAGGATTCTCAGTCTTCCACTTATTTCCTCTATTTTCTTGAGCATTCTCTATGCAATTGTTGAGCGTTTCACGCTGAGAGAAATTCATGGAGTTCAAGAGTAAAACATTTCTCAACTTATTTTAAAGTTGCTCTCACGCATCACAGAGCACAACAACAACAACAACAACGAGGAAAAGGAAGAGAACATGAATTATGAGTACCTCTTGAATATTTCAGTAATTCTTCTTTTCAGCTTTTTTCCTGTTCATGTTTATTGTCACTTGTGCCATGTTTTTTTGTTTTTTTTTGCTCTCATTTTTCTCTTCCAATTTTATTTTTATTTTGGTTTTTTTGAAGTTTTGTTGCAGCCGCCACTTTTGTTGACATACAAAACAACAAACGCCTCAAAAAGAACACAGACAGAGCGAGATGGAAATGGAGATGCAGAGAGAGAGGGAGATGAAGAGAGTGAGAGTGAATGAGTGGGAGGGGGTGTTGAGCTCGGGGGCAGACTTTAAAGGACATCTCAGAGCGACCTCAGCTGGCCAAAGACAGAAGAGGATGTTGTTGTTGTTGTTCCAGTTGTTGCTCGAGTTGTTGTTGCTTGAATTGCTGTTGTTGTTGTTACGTGTGTTGCAGCAGCTGCTGCTGCTCCACATTCTCCCATAGACAATAAAAACAACACAGATACAAAAAGTTGTTAGCTTGTTGTTATTTTTGAAAAATTTGTTGCTGCACATGGTTGCCTTACACTGAGAAAAACAAATATCATTCCAAAATGCAAGTTTAAAATTCTTCTAGCATATTAATCACTGAAAAAAATTCTTATATTATGAAGCCTCGATAATCAAAAATATTTGCGGTAAAGGAATTTAAAAAAAACGTATTAAAAAAAATCTGGGATTATCGAATTTTCGATACCGCGTTAGTTTGATTTTATTCTAGAGTCGCGTATTTTTTGTTTCAGTGTAGTTTCTTGTTCTTATCGTGCCTCTTCTTTGCCATCCTCTTGTGCTCCTTTGGTGACCATAAATTAACACCTACAGGGAGTACTCCAGGAAGAGGAATGAGAAAGAAGGGAAAGGGGAGCAAGCAAGAGGATGCTTGACACACATAAAATGATGACAGTTATGGGAAAAGGATATCAGGAACAAGGCAATGTGCAGCGTGCAACATGCCACGCCACTCAGCAGCCTCATCAGAACTCAGATGATCGCAACAAACGACAACAACAACAACAACTGAAACAACAACAACCGAAACAACAAACGAAACAACAACCGAAACAACCAAGTGCCGAGTGTTGACAGTTTTAAACAGTGGTGCCCAAACTCATAATTCTGCTGACGTCGCAGTCGACACAAGTACAGAGAGAGAGTGAGAATGCGTGTGTTCTATAAATAGCACGATGCGTGTCTTCGGCTTCTTGTTCTCTTACGAAGCATCTGATCGGCTAATCCTTTTCGATGTCAGTCGTTAAATGAGGAGAGACCGTACATTGCCAACTGCAAAGCGACAGTTCGAATATGCTTTTATTTCTTTTTTTCAGTGTAAAGCAGTAAAACGTTTCGTTGACTTCGTGTTTCGCTGCTACGTACACAGGCGCAATATTTGATTGTGTGAGTTTGGACAGTGCGTGTCCCCAAAAGTGGCAGAGAAAGTGGATTACAACCCGTTGTTTGGTAATACGAGAAGTTGAAGGACCGGGAAAGAACTATTAGGAGAAGAAAGATTAGACGAAAGCGTTGAACAAGACGATTTGAAGAAGAACTTAACAGCTGTCACTTAATTATATCGATCCCAATCTGAAGAAGTCAAGGAACAAGAAAATAGAATAAATCTGACTTTTAAATAAGCCAAAAATTCAATTAAAATAAATGAATAAAAAAATTCAAACAAATTCAATCGTTTTTATTATTAATCTGCCTTTAACTTAGATATGATATATTATACCTAACTAGATAAAATTCTAATTTCAATTGCAATGCTCTGAGACTGATAAAATAGTTCAATGGAATGAAGATTTGCCTATTTTTAATACTTAAATTTTTTATCATTTCAATTAAATTTAAATTTAAGTTTAATTATTTTAATAATAATTCATTTTTTATATTACTTAACTTTTATTTTTACATTTATTATGGTTAACAGTACTTATTTTACATTAAATAAATTAATAAATAAATTTAATTCTGCGTGAAATGTTACTATCATAAATTGACATATGATATTTAATGTAATGAAATTTAATTGTTCTCATCTTAAATGACTTTTGTCAACTCAACTCATTTAATTCAACGTTAAATTAATTCCAAAAAATCAGTAAAAATCTACTTCATGATATCATATTTCCATTATGATATGAAATACTTAAAAAAAAAAAACTTGCCCAGTTGAAACAAACTCTTTTAAGCAGCTCTTTCAATAAAATATCTTTCAATAGTTCAATTCCCAGATTCGTTTTCAATTTCCAACCAAATCAAACAAAATTCTCATATTTTAGCTAATAATTGTCAAAATAATGTTCGAATATTTAACAAATCCACATTTCGAATGACTTTATTCAACTCGTTTCATATTTCCAGCTTAACTATAAATATTTGTTATTATTTTTATTAGAGCAACGGAACAATTTATGGATTTCTAGCCAACTAGTTCAGCTGATCAAATTACGAGCAAGCATTTTATTGCATTTTTATGACAATTTTTCACATGAATTGCCAGAGAAAAATGCTTTGCAGTCGCATTTCAAGTCGCAAATTCCAAATAGAAATTGAAATTGAAATAAAATCATGATGCAGGACGAACATAAAAATAACAAGCAATAAAAATCAAAGGAAATTTGTGACAACAGGATGAATGCAAAGGTGACAAGGGAAGGAGCACATGACAAGGGGAGGAACACATGAACATGCCGCATGTGTGGCAAGGGAGGGGGCATCGGTTGCAGTTGCAGTTGCATTTACAGTTGATGTAACTGTGCCACCCACAAAAAAGCAAAAAAAAAACATTCGCTTCCGGTTGCAAATTCAGTTGCCGTTGCGCCTGCGTTTGTGGCATGCCACAAGGCATTGTTCGAAATCAACGGTGAACGGTGTACGGTGAACGGGGGCGGCTTCGGCCACGCCCACATAATTAAAAGCCATTACCAGCTAAACAAAGCGTTAATATTTCCTCCGAGCGAGAACTCACTTGGTATTCTTTCTTTTTCCACACCAAAAAGTGTTCATTAAATGCAAATTTGTGTCACCCACCTCCCGTTTTCTGACTATTTCACCACTGATTTCACTACTGACTCCCTCCTCGAACCCAACTCATTTGGCATGCGCGGCGCATTGCGCGTGTTTTAAAGTTTTGCCGACTGAGTGCAAGTTCGAAGTGGAAAATGTTTACTAATGAAAGAAAAACAATTACAACAACAACGACAACAACAACAACAATGGTGTTGACAGTTGGGATAGGAGTGAAAGAAGATATATGACCTGCTCCGATGCACTTAATCACAGCCCCAACCAACGACGACGACGACAGGCGGCAAGTGTTTTGATAGAATCCGCCGAAAAAGTAGGAACAAAATGACTTTGAAAGTTGATGAAGTCGAAGAGTAAATACTCTAAGAACTAGTTCATAAAGAATATTCAGTTAGTCAAGTCACCAAAGTTAGTCAAATGATAAAATATAAAATACTCATATGTGATGTAATATTTTATATTATCAGGGTGCATTGATTTCTTTTCCTTTTTTAAACTTGTTCTAATAACTGTAGGTAACTCTAGAATAAAATAAGAAATAATAAAAAATAATTTAAGAAAAATAATAATAACAATTATTTATGTGACTATTATGCTAAGTTGATGAAACTTTGTGCATTTGAATATGTGAAATACTTGAAATGCGTTAAATTACTTTTATATTTATATTGTATTATAAAAACGCAGTTTTTCATGCAAAAAAGTGAATTTTCGAAAGATCTTTCCGACAATTTTGATAAAATTTGGTAGACACATCTGATATAAAAAATTACACTTATTTTGTCAGTTCTTATGAAAATATCATCTAATACAAGGAGTTTTTCAAGCAAAACATGTAATTTTCGAAAGATCTGTTCTACAATTTTGATATAATTTGGTAGACACATCTGATATATAATATTACACAAATTTTGTCTGTTTTTATGAAGATATCAGCTAAGACAACAAAAACTCTGTATTATAAAAAATCAGTTTTTCATGCAAAAATTTAAAATTTTCAAAGTTCTGTCCTACAATTTTGATAAAATTTGGTAGACACATCTTATAAATAATATTACACATATTTTGTCTGTTTTTATAAAGATATCAGCTAGTACAACAAAAACTCTGTATTATAAAAAAAACCGTTTTTCATGCAAAATATGGAGTTTTGAAAAAATCTGTCCTACAATTTTGATAAAACTTGGTAGACACATCTGATAAATAATATTGTACATATTTTGTCAGTTTTTATGAAGATATCAGCTAAGACATCAACCAATTCAAACAAACTTCTTAAAAAATGTCTTATACCCGCAATATAGAGAATTAATAAAGCAAGAACCTGAGATTTGAGTTGGGTTCTTGTGTTTGATTGTGCTGGGGATTCGGTTCTTGGATATCCGCTGTGGTTACGTGGGAAAACACTTGTTCAACTATGAGAAAGAGCAGAAGTAGAAGTCGAGAAATGGAAGCAGCTGTAGAAGAGATGCAGATTTTGATAGAGAGTCAAGTTCGGTCGAGGTTCTCTCGTTTTTCCCTAGGCGCTAATTAGTGAGTCAAGTGACTTTAGCCAGTGAGAAATTACAGGAAGTGTCCAGAAAAAGGCCAGGCAGACAGCAAATCAAGTCCCAAAGGACAAAAGGACACACACAAGCACACACATAGACATTTATAGAGGACTAATGGGTCAGCAGGCGACAGTTTTTCAGTTGTGGAAACTGGAGCACAAAATTGATAATATCGCACACACAAGGACATAGACAGGACTCAGGACTCAGGACTATGGACTGCAGTGCGATGCACTTTTCGATAAGCCAAAACTCAAACTGGACAGCAGACTGGAATAAAAAGGACAAGGGACAAAGGACAAAGGACAAGGCGATAAGGGAATAGGGGCATTTGAATGTGTAAAAGGATATGCGAGTCTAAAAGTCACAATCACAAAGCGAAGCCGAGAGTAAAGAGTGAAAGGAAGAGGGAGGTCGTGTCCTGGGGTGTCCTGGCCCTGTAATTAATAGCATAATTGCAGCCGCAGGAAATATGTGAAAATTTATATGAAAAGTACGTGAAAATTACAACAGTAACACGAGAGAGCTCAACAAATCCTCAGTCAATAACCGCGTGCATTTATGTATGATAAATGATGACGGCAGGACCTTCGGCAGGACCTCACGAAAGTTGAGAAAGTCTGACGCGGAAATCGCTCAGCGCAAAAGGAAAACAATAAAAGCCGAAAGGGGGAAAAGCGAGAAAAACGGGTAAATGGTGGTGGTGGTAAAGACGCAGATATCCTTGATATCCTTTCACATTAATATACCTAATGCACAAGATGTCGGGGTAAGAGTCGCGATTGCTTCCGCGCCCGGCGTGAATTGTCATTAAAATTAGTTCCAAGTCCAAGAACTCGGAGATTTTCGATTCGCGCATTGTGTTTTTCTCATTTCCGTTCGGGGAAAACTTGTCACTGCCCATTTTCCTATCATCTGCATCCTTTAAGAAATCGAAAAGGGGTTGCAAACCGGTTCAGCCTCGTAAATGCAACACGTTCCAAGAGTTGAAAAAGTAGAGTGGGAAATAAGAATCTGCCCCTGACCAGGTAAATGAAACTTTCAGCTTCCCCTCACTCTTCACCCGTAAATTAGCCACAAATTTGCCGGAAAAGTTTTAGGCTGTCTGGTCTTATAATTTGCATAATTTCATTCTTATTTTCTCCTTCCTTTTTTTATTTTTTGGGTTAAAATTACACAAATTTCGTGGCGATTTTCCAACATCTTTTATTGATATTGGAACTTGTTTCTCGACTTTCTTTTCAGGTTCTGACGCCTTTTAAATTTATTGCCTGGCAGCTTCTAAGTTGATCGATCGAGAAAAGTGGTCGCAATTAAAGTGAAAGTGAGATTTGTAATTTGAGGCAGTATGGTCACCCTAGGGCAGCTGTGGTCAGTGAAAAACATGGGAAAAACAATCGGAAATCTGATGCCGTGTCAGGCAGATTAGCTATAATACTATACTTTATTCATGATGTGAGTTCTTTTTCAACCTTTATTCAATCTGAGAAGAAGAAGACGAAGAACTGGGTGAGAGGTGAAAGTGTTAGATGTAGATCAGGTTAGTCAAACAGACAGTGAGAAAAGAACTTGCGCTGTGAGAGAGATTAGAATATTGCCTAGCTAAAAGTTTGACTAAGCGGAGCATGAGATAGAGAACATTCCAATTGAGGAGGGAAAAAGACAGAGAGAGAAAAATAGAGAGAATTGAAATTATGTGAGAAGAACTGGAGTTTCGTAGGCACAGCTAACAGATTGATTAAGTAGCTGAGAAAGGGCAAGACATAGATAGTAGAAAACAAGATAAGTAAGAAAGGAAAGAGCGGGGAAAATTTAGATATTTAGGACTAAAGATGAACAGAGTCAAATGTAGAGTAGAACTTGAGATGGAGAAAGGAAATTTTAAAAAATATTGGATGTTTTAAATAAGTAAGAAAATTAAAAAATGATTGATTGATTGATTGATAGATTGATATATAGATTATTTGATTGATAGATTGATTGATTGCTTGATTAATTGGTTGATTGATAGATATATTGACAGATAGATAGATGGATTGATTGATTGATTGATTGATTGATTGATTGATTAATTGATTGATTGATTAATTGATTGATTGATTGATTGATTGATAGATTGGTAGATTGACAGATTAATAGATTGATAGATAGATTGATTGATTAATTTATAGATTTTTTTAGATAGATTTATTGATAGATTGATAGATTTACAGATTGATAAATAGATAGATAGATTGATTGATAGATTGATATATTGATAGATTGATATATTGTTTTATTGATTGATTGATTGATACATAGATAGATAGATAGATAGATAGATAGAAAGATAGATAGATAGATAGATAGATGGGTAGATAGATGGATGGATAGATAGATAGATAGATAGATAGATAGATAGATAGATAGATAGATCTATCTACATACATAGATAGATACTTAGATAGATAGTTTGATACCACAAACCGGGTAAAAAATATAGATAGAGGAAGACATTAAAACTCTACATCATATAAAAGTCTAATTAATCAACTGTTGACCAAAACTTAACCCATTTCTGTGTGTTAACCCATGAAAGGCCACTTAGCATTTCATTCCATTATTCAATTGACGTAAAGCTCGCGGCGTTCAAAGATCCAGATCATCTATTTTTTTCAGCTTTGGATAATTATGCAAATAACTTTGGCGACTCGAGCAAACAAGTCAACAATCCATTTATTCTCGTTCTCCCTCTCGCTCTTTCGCTCTTTCCCTCTAGAGATTGTCCAATGCTTACATAACTGAAAGCAGCGTCATTAACAACTACAGGTGACCCCCCCATCCTTTGCCTCCCTTCCCCTCTTTCCCCCATTTACTTTTGCCCCTTTTTGTGTGTGTAAGTTTTCCCCTTTCTTGGCTTCAAGTTCAATTTGACACGCAATTGAGTCCACAGAGCAACCTGTTGACTTTTTCTCCTCCTCCTTCTTCTTCTCCTCCTCCTCCTCCTCTTTTTCCTTCTTCTTATTCTCCCTCAACTTGGACTTGGCCCGTAACTTTTGTCAAATGCAGCATGAAAATGCTGCTAATAACCGTTTAATTGTGTTTATTTTTAATACACGCGGAACCTGTTGAAATTTACCTACAGTTGGTCAATAAATTTGTTTGACAATATACAAATTTCGCGAATTTTCTTCATTTCTTTTTAGTTTAATTTACTTGCCTTTCGATTAGTCAAGTAATTGATTTTTAACATTTTCTTAAGAACATTTTCTTGGCATTGTATTGAATTTTTTTAAGATTTAATAAAATATAATTCAATTATTATTATAATTTACTTCAATTAATTAACGAAAAAAAATGTATTGTATTTTTTTTTTAAATTTCTATGACTTGGATTGAGATTTGACAATATTTATTTTATAGGTCTTACATTATATATTTAAAAATTATGACCCATTTTTAATTTTGCAAAAATGGACGTTCATTCTTATTTTTAATTTAGTTTAAATAATTATCGTAATTTTAAATATTCAAGTAATTGTTTTATAAAAATGTTACAAATAATATTTGCTTAACAATATATTTAATTTTCTTTATTTATTAAAATGACTAAAATAAATAAAAATAAATGAAATAATGATGTCCATATATTTTTATAAATATTTTTTAAGTTTTATTTGTCAATAATTTTCCTTGACTCACTGTTGGACTAGGACTTGAGCTTGCTCTGGAAATTGGACTGGACTTGAGCGCGCAGTTAATTCGGCCACTTTGCATATTAATGAACTGTGTTCCTGCCCCTCCTGCCACATGCAATTGATGTGCCACAAACACGCGCAACGTGCCACGTGCCGCCCCACAAAATAATAAAAAATAATATAAAAAAAATTAATAAATAAAAAGCGCGCGCTTTTCTCGATAATTTCAAGGTGTTGCTGCTGCCTCTTGACACTTGACTGTTGCCAGGGCGACAGACTCCACGTGGAAAGCAATTATTACTTATTATTACTTTTAATACAAATGTAAATAGAGGAAAACTTAACTTAAACAAAATGTTGTTCAATTGCGAAAGTTCTGAGAGGAAACGCGGTTAAAATCGCGTGGGTTTCGTTGTTGTTGTTGCCTGACAAGGTCAAGAGCTGAGCTGCAATCATTTGGCTCAATCAGTGATGTTGTTGCCCAAGGCAACCGCAACAACCACAGCAACAACAACAACAACTGCTTAATTTGCAATTATATGGCCAACAGATGTGGGACGTTGTGAACTGCGCTTCATATTTTGTTTTTGTTTTTCATTTTCGACAATTTCAACTTCAACTTTAGTTCAACAATTCGCAACGCATTTCCCAACTAAAACCAGAGACCATAAACATTGTAATTATTTAAATAAAAAATCAAAAATAGCTTAAAAGGCACACAAAATATATAAAATATATTGTAACAATTTAAATTTAATAATATGAAAAGAAATCATAAGCAAACTCTTATTAAAATCGAATAAAAATTTATTTTTAAAGCATAATTTTGATTATAAAAAGTATTTTGAAATATGTGATAAAAAAGTTTTCATTTTGTTTGTAAAAATCATAAAATATCTCCTATTATCAACTTTTATTTCAAATGTTTTAAATATTAATAAATATATTCTAATTTTCAAAGCATAACATAAATATTTGTTATCAATTTTCATTATAAAAAATATTTTGAAATATTAATAAAATTTCAATTTTTATTTAAAAATCTTAAAGTATCTCTAATTTTCAATTTTTATATCGAATATTTACAATATTAATAATTATTTTCCAATTTTTATATAAAATTTGAAAATTAGATTAATATTATTAATTATTAATTAAGTTTATAAATTATTTCCAATAAAAAAAAAAAGAAAAAAAATTATTTTCTTTCTTCAAAATAAGTTGATTATCTTTTTAAGTGGATTTACAAATAAGAGTTAAAATGCATTTATTTAAGAAAATCTAATGATTCAAAAGATATCAAATTATCCACATATATTTTTATACTAATATCTTGAATTTATAAAAAATTCACAAAACGCTTTTTAGGTTCAATTTCTCAAAACTCATAGCTCGAAATTTGCGAACACATTTTTAAATATTCGTCGTCGTTTTTGACAGCTTGACAGTGTGACAAGCTGACAAACTGACAGATTGAGCGATTGGCAGACGGCAGACGATAGACGACAGTCGGCCAATTGATGGATTACCTGGTTAAGTGTGGATAAGTGTAGCAAACAACGTTGTTAGTAGGTTAAATGCCAACATATTACAACTTGCCGATTACCGCACTGTTTAAAACGCGCGCGCAACTTGCAAGCGATTTAAGCGCGAATTTTGTGTGCGTTTTGCGCGCGTTTCGTACGCGACTTTTGTGCGCTGTTAAAGCGCAACAAATTATTTTGATTGCTTGCTAATGCAACTTCCTCAACGGTTGTGGACTTCTAATTACATATGCTACTTTTTTATATATATATGCCACACATTGCATGTGTGTTGGCCATTTGGCCATTCAGGTCTCATCCGTTTAGCTGCGGGCCAAAAACAAAAAACCAAATAAAAATATTGTTAACCACGCGAGTTAAACCGCCAGCTGACCTCTTGAATTTGCCATTGCGTTGGTGTGTCTGTCTCTCTGTCTGTCTCTCTCTCTCTCTCTACCTCTCTCTCTCTGTAGTTGAACTCTGAGACTTGTTGTGTGGGTTGGCCTTAAATGATTTATTGTGCAAAGATCGTTGTCGATATTTTTATTTATTTTTTATTTAATTTTTTTTACGCTGCAGCTTAACGCCTAACGGTTTTCTAGTTGCCAAAACTGATTGCCACAAATTGATAAGCAATGAGAGAATTTACAGAATCTCCATGCCAAAAACTCTTGTTGACTTTGCTGAAAACTAAAAACTCAAATCAAGGGGTGCAAAAACAGGAAAAAAAGGAAAATGTGAAAAGTGGAAAATGGAAAAGTGGAAAAGTGGAAAAAGGGTTAGCGGATGATATCGACTTACACTCGTGCAAAAATAAATGTCCCTACAGCTGTTTTGTTAGACGTAATAGAAAACAGGGTTTGAGCAAACAAAACTGCAACATCATCATCATCATCATCATGAACAGCATCATCATCATCATCTTTAACACTGTCTTGCGGCTCATATTCATTAATCATAAATTTAATTATCAAATGATAGTCTAAGGAAAAATGACAAAGCCAGGACAAGAAAAAAGGCGTTGCTCGGAAAAAGGGTTTACTGTACATAGGGTTAAATTAGCCTGCCAAATTTTCAGCCAAGACTTTTCTTTGCGTTTCCGCGAATTTCCATTGATAAACCATAACTCATTTTGGCAAAAAAGAAAATTTGTGGTTTTGTTCTGTGCAAAAAGGCAACAAAGCAAAAAATGCAAAATACAAAATACAAAACAAACAGAAAGGCTAAAGCGTGTGTGACATTTTCCCTTTTTCCATTTTCCACTCTTTTTACTCTTCCACTCATTATATGAGATACGAGATACGAAATTTGCATATTTTATGCGCTCTTCAAGTGCGTCACAAATTGAATTGCATTTAATTAGTGCGAATTATGCAAAAGGGAAATGCGCAAAAATTAAATTAAGCCAAGCTAATCAAAGCGCATTTGGAAATTGACAAGAATTTGCATAATTTTCGCATATGTCACACACAGCATCAATATTTATTCCAGATGACTTTTATGATGTTTTATATGCATACTTGGGAGGAAATGATATGTTTACTTCAAATATTGATAATGAATTTTAATTTATTGCAGAAGCAGCTGTATTTCAATGTCTTATAATTTTGGGAAATAACTAAAAATGTAGTGTATATTTAAAATCATTTTATTTTTATTATGAACGAATTTTGGGATATTTTATTAAAAATAATATAATATTTATTTATTTATGATATTTTATATTGTTCGATATGTTTACCCAAAATATTTTTAATAAACTATAATTTATTAGAAAAGAAGAAAGATATTTATAATTTTTTTGGGAATAATTGAAAATTATTATTGGATAGGATTATTTGTTATATTTAAAATAAACCCATTCTATTTTTATTATGAACGAATTTTAGGAGATTTTATATTTAAATAATATAATTTAATTTAGTTATATTTATTCATCTAAAGATACTTTTGTGATATATTATATTTATGAGGAAAGAATGTTTAATTCAAATATTTTTAATGCATTTTAATTTATTGCAGAAGTTTGAAATACAACTGTTTGTCAATATCTTATATTTTTGGGAAATAACTTTAAATTTAGTGTAAAAAAAAATAAAATGAATGAACGAATTTTTGGGATATTTTATAATTAAATAAAATAATTTACTATTTATTTATTTATGATATTTTATATTGTTTGATATATTTACTTAAAATATTTTGAATAAATTTAAATTTATTACGGAACACTTTAATGATATCTTATGTTTTTGCGAAATTAATTAAAATTGGATTTATTGTTGGATACGTTTATTTATTATATTTATAACCATTTTATTTTTTAATTGAACGAAGCTTAGGATATTTTATATTTTAATAAAATAATTTCATATTTATACATATTATTTCAGGAGACTTTTAAGATACTTTATATTGTATATGAGGAAGTCAGTTAGAAAATGATATATTTAATATGATATTTAGTTTATCACAGAAGAATTTAATAATTTTTAGTTTTTGGGAAATAACTTAAAATTTTATGCATAGTTAATTTTAATTTTAATTTATTATTATGAAATTATTTGGATACGTACAGCAGGTTCTTCATATAGCGTTTGCGGGCGACCAATGTGTACGATTCCTTATGTGTATGCGTTAAATATTTCATTTTGTTTTGTTTTCACAGATTTTCCCACAGGTACACAGTAAACACCGTAGAAAAGATGCACAGGGAAACAGAGAAGAAGAAGATCCCTTTTTTGGCAGGTATATTTCACTTTGTCTTTTATTTGTTTGGGATTTTGAATTGAATTGAATTGATTTTTCGTTCGCTAAGCAGGTAGTTAGAAATTAGTTTGCACTTTCATTAAAGCATTTTGTATTGCACTTTCAAGTAAATACTAAATATCTTATAGATACAAAAGAAGCGTTCTACAGTTCTACACTACACGTTTTAGTTTGCGATCAGTTTTTACGTAATTTTAATTTTAAGAGTAATTCGAAAACCCGATAAACGGAACCTCGCGTATGTACAACCTAACGACACGACGATTGTCTTCAAACTGAAGTCGCATTTGAGGTCGTGGAAACTCCATAGGCTCAAAAACGGTGCAACTTCGTGTCCAACGAACCGAAGCGAGTTTCAACCCCGAAAAGATCACATCGAACATGTTCGAAGCGAACTTAAGGTTTGAAACAGACAAACTCTTCATGGAGTAAGTAAGTTTAAAATTTGTATTAGAAATTTTACATATTAATTTCAATAAATATTAAATCTGTTTTAAATGTAATTGTTAATGCACATCTAAATTTTCAAAATTATTATTAAATATTATTAGACTACATAATTAATATAATAATATATTTAATAATAATTATTTTTTATTTTTTTACTTAGAATATGCAATTTTAATTGCTGTGTCGACACTTTTAAGTTGATAATAAATATTTGTATTTATATATCAGAATTTTATTTCAAATGGAGGCAGTGTGATCTTATTAAATTTTTAATTTTTAAATGTAAATTACATAACTATTTTATTTATTTACATAATTATTTTTTTATTCTTTCACTTACAAAATGTAATTTAAATTGTTGTTTCGACTCTTCTTAGTTGATAATAAATATTTGAATTTATTTTCATTTTTATTTCAAATTGAGGAAGGAATTTAATTCTAATTAATAATAATTTTAATTAAATTTAGGTATAATAATAATTTTAAATAAATTTAAGTTATTATTAAACTTTAATTTACCAATTTTTGAATGTAAGTATACTAATTAATTGTTTTTTTTTTATTGTTTATACTCACGATATGTAATTTAAGTTTTTGTGTCAACTCTTATTAGTGGCTAATAAATATTTATTATTATTTTAAATATGTATTAATTATTTATTTTAAAGCGTCGTGATTTCTTAGTTAGTTGATAGTGTAATATTTATATTATATTTAAATAAATATAAACAAATTAAATTAACAAATAAATAAGCAGCTTCCAACCACTTGCAACTTTAGCCCCGGAACTTTGTCTGCGATCGCTTCAAACATGTTCGATTCGAACTTCGCTCGTCTCGTCAGGCCTTTTTGAGTTTATCAAGTTATTATATGGCATTATAGCGACACCGGCCGGCTACCGGATATGAGATATGAGAGCGTGCAACACACAACAACACACAACAAAACACACAAAAGGCCTCGGCATTGTTTTTTATTTATTTTTGGGGTGGCCAGAACGAACAATGGCTCTATATGGAGAAGAGGTCTCTCCACAGAGCGAATACTAATTTCAATCGGACTTTTGGGCATGCAAAATGATCAGACAATAGACAGATCGTTCTGGTCTTCAAAAGAAGTCATTAGCACCTGAACTGTCAGGCTATCAGATATCAGCTCAAAATTATAACTATACTACATCAAAGTCAATCAAATGTTGATGGAAGGACAAGCCTCGAGTTTGATAACAAGCTGATAAAAACTTAGAAGTTCTTAGATATTTATTATTACTTCTAAATATACATATGTATATTGATTGATCTATCATTGATTGTTTTAATGGGTTTTTATTCCATTCAACTGTCATACAAAGAATACAACGAGTGTTTTAAAGAAGACGATCAAATTTTCTTTTTGTGTTGTTTGGATTTTAAATATTAGGTACTGAAAATATCTGAAATTGATCAAAATTTCACTTAAAAAATCACATATTAGGACAAGTGCAATTTGTGTTTAAGCTATATCAAATTGTTTGTAAGGACAAATTACGAATAATGTTTTAAATAATTTAATTATTTTAATTTATTTAATTAATTTAATTAATTTGATTAATTTAATTAATTCATCAGAAATATTGTGTGTAGTTCAGTTTTGTTAAATCAATCTTTGAATAATTATTATTGATTTTTATTTATTCAAATTAACTCATTATTTTTAATGAATAATAATAATAAAAATCAATTAAATAATTTTTTATAATTTTGTATTTTTTTAAATCAGTAAATCCTCTTATTTCCCTCTGTTAAATATTTTTTTAAATGTATATCAATTATTTTAAAAGATAAGAATATGACCGCACGAAATATTTTATCTGTCTATCGAATAATCGATTAGTTAAGTAAATTTTAGACAAATATAAGATAAAGAAGTTCAGTCGAATAAATGTGAGCAAAGTTCCTACCCACAACTGTTTTAAGTAGACCCGAATCCATCTCTTTCAAAAGAGAGAAGAAGGTCAGTGGAATAACCTGATCTTCAACGGGAGAAAGGAAGTTCCTTTCCACAATTATTGCAGCTACCTTATTCGATCTCTATCAAGTGCCAAGAAATTCATGTTCATCTCAGGGGAGAACTGAAATAATACCCTTACCTATCCCAATTGCAATTGCTTTTAACCCAATCATTAAAATTCAATTTCATCAACAAAGTAACTTGAGATAAAAAACCTCAACATCATTTCCACTTCCACTTCCTTTGCCTCAAGTGCATTTTGATTAGGTCACGAATAATAATCCAACTCAATCTCAATCTTGAGTCAAAGTTGATTCTAGACTTCTCATTATTTTGGTTTGTCTTATTAGCCAAGTTTACGTTTAGTTTGTATTTCTCTGGCATTTTGTATTGTCTTCAAGTTCACAAATTTAGCCATGAAAAATCATAACTTTCTATCTATTGTCTTTGAGTTTCAGATGAGATGAAAAACAGAGAGGTACAGTGCTGGACAATATAATAGAAACGTTACCCGTTACTTAAAAAATAATAAAAATGGGATATTGTATTTGTTGTAATAGGTAGAAGGAAGCAACTCTGACCCCATAAAGTATATATATTCTTGATCAGCACAAACAGACGTTTTTAGAATTTTACATCTTTGTTGGTAATAAGTGTTACCTATTAATTAAAGCTATCATCCAACTTAATCGCAACAAGATCGGAAAGCCAGAACCAGTAGTAATGGCTGTTTTAAGTTTCAAGCAATGTAAGTGCCTAAAAGCATGCAATGAAAAATATTTTTAATTTATTTGAATAGGTGACAAAACAATGGAAATCTATATTTTATATTTTATATTAAATAATTGCTTTGAAATGTCCAAATAACTCTTGTTTCTATTATTACTTCCATCGCTGTAGCCCAGCGGGGTTTTAGGCCCTATTTCTGTTTCTGTTTCTATTTCTATTTCAGTTTTCTGTTCTCTGTTGTTTTTTATGGACTTTCCGCTCGTCAAGTTAACGCTCAACACCTCATAATTCTATTGTCTCGTGTGTTTGCATACATAATCAGCGATAATCAGATACTTCTGCTGGGCAACTCTTCGTTCGTTAACTTCACTTTCGTCGACTCCAACTTTTCCACCTTCTGCTTTAGCTACTTTTTACACGTTTTTTCCCTTTGCTTCTTACCTTATCTTTGAAAAATTATGCAAATTAGTTGTGCCTCTGTTTTTGTGTCTTTGTCAACGTTACAAGTTGACGTCGTTTTTTTATACAGTTTTCTGAATACCCTTTAAAAAAATATATAACAGTTAGTCTTAAATACACTCACGTATATCTCACTTTTAAGGAAACAAAGTGGAGGAAAAACTGGTCAAAGAAATATATTTCTTTATTCTTTTAATCGTTCCTAGGCTAATTTTGAAGAATTTGCTAACTTATTTAATTCAACAATAGTTGAAAAGCCAGAAATTAATTTTTTAAATTTGTAACTTTATTATATGAAAATCTTTAATGGAATTTTTTAACGTTCACTAAAAGCAATAGAATATAAACTAATTTAATTAAAATTAAATAGAAAATAAGAACTTAAGCTGAAAATTCATTTTTTAATAATAGAAAATTTCGAATTCTTAAGAAAATTTAGTTTAAAGTTTAAATTAAAAATACACTTTTAATTGCAAGGCTTAAACTAATTATCAAAAGGGAATTTTAAACGCAAATAGATTTTTAAATATTAATAAATGTTGAATTCCTAAAAACATTTTAGCTAATGTTCAGAGTAAAGAAATATTTTAAATTCAAATACATTTTTAAATAATAAAATAGTTTGATTTCCTTAAAGCTTAAATTTAACATCAAATAAGAATTTGAATTGCAACTACATTTCTAATAAAAAAAAATTTTGAATTCTTAAATATCAAATAGGAGTTTTAAATTCAAAAGATTTTTAAATAATAAAAAATTTTGAACTTTTAAGAAAATTTAAACTAAAATTTAAATTAAATATTAAAAAGGAATATTAATAAATTTTAGGTTTCTAAATAATAAAATGTTTTGAGTTCCTATGGAAATTTAAATTGTTATTAAAAAGAAATTTGAAGAATTTTATGTATCCCAAATATGTAAAGTGTATCCAATCTTCTTCACTTGAAAGGTTTCTCTGCTCTTTCCCTGCGTTCGCGTTGATTGTGCTGCAGATAGTTAAGTTTTTACCTTACTTTTTCTTTCATTTTTCATCTCATTTTTTAATAAACATTTTTTTTTGGTTTTTATGATTTTATAATTTGCAGCTCGTTTCAAGTGGCAAGCGCAACGCGCATTGCGGCTTCGAGGGCTAAGAGAGGGATGGCACCTCTCCCTCTCTCCCTTTTGCTCTCCCTCTTTGCCTCTTGTGTCTAACTCAGGTGTCAAAGGCGTCTGCGCACGCGCTTCACCCTCAACCCCCAGGGGTTGCTCTATTTAGCACCCCTCGATCCTCACCCTGAAATTCTACCCTGAACACTCACTTTTTTTTACATTTTCTGTTTGAATTTATAATTTTTATGTTGCTTTTTTTTTCATTTACATTTTTTTTTCTACATTTTTTTTTTAATTTACTTGCTCAATTGGTAGATTTTGATTTGATACATTCGGACGGGGACTTTAAAATCATATAAAATTAACATAATTTTATGAATTGACAGCAACAAACCATAGAGAATGCGACAAATAAACTATAAATTTGTTCAGTTCTGCATATGATTATGATTCGGAGACATAAAATAGGAGGAAAATACAGAAACTGACTGCAAATGAGAGCGGGGAAATTTATGGTATCTTTTTTGTACTAATTTAAGGTAATTTAAGGAATTGAAGTCTTTTTGGGTTTTTTCCAGGGTGCCACAGAAATCGCTTTCGCTTGAATTTCACTTAAATTTGTATTTGGAATTATAAATTTATTAATAAATGAATTTTTCTAATTTTGCGAGTATTAAATGAAATTTTAAATAATATTTTAAAATTTTTCTAATATTACTTAGAAAATTTTAAATTTAGTGGAATTGGAGAAATTTGATTGAGAATAAATTATTATATTGTTGCCAATCAAAGATGAATCGAAAGCTAAGATATATAAGAATATATTTGATTATTCTCCTCCTACTTCCACTGTACTAAAAGTTTCTAAGTAATATTAGAAAAATTTGAAAATTTCATTTAATATTTCATTTGAATATTTTAAATATTTTACTGTGAATATTATTTTATTTAAATATTTTATTTATCAATTTTAACTCTCTCCAATTCCGGCACATTATTGGCTTGACCCTGACATTGATTTAAAGCGTTCACCTCTCATTGGATTCCTCCCCCAAACAAAATGCATTTCACATTTTTCGAGCTAATTCGTTTCAATGAAAATTTCCGCAATTACAAAAACTGAAATGTTAGAATTACATTTTGTGCACACTAAATAAAACATTTTACGGCCGCCAACACGAGGGAAGCTGTGTGTTTGTGTGTGTGTAGGGGGTGTGTGTGTGTGTAGGGGATGTGGGAGAAAAAAGGTAATGTGGCGACAAGGGGGAGAATTGTGAATGGGGGCAGAATGCCAGTCAAACTGACGCCGCTAAAGTACATTAACCCAGGCCTCATACACTGATGGACAAAATATTAGAAACAAGAGTCATTTTGAAATTTCAATTTGTAATATAATAGTATGATAACAAGTGGGAAAGGCTGTAGTAGAGCTCCCGACTATTTTAAATAAATTAAAAATATTTTTTATTGCATGCTTTTAGGCACTTTGTTTGCTTAAAAACTTAAGTCAGCCATTACTGCCACGCAAGAGGTTTGGTCCTTATTTTTATTTATACTAAGCCTGTGTTGGTTATGTTGCTATTTGTATGCACGGATTCCACACTTACCAAATAAAAGAAATTTCGTTATTGTTAAAAAAAAAAAAAAAAAAAAAAGCCATTACTGCCGTTCTATTTGGTCGATCTTGTTGAGATTAAGTAGGATAAAAGCTAATCATAATAGAAAACGTGAATTAGCTAAAATTCGCGTGTATATAGAATCCCGTTGCTA